>JBBHKE010001435.1:253191-289607 GCA_037447655.1 Zygnema cylindricum | reverse complement strand
AATAGATTTTTAGAGTATTTTCTAGGTTTAATATGTTAGTATAAAAGAAAAAGAAAAACGACAGACAGCCTACCTCCACCTCCTTTCTCTAGCCTCCATACTTGTTGTAGTCACTGAAGGATAGAGAGGGTGGTTGATCCATGGCTGCCTTAGTTCAACAGACAATTATTTTTAGTAGGTTACCAAAAATATACTTGACGTACCCGGGATTTGATCCCGGTACTTGCGGTTCGTCAAGTTGGTTGATAGCGGTCAGCTTTATCCTATTAGACTAGGACCATTGCTAAGTGCTATAGTATGTGATCGATATATATATATATATTTAGGAAGGAACAAATCCATTCAACTAAACTGTATATGGCGTGCATAGATACAGTTTTATGAAAGTACAAAGTACGACACCATTTCAAAACGGATACCACGCATTTTGTTTCTATAGCGAAACAAATGTTGTGCAAGTATTTATAACGGCTAAGATTGCGTCTCGCCGCAAATCTAACGGCGCACATCATCGTCGGAATCCTAGAGTGGTCACTTTGGCATTTTGTGACGTGGCATGACCTTTAGCCACTATAAGAGATGACATTTGTTCATATGAATTCCGAGGAATGTATGGATGAGTGAAAAGCAGACACGCGTCCGCTTAATAGCCTTGTCGTACATAGTTCGTTCAAAAGGTATACCAGCAGTTGTACTTTTTGGTACGGTATAGTAATCTGATTGGTCCGTACTTCAGTAGATAGAAGTTATTAGAGGGTATCAGGACTTAGAAAATTTTAGTAGGTAGTCACCTCTCCCTTTGAGAGTTTGTACAAATTGGCATTTTTACTGCCTCATAACTTATCGGCTAGTTGGCTGTTTTCAGTGATTTTTTTTTGCTACGAACGCAAGGGAGTCCACGCTGCATAGGGGTGTAGTCAAACTGTCAGTTTACATTGCAGTGGCTGTGGCTTAATGTGGGCTAGTTAAAAACTATTTAGAGGCTTCCTATGTTCTGTAGTCTAATAGAGGACATAGAATTTCACTTATATGAGGCCTTTAGGAAAGTATTTGCACCTTTGACTTTGGCAATGAATAAGTGCCATCATGGTAGGCAAAATCTTTGACCGACTTTACCCATATGTTGCATAGACTCCTTTAAGTCTATAGCAAAAACAATCAGTGAATTTGCTCACCTGAGCATTAAGTTATGGTTGTTCAAAGACAACAAGTTTATATTGATGGCCTCTAGGAGAGAGGGCTTTCAAAATAGTCTAAGTCCTAAGAACCTACACATAGCATGTCTAGACTAATTAAATTACCATACACTACATAATATACATACAAAATACGGTAACGACTGTACTTTATTCACCGAAATATTTGACACCACTTTTAGTCTGCCACGTGGCAAATAAGTCGTCGCCATTCTGTCTTTTTCTTATATAGAATCCTATAGGTTTGTGCCACGTGTCACTTTTCCTCCACTTTGGTGAAGTGATGCCAAAAAGGTCTTTCCGGTATGCCGACACTCATGCATGCCGTTCGTTTGTAATTCGACGATTAATGTTGGTTGTTCGATCGTGACGGCGCGCCGAATAATCTTTGTTGACCGTTGAATTTCTACAGCCGTCATTTCTTGTTGACTAATGAACCTCCGGCTCCTGTGCGAGCCGTCGATTGCGAATGTCATTTGATTTCGTTTGTTGAAATGAAATGTCGTTTCGCTCATATCGTGCAGTACAATATTTCGTGCAGTACTAAATGTTTCAATGTTCATTTCGTAAGTTGCTAATTAAATGTGTTGCTACATAATTCTGTATATCTTTATCAAATACAATGTTTACAACGATTTTTTAAGACCTATTGGATAAGGCGTGCGGCTATTCCATACAGCTGTCATTCGCGTGGTCACAGGATGAAATCCAGGTACTGACTGTGAAGCTCGTGTGCATCTTCGACATATTTGCACTCCTAAGAGTTTGAGGGCCTCATCCCACCTTGTACGGATGCCAACCTATGGAGAAAGGGAGGACAACCAGCTGGATCAGATCTTTGTATTTTCACCTTGGAGCACTACGCACTTTAGTTAACCGTAAACGGAGGTCGAACGGTGGAGTTAGTTCGGTTCAAAGTTGTCGGCTATATTACTTGGCATCCGTTCTATGCAGCTCTAACAGAGAGGTACATTGTGGAACGATACGCAACCTTTAAGATTGTCCGTAGATCTTGCTGTTAGCTGTCAATAGGATTTTACTCCAGACACAACGGATAGGCAGAGCATTTATGACGTAGGGTGAAAGTTAGGCGTTTCACATCAATTCAAAACTTTGTTGCCTAGTAGTGTTCAATAGGAGGACCTTTGGTTTCCAATATAGATGGAGCCTGTCATCTAACTTTTTGCCATGAGTGAAGTACAGTCTGTTTTGTCTTATGTCATTATGATAACAATTGCTTGCCGCTGATTGACTTTTGGCATTGTGTTGACTTTCACACCTGTAGTAGGACAAACTTTGGTTGTAAAAGGCACTTGGGGCCGAAAGAGACAAGTTTCTTTTTCAGTATTGTCTCCTGAGAAAACCCCAAGAGAATTAAATCAATCTTTTTGTTGGAGAAATGTTGCATTGTGTCGTAGACTCTATTGCTTTCTTTGTTTTGGATTGTCTTTTGTGGAGACCGTAGCTCGGGTGGGTAGTTGGCACTATCCTCTCTTTTGGGTTGTTTTGACTTTCATTGTTTGTGTTGATATTTGAGTATTTTATAGGTCTGTATTAGGATAGAAAAAGAGCTGAGGCGGTCTGCCTCTAACTCCCCTTTCCAAGCCCCATACTTGTTGTAGTCACTGAAGGCTGGATAGGGAGCTAGAGCCATGGCTGCCTAGGCTCTCTAGAGAAGACAGGGGGTAAATTTGGTAGACTTACCAAAAGTTAGTTGACGGACCCAGGAATTGATCCTGGTACCTACCGTCCGTCAATCCGCATTAGCCGTTAGCTCTAGCCGTTATGTCTAGAACATATATTACAATATATAGGGTTTGACAAATATATAAATCGTTATATGTAGATTAATCCGTTTAACGGCTAATAGATACTTAGTACATAGATACAATTTAATTTAGTACGAAGTACGGAATGGGAGCAGAACGGATACCGCGCATTTGTTTCGATAGCGAAACAAATACCGCGCATTTGTTTCGACAGCGAAACAAATACCGCGCATTTGTTTCGATAGCGAAAGAAATACCGCGCGTCGAATTTCAGCGGCTAGGATTATAGCCGGTTTTGATCGGACGGCCACGATAGGCGCCGCGATCACGGAAAAGGCATTTTTTGGCGTTTTACGGTCTTTGCCACGTCAGATGACACGTGGCGTGATAACATTGGACTACGGAAATTCCGGAGATTACAGGAACTAATCCTGATTTGACACGTGTCGACATTTTGGCCATGTCGTACAATGGCCGTACAGAAAGTACACCGGCACCTGTACTTTTATGTACGACACAGTAATTTGATTGGTGCCGTACTTCAGTAGATAGAGTTTTAGAGAGGGTATAGGACTTAGAAAATTTTGGGTAGGCAGCTGCCTCTCACAGAGAGCACCCTGTATAAATGGCAAACTTTGGCCAGCCATAACTATCAATTTACTTGACCATTTTCAGTGATTCTTTTTGCTGCGGACTCAGGGGGGTCTACGCTACACAGGGGTGTAGTCGGTCAGAGTTTTTGTCTGCCAGGGTGGCTGTATTTCTAAGGGAAAGTCAAAGTGGGTGAATGTGTCCAAATCTCATATTCTAACTTTGCATTCTGTGGTGGAACTGAGCACACAGAAAGTGTTATTTCACAGGGGTGAATCTATATTGGGGTTTTGACTGTCAAGGGGTCAGTCATTTGGGTTTATATCAACTTGGAGTCGGCACTATCTAGATTAGCTTCTTTTGGATCTGCATACTCTGAGGGCCAATGGAGGTCTCAGAGTTTCAGTTTGAAACTTAAAAGAGTCTAGTCGGATCCGTACGGTGGACCCGAAAGGTGAGTGAGACTTATACTTGTCTTCGGGTATATTGGAAGAGTTCTTTTTCTAAAGTTTGGTCATCTTTGTACTCCGGGGTATGAGAGCTCGCTTCACCATTTTCATTTATTTCCATATTAATTTCCAATCTTTGGGGCAAGGTGATAATGTTTAACCTGAAAATGTCAATATTTGCTATTTCTATATTTCTGCGTGGGAGTTATTTGCACATTCTTGTGGTCGTCTTTAGTTTTTGTCCGGAATTCTTGTGGGCCGGATCAGACAACTCGCATTTCTTTTTTACTCTTGGGAGAGCGGTAGGGGGTGATAAGCACAGTATTGAAAAAGTAACCCTGTCCCCTTTGGTTAAAGAGGATAGCTGCTTCGGGTGGTGTACTTTTATAGATAGATCTAGCTCCCCTGTTCTGGTAAATCATAGGCGGAGGAAAATCTCAGGATAGGGATCTTTCCGGTGTCAGTCCGAAAAAATGGGAGAGGCAAGAAACAATGGCACAAGAGGAAGAGTCACACGTGCCCGAGAAAGCAGTCCCTTTCACCGCAGCTTTAAACGTAGAGCAGTTTCTTAAGGGAATGTTTCATAAGCCTATTGTAGTTGAAAATGCAACTTTGAGACCTCAATAGGTCCTTAGAGTACACAGCTCACACGAAGCCTCTAAAATAACCCTGACCCCTCTGTGTTTCAGCAAGAATATCTTTCAACTTGACAGACAAAATCTCTAACCACCTTCACCTCAATGAAGGTAAAACACCCTTGAGTCGTTAACAAAAAGAATCTCCGAATTTGCTCCCGTGAGCAGTAAGTTATGGCTAGTCAAAAATGACCTTTATATTTACAACCTCCCCTAGAGAGAGGTACCTAAATATCACTAAGTATTGTTCTGCCTACTCACGACTAGCTACTACTAAACCATAGACCAATAGGAACACTATATAGTACAAGAAGGTATAATGGGCGATGTACTTATTGTACGTCTATTGTACGACATAGTCTACAAGGTAACACCTCTCAAATCGATAGCCATATTTCCTCCTCCCATCTTCTCCAGTGTCAAATAATGTGGCGCCACGTGGCACCGCGTGACGCTATCTCCAAATGGCGCCAAAAGCCCACTTCGAGTGGCGGCTTGAGTGTTGGCCGTTCGATCAAAATATATTTTACACAGTTCAGATTCGCGTACGTGCATGAATTGTTCCTCTTCGTTAGTTTGGTGTTAGTTAGCCATTTAGTTAATGTTTGTATATCTTTGAAATCCGTCACGTGCATCTTTTCGTAGCGCCTTAATGGTTAAGGCACCTGACTGTAAAGATTCCACAGGTCGCAAGTTCAAATCCAAACTTAGGCAACAATTTTGTAAAATATCATCTACTTCAAAATTTGCCACTTTCTAAGTATGGCCGTAGCAAAGGCGTGCCTTTGATCATCACTCTCTCTCTTGAAAGAATCACTAAAATAGAGATATGAAATATTAATAACCTCTTTTCAACAATTCATTTTAGACCTAGAAAATACTAAAAGAACTACTAAATTCTACACTCCCTTATTTTCTAGTCACTCTTTAATTTCAGACCACACTTCTCCCTGTAGAAAATTAGCTTAGGGGAAGGCACAGGTTTGGTCATCATGTCTGCTACCCACTCGCTATGTGGTGTATACTCTAAAATGATTATTTTGTTTTCTACCTTTTCTCTAACAAAGCTAAGTTTTTATGTCCATGTGTTTCGCTTTAAAATGATGTTTAGGATTGGCAGCAATAGCGGTTTTTTTTGCTTGATGATCACAAATTTTTTTTTTGCACACCACTCTTAAGGTGACCAAGTTTACTAAACATAGACTTGACCCACATCAATTCTTTTATAGCAGAGTAAGAGGTCATATACTCAGCCTCCATGGTGGACTGAGCAATAACCTTTTGCTGTTTGCTACTCCAACAGCAAGCCCCACCACCCACATATAATACATATCCAGAAGTACATCTCCTCATCAGAGCATCACCATAACTGGCATCACTCCATGTAGTGATGTCAATATTCTCCCCACCCAAATGCAACCATAGATCCGTAGTTCTTATCAAATATCTAAGGACTCTCTTACGTGTCTCCAAATATTTCTTTGTGGGCGCATTTAGACTTCTACTCAACACTCCTACAGCTGCAGCTAAATCCGGCTTTGTACAATTCATAAAATAGATTAGGCTTCACACTACTTGCCTGTAAGGAATAGTCTGCATAACCTTCTGTTTTTCCAGACCTAATTCCTTGTCTAAGATTATGAATCCTTCTTTCACACTCCTCTCACTTCCTTTCTTCAACTCCATTAGAGTTGTACAACTATTAGCCTTATCTATTTGAAACTTTTCCAACATGTTCCCTATTGCTTCTTTTTGAGTTAGTCTTATAATCTTTTTTTCTCAGCCTCTTTCTACTTGAATTCCCAAAATATATCTTGCCTCCTCCATATCCTTCATGTCAAATCTTCCCTTAAGATCCGTTTTCAGTTTATTAATTTTGTGCATTTATTTTCTCAAAACAAGCAAATCATCGAGATAAATTGCAATAAAAATAACACCTTTCTCATCTTCAAAAAAAAGATTGAGTGATTTGAGCTGATCCAGATATATTCCAAACCGGTAAGAAACTCATCAGCTTCTTATTCCACTGTCGAGGCAACTGTTTCAAACCATATAGAGATTTAATCAGCCGACATACCTTACTCTCCTCTCTTTGTTCCACAAATCCTTTGGGTTGTCGCATGAAGATATCCTCTTCCTATTATCCATTCAAAAAGGCAATCTTGATGTCCATCTAGTGCACCTCCATGTCTTCCGCTGCTGCCAAACTGAGAAGTATGCGGACAGAGGGAAATCTGACCACCGGGGCAAAGGTTTCCTCGTAATCGATTCCCCATTTCTGTGTGAATTCTTTAGCCACTAACCAAACCTTGTAGCGCTCAATGGTGTTATCTGTGTTCAGTTTTCATTTGAACACCCACTTACAACCGATAGGTTTTCGGTTAGGTGGACTATCCACAACCTCCCAAGTATCGGCTGCCATAATTGAGGCCATCTCCTCATTGATGGATGTCTTCCACCGGTTCCTTTCTGGACAATTTATCGACTCTCCATAAGTCAGAGGTTCATCCTGATGCGATAGTTTTGTTACCTTCTTATTAACTTTTTTTTCTTGCAACCTTTTGCTACTTCTCTTAGGATATTGTACTGAGCACTTACTTAGCGACGAGATACTCTCGTAGCTAAAGTAGCGACGACTAGCGATGAAATTAGTCTCGATGCTAGATGTTTGAATTGACTTAGAAGTTAGCGACGAAGTAGTTTCATCGATGGATATTTGAAGTGACGCGGAAAATGTTTGTACGTTTCGTTTCCCGCAAGTTCTGGTCGTATCGTTCAAGTGACGTGGAAATTATTTATTCATTTTGGTTCACGCAAATTCTAGTCGTACGGTGTAGTTCAAGTCGGTTTATTGTTGACCTTTTCTAGTCTTACCGTGTTGTTCAAACCCGTTTGCAGTTTTCAATCGTATGTTTCGGCGCGTTAACTCTTACACGTTTTAGTTGTGTACATATATATACTTGTTGGGACTTAGTGGTTACTCTATCTTTTGGAGGCGTAGCTTGTTAAGGAGGTGTAGAAAGGTCAAAAGTAAAAGGAAGGAAGAAAAGGAGTTGTATTTGCATTGTGGTTTATATATTGAATGTTTTTGGAGGAACTCCATTGTTGTGTGTGTATTTTATTTTGTTTGTAATCTTTCAATTGGTATCGGAGCGAGTTACTGGCAACACTTGCTGGTATGGCGGAGAAAGGGAAATCCTCGGCGGAACCTAGTGGAGGAGCTAGTGGGGGAGTTAGTGGAGGAGGAGTCATAAGGACACAATATGATGAGTATGACGAATGGGGGGAGAAAAATGTGAAGATGGACAAAGGAACGTTTGAACGCTTTTAAGAGTTTCTCAAAACAGAAGAAGATGATAGAGATAGAGGAGTAAGTGGAGACTCACGCAACTCTAAGAAAAAAAAGAAAAAAAAAGGGAAATCTAAACTTGATGAGGAAAAGGAGTAGAGCGAAGATGATGATTTTAAAGTGTTTAATAAAACCACCGTCTACACGGGTTTGAACTATGCAATTTGGAAGAGATACATTCGAAGCATTCGCGCAAAATCAGGACATCATTATCGGGAAGAAACGACGGTCTTTCGTGGTTAACCGGAGCACATAAGTGGGACGTAGAATGTGGCAGCCTCTACCGCACTTATACAAAGTTGTACTAGTTTATGCATAACACCTTCTAACTCGTAGTAGGAACAATGAAGCGATCACTACGTAAATATGCAGTGGAAGATGATTTGGGGGAATGAGACAGACGGGTCCCTTGGATTGCCATGAGATACAGGTTCAGCAGGCAGGCATCTCTCTACTCCTATAACCCTTACTTCATTTTCTTCGGCCGACATCTTATCCTACCTAGAGCTACATCGGCTCAGGCGGCTGTGCTTTCGGAGATGGACA
The DNA here is from genome assembly GCA_037447655.1 of Zygnema cylindricum. NCBI lineage: Eukaryota > Viridiplantae > Streptophyta > Zygnematophyceae > Zygnematales > Zygnemataceae > Zygnema > Zygnema cylindricum. Next base: position 281,072 of record JBBHKE010001435.1, on the reverse strand, counting down.
ACCGAGGACAGTAGAGAAAATGATTGCCGACAGGGCCAAGGTATTTTAACATGAAATACTTTTGGGTATGGGAAATTTACAGGCTGCTCAATACAAGGATCAGCTATTGTATTCCCAACGCCAGAGCGGCAATTATGTCCCTCGGCAACGGTGATTCGTGCGCGAGGATTTTGTGTATTGTATGCAACAAAAGAAGGATACTTTGGACATCTCGGCCGGACGAGTGATTTTAAAAATAGTGGAGGTCTCTAACAAATGGGATCTTACCTTGGAACAGAAAGATGGCCGCAAAATTAAACAGAATCAGATCTATGTAGCCCCTTGCCATCTGCCAGGGCTAGAGGAAGAACCCACTTTCCACCTCACTTACTTTGCAAGCTCGCCCTCCTCTTCCTCTCACTGCGATGTGTCCTCCATACCCGACCTTTTGTTGATGTGTGAACACTGTCACCAGAGGTGGCATGACTGGTGCCTACTGCTAAATTGGGAGCCCCGCTCTCAACCAACAAATCGGTGGTTTTGCGGGGACTGAGAAATTTGGCGGCTAATTTATCTCATCCTTTTAGTCAAGCGGGACTAAGAGGGGGAAGGGAATCTGGGGGGGAGGGTACGGGATACATTTTCATTTTCACTCAATTCCTAATCATCACCTATGGATTATCCTTGGGGGAAAGGAACAAAGAAGGGCATTGTCACTGATCTGAGGAGCATCAGTATTTGAAGTGGAATGCAATTTTCTTATGCACACCTCCTCGGACCTCTTACCCAAACCTCACGGTTCCTCTGCACGCTCAACAACTGTCAAGCTCGTGTGCATCTTCAGCACATTTGCACTCCTAGGAGTTCGGCGCCTCATCCCACCTTGTACGGACGCCACCCTATGGATAAAGGGAGGACAAACATCTGGATCAGATCTTTGTATTTTCACCTTTGAGCACTACGCACTTTAGTTCACCTTAAACGGAGGTCGAACGGCGGAGTTAGTTCGGTTCAAAGTTGTCGGCTATATTACTACGCATCTGTTCTATGTAGCTCTAGCGGAGGGGTACAATGTAGAATGGCACACCACATTTAGGATTGTCCCGTAGATCTTGTTGTTAGCTATAAAAAAGATTTTAGTTCAGGCCCAACGGACAAGCAGAGCATTTTTGACGTAGGGTGAAAGTTAGGCGTTTCACGTCAATTCAGAGCTTTGTTGCCTAGTAGTGTTCAATCGGAGGACCTTTGGTTGCCAACCTAACTGGAGCAAATCGTTTTACTTTTTACTTTGAGTGAGGTGCAGTTTGTTTTTTCTTATGTCATTACAAAAACAATTGCTGGCCGCTGATTGGCTTTTGGCATTGCTTTGACTTTGGCACCTGCAGTAGGACAAACTTTGGTTGTAAAAGGCACTTGGGGCCAAAGGAGACAGGTTGCTTTTTCAGTAGTGTCTTCTGAGAAAACCCCCTGAGAATTAAATCAATATTTCTGTTGGAGAAATGTTACATTGTGTCGTGGACTCTTTTGCCATCTTTGTTTTCCATTGTCTTGTGTGGAGACCACCGTAGCTTGGGTCAGTAGTTGGCACTATCCTCTCTTTTGGGCGGTTTGGACTTTCGCTGTTTGAAACTTAGAAGAGCCTAGTCGGATCCATATGGCAAAACCGAGGGGTGAGGGAGACTTATACCTGTTTTCAGGGCCATTGGAAGTGTTTTTCTTCTAAAGTTTGGTCATCTTTTTACTCCGGGGTATGTGAGCTCGCTTCCCCATTTTCATTTATTTCCATATTTATTTCCATTCTTTTAAGCAAGGTGATATTGTTTAATCTGAAAAAGAGGACATTTATTATTTTTATATTTTTGCGCGGGAGGTGATTGCACATTCTTGTGGCCGTCTTTGGTTTTTGTCTAGATTTCTTGTGGGCCGGATTTAACGACTCGCATTTCCTTTCTATTCTTAAGAGAGTGGTAGGGGGTGTATTATTTAGTGGTCTTTCGGTGGATAAACATGTAATCTGGGGGGGGGGGGTACGGGATACTTTATCTTTTTAACTCAATTACCCATCATCACCTATCCATTGTCTCTAGGGGGGAAGGAACAGAGAAGGGTATTCTCACAGATCCGGCGGAGCATCAACATTTGGGGAGGAATGCAGGTTTCTTATGCACACCTCCTCGGACCTCTTACCCGAACCTCACGGTTCCTCGGCACGTTCTGCAATTTTGTGTCCTCCATTGGACTACAGAATACAGGAAGCCTCTAGATATTTTTTAACTAGCCCACTTTAAGCAACAGACACTGCTGCCCAAGAATGCAAACTGACAGTTTGATTGCACCCTTATGTAGCGTGGACTCCTTTGAATCTGTAGCAAAAAGAATCACTGAAAACGGCCAACTAGCCGATAAGTTATGAGGTAGTAAAAATGCCAATTTGTACAAACTCTCAATGGGAGAGGTGACTACCTACCAAAATTTTCTAAGTCCTGATTCCCTCTAATAACTTCTATCTACGGAAGTACGGACCAATCAGATTCCTGTACCGTACCAAAAAGTACTACTGCCGATGTATCTTTTGTACGTCTCATGTGCGACAAGGCTATTAAGCGGACGAGTTTACACTTTTCACTCGTCCCTACGTTCGTCGGAATTCCCGCGACCGAATGTTATCTCTCCATGTGCCTCTAGGTCATGCCACGTCACAAAACACCAAAGTGACCTTTTCGTGATCTCGGCGAAGATGTATGCCGTTGCATGCAAACCGACATTAAATATCGACCATTGAAACAAATGTCAGATTCATTTGTTTCGTGTGGAGTCAGTCCGTACTGAATTTGACATGTTCTATGATGTTACAATTACATTTCTGTTAATTGGATTAGGTGACGTAACACACTTTAAATATAAATCACACCCTATATACTCTAGGGATTTTCTATGACAAACTGGTAACAGCGGACGGCTACGCCACGCTCTACCGGTCGGGGGTTCGAGTCCTACATGACTCAACCTTTTTGTAGAGAGTGACTTAAGGTCACTCTCTAACCCTGTATTTAGAGTTGAGGCAGCCATGGCTCTATCACTCTCTCTCTCCTTCAGTGACTACAACAAGTATGGGGGTAAGAGAGAAGAGATGCAGGTAGTCTGCCTACATGTTTTTTTTTCCGCTAATATATTAAGACATAGAAAACACAAAAACTATTTATTTCAACACCTCTTTTATTTTCTAGTCTAATTTTAATTTTTAAACCCGCATTTTTCCCGACAATATTTTAATTTAGCAGAGGGCAAAGGTATGGTCATCATGCCAGCCACCATTTCTTCATCTGGTGTATACACATGATTTAAAATTTTATTTTCAACTTTTTCTCTCACGAAGCTTAATCTTATGTCCATATGTTTTGCTTTAAAATGGTGTTTTGGATTGGCTCCAATCAATTGCAGCTTGATTATCGCAAAAGACTTCATGCACTCCCTCCTTCATATATCTCAGTTCTTGCAACATTGATTTCACCCACATTAGTTCTTTTACAGCATAACAAGATGCCATATACTCAGCCTCCATAGTAGACTGAGCAACCACCTTTTGTTGCTTACTGCTCCAACAGCAAGCACCTTCCCCCACATACAAAACATATCCAGAAGTGCATCTTCTCATAGGTGCATCCCCATAACTAGCGTCACTCCAAGTGGTGATATCAGTGTGCTCCCCTCCCAAATGCAACCATAATTCTTTGGTTCCAACCAGATATCTCATGACTCTCTTGGCTGCCTCCCAGTCTCTCTTCCTAGGATCATTAAGACTCCTACTAAGTACTCCAACTGCTGCCGCTATGTCCGGCCTGGTACAGTTCATAAAATAGATTAAGCTTCCTACGACCTGTCTATAAGGGATAGACTTCATAAACTCTCTCTCCTCTGGACTCATCTGATCGTCTAAGATCATCACTCCTCGTTTTACACTCCCATCACTTATTTTTTTCAATTCCATGGGAGTGGTATAGCTGTTAGCATTTTCCATCGGGAATTTCTCAAGCATATTACCTATTGCTTCTTTTTTAGTAAGTTTGATAGTCTTCTTCCCCGTATCTCTCTCCATTTGAATTCCCAATATATATCTTACTTCTCCCTCATCTTTCATGTCAAATCTGCTCCTAAGATCCTTTTTTAAATTATTGATCTTTTTTAAAGACTTACTTAACTCCAGCACATGATCCACATAAATTGCAATAAAGATCACACCATTCTCATCTTCAAACATATAGATAGAATGGTCAAAGCTGATCTTGATATATCCTAGACCAGTAAGAAAATCATCTAGTTTCTTATTCCACTGTCAGGGAGCCTGCTTAAGTCCATATAAAGACTTTATGAGCCTGCAGACTTTACTCTCTTCCCTATTCTCCACAAACCCCTTCGGTTGCCTCATGAAGATTTCTTCCTCAAACTCACCATTGAGGAATGCGGTCTTAATGTCCATCTGATGTATTTCTATGATTTTCGCTGCTGCTAGACTGAGGAGAATCCTTACTCATGGGAAATGAACAATTGGGGCAAATGTCTCCTCTTAGTCAATCCCCTCTTTTTGGGTGAACCCCTTTGCCACCAAGCGAGCCTTATATCTTTCGATGGTATTATCAGGGTTTAGTTTTAGGTTAAAGACCCACTTACACCCGATAGGTTTTTTGTCTGGAGGGCAATCCGCTAGTTCCCATGTGTTTGCTTCCATGATGGAAGCCATCTCATCATTTATGGCCCTAATCCATCTGTCCTTCTTTGGACTGTTTACTGCCTTTAAGTATGACTGAGGCTCATCATTATGTGATAGCTTAGTTACCTTATGAGCGGCCCGTTTCTCTAGTAGCCATTTGCTGCTCTTTCTCCCCCCTTCAACTTCTAAAGCTGGAAGAGAGGTAAGTCTCGGGTTTCTTCTTAGTGTCTCATTAGCTCCCCTATCCATAGAAGATGGTTCCGGTTCCTCCTCTTTTGTCTCCTCGAGGTCCATGGGAATATGTGGTGTATGTGGTAGCTCTCTTGTATCTTGGATCTCTATTGAATCTGCAATCACGATCTCACTTATGTTGTTTTCGAGAAAAATAGAGTTCTCCTCACTCTCGGACTAAAACCTGTTTCTTATTCTTTTGGTATAATTGAAGGGGTCAATTTGACTTTCCCTCATCCATGACAATTAGGTGTTACACCATAATGATATCTTGCTTCGCTAAGTCATAGACTTTGTATCCCTTAACATCCTCATCATATCCCACAAAATATCAAAGTTTTCCCTTAGCATCAAGTTTCCAGTTTTTCTTATCCGTATCTAGACTCTAAACTTGGCTACCAAACACTTTAAGGTGAGAGATATCTGGTTTCCTTCCAACCCATCTTTCATAAGGTGTTATATCTTTGACTGCTTATGTAAGGACTTTATTTTTAATGTAGTTGGCACAATTCATGGCTTCTGCCCAAAATCACATTCCTATTTTCTTGTCAGCCAACATACTGCATACACTATCTCTTAGTGTTCGGTTTAGCCTCTCTACTACCCCATTTTGTTCCACATTATGTGGTACTTTTTCTGGTGTTGAACTCCCTCATCTCTTAAGTATTCCTCAAATTGGTTAGAGGTATACTCTCCCCCATTATCACTCCTTATTCTCCTAATGAGGGTTCCATGCAACTTCTCACTCCAGGCTTTGTATTCTTTGAAGTAAGTTAGTGTTTCTGACTTTGTTTTTAGAAAAAAAACTCTAGAGTATCTACACCAATCATCAGTGATTGTCAACATATATCTTTTTCCTCCAACTGAGGGTACCCTTGCTGGTCCCCAGATATCTGTGTGGATCAAATCTAGTACTTTTTCACCCCTATATGTGGCGGCTTTAGGAAAAGGAAGTCTCCACGTGTCCCCTCTGGCGGCTAGAGCTTGAACGCTCTTTCCACCTCTTTGATCTCCATAGTATTTTCGTGCATAAGTATCATTCTGACCACTGTATTCCACTTCCATGAACTATCACTCATTTCTTTTCCTCGGTACACTATGTTCTCATACTTGTCGGGTAACTTCATGATGAGAGTGTTAACTTTCATTATCATTGTACTTGTCAAAACGGCACTTTCCATCTCCATATACAAACAAGAAAGATCATTGCAATAATCTACATCTATCCTCCTTTATAAGTGTTACTCACTAGCTTTTGCTGAGCCAACTTGAGCTCTTAAATAGTTCCAGCTCTAAAGATCTCCACCAAACTCTCACACAACTCCTCGGCCTTGTAAATATTAAGGTGAGAGGTGGCTATGGCTTGAGTGAGATGCCTTAGAATGAAGTTCTTGGCAGCCATGTTTACATCTTCCCACATTTGAGCATCGTACTCCACGGTCTTCACGACCGCAGCTCCTAGTGCCATGGCAATAGGGGTGAGGGGTGTCTCATTCCCTTTCCCCTTTTCGGACACATTGCTGTCCCCATCATCTACCTCTTCCGCGGAAGCAATCCTTGCTGTAGAAAACCTTACTCCTCTAAATCTTGCCGGAGTTCGCGATGGTGGACGTTTCACTTGTCCACTGACGATACCCCAGTATCGTTTTTCACACAAAGCTCCCATCATCATGGCTTCCCAATAGATGAACCCAGATCCATTGAAAGTGGGCACCCTAGAGGGTGGGCCCATAACCTATAATTCTGTGTCTTCCATTAGACTACAGAATACAAGAAGCCTCTAGATAGTTTTTAACTAGCCCACTTTAAGCAACAGCCATTGCTGCCCAACAATGCATATTGACAGCTAGATTGCACCTCTATGCAGCGTGGACTTTTTTGAGTCCGTAGCAAAAAGAATCACTGAAAACGGCTAACCAACCAATAAGTTACGAGGCAATAAAAATGCCAATTTGTACAAACTCTCAATGGGAGAGGTGACTGCTTACCAAAATTTTCTAAGTCTTGATTCCCTCTAATAATTTTATCTAATGAAGTACGGACCAATCAAATTCCTGTACCGTACCAAAAAGTACTACTGTCGGTGTACCTTTTGTACGACCTATGTACGACAAGGCTATTAAGCGGACGCGTGTCCAATTTTCACTCGTCCGTACGTTCTTCGGACTTCCCGCGACCGAATGTTATCTCTCCACGTGGCTCTAGGTCATGCCATGTCAAAAAACGTCAAAGTGACCTTTCTGTGATCTCGGCAAAGACGTATACTGTTGGATGCGAACCGGCATTAAATATCGATCATCGAAACAAATGTCAGATTCATTTGTTTCGTGCGGGATTGAGTCCGCTCTGAATTTGACGCGTTCTATAATGTTACAATTACATTTCGTTAATCGGATTAGGTGACGTAACACACTTTAAACATTAATCACACCCTATATACTTTAGCAATCATCTACGACAAACTAGTAAGAGCGGACGGCTACGTCACGCTCTACTGGTCGGGGGTTCGAGTCCTACTGGACTGAACCTTTTTAGAGAGAGTGACTTAAGGTTACTCTCTCACCTTGTATGTAGAGTTGAGGCAGCCATGGCTTTATCATTCTCTCTCTCATTCAATGACTACAACAAGTATGGGGGTAAGAGAGAAGAGATGAAGGCAGGCTGCCTGCATGTTTCTTTTCCGCTAATATATTAAGACCTAGAAAATATAAAAACTATTTATTTCAAAATGGTCGACATGAGAGCCTATGTTTTTGCAAGAGCTATGCCTTTTGCTTGTCTTCTCATCTGCTAGAGGCGGCCATGGTTGCCTGCCGGTGCCTGTCTTCTCATCTGTCCGATGCAGCCATGGCTGCATGCCGGTTCTAAGTGACTATGACAAGTACGAGAACTGTAGAATGACCATAAACAAATAAAATAGATAGAATCTAAAATACCTTTTTCAACACTCCCCTTTTTTTCTAGTGTATCTTTTTTTTATGTCAATACTTGGCCCTACAAAAATCAATTGGGGAGAAGGAACAGGCTTAGTCATCATATTTGTTACTATTTCTCCATCTGGTCTATATTCCAAACTAATTATTTTATCATCAACCTTCTCTCTAACAAATCTCAAACGAATATCTATATGCTTTGCTTTAAAATGATGCTTGGGATTCGTTGCAATTGCAATTGCAACTTGATTATCACATAATATCTTTTGCACTCCATTCTTCATATATCCAAGTTCTTGGAGCAAAGATTTCACCCACATTATTTCTTTCACAGCTGAACAAGAGGCCATATACTTAGCCTCCATGGTGGACTGAGCAATCACCTTTTGTTGCTTGCTGCTCCAACAACAAGCCCCATTCCCTAAAAACAATATATACCCACAAGTTTACCTCCTAATCGGAACATCCCCATATTGGCATCACTCCAAGTGGTGATGTTAGTATTATCCCCTCCCAAATGCAACCACAGATCTTTTGTTCCTATCAAGTATCGCATGACTTGTTTGGTCGCTTCCCAATCTTTCTTCCTAGGATCATTCAGAATCCTACTTAACACCCCTAGAGTTGCTGCTATATCATAACGAGTACAGTTCATATAGATCAAACTATGAACAACCTGTCTGTACAGAGTAGTTTGCATAAACTTGCTATTCTCACGTCCTAACTCATTTTCCAAAATATAAACTCTCTTCTCTGAGCTCCCCTCATTTCCCTTTTTAAAATCCATCGGAGTCGTACAACTGTTTGCTTTATCCATTTTAATTTTTTCAAGCATATATCTTATCGATTTCTTTGAGTTAGTTTTATTGTTTTCTTCTCTCTATCCCTCTATATTTGAATTCCCAAAATATGCTTTGCCTCCCCTAAGTCTTTCATTTCAAATCTCATCTTTAGATCCTTTTTCAATGTATTAATTTTTTTTGGTGATTTACTCAAGCAAGGAAATCATCAACATATATGGCAATGAAAATTATGCCTTCTTCATCCTCAAATAGATAGATAGAATGATCCGAACTGATTCAGATATATACAAAACTTGTCAAAAACTTGTCAAACTTCTTGTTCCATGGGCGTGGAGCTTGCTTTAGTCCATATAGAGATTTTATCAATTTGCATACCTTACTTTCTTCTTTTTTTTCCACAAATCCTTCCGGCTGTCGCATGAAGATCTCCTCTTCTAATTCTCCGTGTAAAAAGGTGTAGAAATCAATGGTTTTTTTAGTATTTTCTAAGTCTAATTTGAAATACAAAAAAAAAAAATGCAGTATGCCTCTAACTTCTTTTCCAAACTCCCACACTTGTTGCAGTCACTGAGAAGTTGGAGAGGAAGCTGGAGCCATGGCTACCATGGCTATCCAAGGTTTAATAGAAATAGATTAGTTGATTAACAATTAGGTTGTTTTTTTACTAAAATGGAAGATGTGAGCTCCAGGATATGATCTTGGTACGAGCCAACTGGTAGGCCGCTGGCAGTCTGTAGACTTTTCCATTAAGTCTAGGACTAGTGTTACATGCTATAGGATTTGTTATTTATTTAAAAGTTACCACGTATGATAATTGATTTAACGACAACTGTTTACGGGATACATAGATCCAGTTATGTAAAAGTACGGATTACGGTATGGATAAGAAACGAGTACCGCGCATTTGTTTCTTCAATAAAACAAATACCGCGCAAGTACTTATGACGGCTACGATTGAAATTTGCATTCAATCGAATTGCCGAGAAGAAAGCTGAGATCGCCGAGGGGAAATGACGGTTTGTGGACATCGCCACATCGGATGACACCTGTCACAATTACATTGGATCCCGCCATCTTCGAGGATTAGGGGACTGAATCTGGATATGACATGTGTCGACATTTAGGCCATGTCCTACAATATATGTACATATAGTACATTGGCAGCTGTACTTTTGTGTATGGGAGTGTAATATGATTATGTTATACATCAATAGATAGAGTTTTAGAGAGATATAAGACATAGAAAATTTGGTAGATAGGACCCCCTCTCCCAAAGTGCTTTTATACAAAAGGTCATCTTTGACCCTTTGTAACTTACTGCTCAGGCGAGCAAATTCAAAGATTCTATTTGCTATCGACTCCGGGGAGTCTTGCCTTTACAAAGGGGAAGGTGGTCAGAGTTTTTTCTCTGCCAAGGTTGCAGATATTCTTGCTGAAACATAAAAGGGTCACGGTTATCGTAGAGGCTTCTAGGAAGCTGTCATTCTAATGACCTATAGAGGTCTCAGAGTTGTAGGTTATGGGCCCACCCTCTAGGGTACCCATATTTTCTGGAACTGATTTCACATACTGGGAAAGTATGATGACAGGAGCTCTATACGAGAAAAGGTTTTGGGGGATAGTGAGTGGACGAGTGGGGCGTCCATCAAGTCTTGGAATCATTCTAGGGTTTGGAGGAAGCAAATTCACAAGAAAAGGAGATCCATCTTCAACGGAGGAGAAAACCAAAGAGAGGTGGTGGACAAAGGAACGGAGAAGGAGATGACCACACCAATAGCAACTGGTTCGGCATTCAAGTCACCTATTCCGAGGAACGAGGAGAATGATACTGATACTCGACACTTCAACAATATGGCGGCAAAGCACTTCATCCTCCGCCATTTTACTCAAGGGCTTACATATCCTCATTTGCAGGTAGAAAAGGCATCCGATATTTGGATGGATCTCATAGAGATGTATCTAAGTGGTACAATTCATTAACAATAGTTGGCTGTTCAAAAAGTTAAGGAGTATGTATACAAAAGGGGGAAGATGTTCGATTTTTGTAATGAGCTTGCTATACTTTTCATGGAGCTAGAGAATGCTGGAAAATACTTTAGTGAAAAAGAAAAGGTTAATTGTATACTGATGAAGTTACCAGATGATTTTGAGAACATAGTCAACCGTGTGTAGGACTTGCCGAACTCAAGGTGGATATGGAACTTAGTGGTAGGAATGATTCGCGTTTGGGAGAACACAAATGAGATCCGAAGGGGAGGAAAAAGTGGGCAAGCCTTGGCAGCAGGGACTGATTGGAAGAACAAGGATTTGCGGAGACTGGTTGGAAATAACAGAGGGGGAGAGCAAAAAAATCAGACCGACGAGTTCGAACCAAGGGCTCCCAAGGGTTTATGTCATTTTTGTTAGAAACCAAAGCACAATATGGCAGACCGGTGGAACCTCGAGAGGAAAGAAAAAGGCATTTTTGACACAAGTACATGAGGTGGAATCCATGAGGAGTTGGAAGCGACAAACGAGGTAGAATTTCCATGAAAGTTGAAATGTGATTTCGGTGGATTAGAATGTGATGAATGTTGGATTGTAGATCCATGTGACTCCATGCACATGTGTAAGGATAAACATTTGTTCACTAAGATAAGAAAGATTCCCAGCGTAGAGATAGAGTACGGGGATGCGAGGATAGTCACTACTACTCTTGTAGGATCGGTATATCTGAAAGTGTTAGTAGAAGGAAAAACATCTATAGTTACATTTTCCAAGGTATTGCTCATTCCGGAGCTGAACAAAAACCTCATCTCTACGTCTGTACTGGATGATAAGGGTTTTGCTACTAGCACTAGGGAAGGAGTCTTTACTATTAGTTTTGAGAAAGAAGTTTATTTCACTGCTGAAAAAGGTAGCCAAGGGATGTTTAGGCTGATTTTAAGCAATGAAAAGAAGAAACTTTATTATGCTGGTGTTCATGATATTATGATGTGGCATAAGAGGCTTGGGCATGTGAATCTAGATAAGTTGAGAGAGATGAAAAAGATTAGAGTGGTGGAAAGGATTCAGTTCAGTGAGAGTGATAATATAAGTGATTGTAGTTGATATGCTAAAGGTAAAGCACACAGATTACCCTTTCCTAAAACAACCACCTATAAGGGAGAATATATTCTAGATTTAGTACACAAATATATTTGGGGACCAACCAAAGTGCCTTCACGGGGGGTGAAGAGATTTATGATGACTACCATTGATGATTGGTTTTCGTATTCCAGGGTGTATTTTTTTAAAAACAAGTCAGAAGCTTAGGATTGTTTTATACAATATAAAGCATGGAGCAAAAAACTCCATGAAACTCCAATTAAGAGAGTAAGGAGTGACAATGGTGGAGAATATACTTCTAACCGGTTTGAGGATTTTTTGAGGGAAGATGGAGTAAAACACCAAAATACTGTTCTAGAAAACCCGGAATAGAATGGGGTAGCTAAAAGATTAAATAGGACACTAAGTGATAGTGGTAGAAGTATGTTGTCGGATAAGAAGATATGAAAAAGGTTTTGGGCAAAAGCAATGCACTATGCTAATTACCTCAAAAATAGAGTTTTTACTTCAGCTATAAAAGATCAAACGCCTTATGAGAGATGGACCGGCCGGAAACAAAACATATCTCACTTAAAGGTTTTCGGCAGTCAAGTATTTAGTCTAGATACAGATCGGTCTAATTGGAAGCTAGATCCTAAAGGAAAACCGGGAAACTTATTAGGATATGATGAGGATGTTAAAAGATATAGAGTTTATGATCTAAAAAAGGAAGATATAGTCTTATTAAAGCATCTAGTAGTTATGGATGTAGGAAAGTATGTGGATCCCTTCAAGTATTCAAAGTTAGTAAAAATCAGATTTGAGCCACAAAATTCCGATGACTTTGAGCTTCCTAACTATCCAGATATTAGAGAAGATGACATTCTTGCAGGTACAAATCAGAACGAAAAGGACTCGGCTGTGGAAACTCTAGTGACAACTCTACCCGAAGCGGAAGACGTGGTGGAAATTGATTCGGAATTAAGGAATAGGGGAGAAGCCGAGATTGTTCGAAAGAACCCACAAGAACCATCTATTCCTGCCACAGATTTTGAGAGGGGAAGGAGAAGAAGCAAAAGATTTCAAGAAAAACAGGTTAATAACAACGTAACAAAACTATCTCATCTAGATGAACCTCAAACTTATGGAGAGGCAATGACTTGTCTAGAAAGGAACCGGTGGAAGACATCCATCAATAAAGAGATGGCCTCAATTATGGCAGCTAATACTTGGGAGCTGGTGGACTATCCACCTAACCGAAAACCAATCGGTTATACGTGGGTTTTCAAATTAAAACTGAACTCATATAACACCATTGAGCCTTACAAAGCCCGATTAATGGCAAAAGGATTTGTACAGAAAGAAGGAATTGACTACGAGGAAACCTTTGTCCCGGTCGTCAAATTTCCCTTCGTCCGCGTACTTCTCAGTCTCGTTGTAGCGAAAGACATGGAGGTGCACCAGATGGAAATCAAGACAACCTTTTTGCATGGAGAATTGAAAGAGGAGATCTTCAAGTGACAACGCAAAGGGTTTGTGGCGGAAAGAGAGGAGAGTAAGGTATGCCGGCTGATTAAATCTCTTTATGGTTTGAAACAGGCGCCTCGACAGTTGAATAATAAGTTTGATAAGTTTCTTACCGGTCTAGGATATATCCGCATCAGCTTAGATCACTCTATCTTTGTTTTTGAAAATGAGGAAGGTGTTATATTTATTGCAATTTATGTTGATGATTTGCTTGTTTTAAGTAAATCAATGGAAAAAATTAATAAGCTGAAAACCGATCTTAAGAGGAGATGTACTTCTGGATATGTATTGTATGTGGGTGATGGAGCTTTTTGTTGGAGTAGCATACAACAAGAGGTTTTTGCTCAGTCCACCATGGAGGCTAAGTATATGGCCTCTTGCTCTGCTGTAAAAGAATTGATGAGGGTGAAGTCTTTGCTTGGTGAGCTTGGTCACCTTAAGAGTGGTGTGTAAATTTTTTCTTGTGATAATCAGGTAGTAATCGTTATTTTTGCCAATCCTAAATATCATTTAAGAAGCTAAACACATGGACATTAGACTCAGCTTTGTTAGAGAGAAAGTAGAAAACAAAAATATCAGTTTAGAGTACCGACCAGATAGCGAGATGGTAGCAGTTATGATGACCAAACCTGTGCCTTCCCCTAAGCAAATTTTCGGCAAGGAGAAGTGTTGTTTGAAATTAAAGATGGACTAGAAAATAAGGGGAGTGTAGAAATCAATGGTTCTTTTAGTATTTTCTATGTCTAAATTGAAATACAGAAATTAGCCGAGGCAGTTTGCCTCTAACTTCTCTCTCCAAACTCCCACATTTGTTGTAGTCATTGAGAAGTTGGAGAGGAAGCTAGAGCCATGGCTACCGAGGCTATCTAGAGGTTTACGAGAAATAGATTAGTTCTTATACGGATTGGTAGTTTATTTACTAAAAGGGAAGATTTTGGCTCCAGGATTTGATTCTCGTACCAGCCGTCCGGGAAGCCGCTGGTAGCTGGTAGACTTATCTATTAAGTTTAAGACTAGTGTTACATACTATAGGGTTTGTTATTTTTTTGAAAGTAAGCACGTAGGATAATTCATTTAACGGCAAGTGTTTACAGGATACATAGATCCAGTTATGTAAAAGTACAGATTACGGTATGGATAAGAAACGAGTACCGTGCATTTGTTTTTTTAACGAAACAAATACCATGCAAGTATTTATGACGGCTAAGATTGAAATATATATTCAATTGGACGGTCGAGAAGAAAGCTGATATCGCCGAAGAGAATCGCGGTGGTTTGTGGTCATCACCACATCCGATGACACGTGGCACAATTACATTTGATCGCGGCGTCTCCGGGATTACGGGACCGAATCCGCATATGACATGTGTCAACATTTAAGCCATGTCGTACAATATCCGTACATAAAGTACACCGCCAACTGTACTTTTGTTTACGGCAGTGTAATATGATTGGTGTCGTTCATTAGTAAATAGAGTTTTAGAGAGAGATAGGACTTAGAAAATTTGGTAGATAGGACCTCTCTCCTAGAGAGCTACTATACAAGGTCAGCTTTGAACCTCGCACCAACTTGCGAGGGGGGCAAATTGGAATTCTTTTTGTTATCAACTCAAAGGAGACTTGCCTTCATAAGGGGTAGGTAGTCAAGTTATAGTCTGCCAGAGTGGTTGTTTTTCTTGCTGAAACACAAAGGGGTCAGGGTTATTCTAGAGGTTTTTTGCAAGCTATCCATTTGAGGACCTATGGAGGTCTCAGAGTTGCAAAAGGCATTTTGAATTCCATCCGGTGTACTTCTTTGTCTTCTGTTGCCGCTAGACTAAGTAGTATCCGGACGGAGGGAAATCTAACAACCGGGGCAAAGTTCTCCTCAAAATCAATTCCCTCTTTTTTTGTGAACCTGTTTGCCACTAATCTGACATTGTATTGCTCGATATTGTTATCTGGATTGAGTTTCAACTTTAAAACCCACTTGCATCCTATCGGCTTTCTGTCTTGAGGACAATCCACTTGCTCCCATGTTGTTTTCTTCCATAATAGAAGCCATCTCATTATTAATGGTTGTCATCCATCTACAAAGATTTGGACTATTAATTTCTTCTGAGTAAGTTTGGGGTTCACTCAAATGTGATAGCTTAGTTACCTTGTTGTTCACTTGTCTTTCTTGTAGCCTCTTGGTGCTTCGCCTTCCTCCTTCAAAATATGATGCCCGATTGGAGGGTAATCTCGGATTTCTTTGGATGACTTTATCTTCTCCCCTATGCGTGGAGTCTATCTACGGGCGTTCATCATCCATTTCTGATCTTTCCTAGTTCTCTTCCTCGGTTTGAATCTGAAGTTGTGACTACAAGAGAGGGTCACTCTCAGTCATATTTTTCTTTTCCTTTACATGGTCAGGCTGAACCGAAGTTCAGTTAGAAGAATCTGAATCTAACTCATTTTTGGATTTAATTCTAATTCTAACATGTTTAGTGTATTTGAAGGGATCTATGGACTTTCCTTCATCCATGACTATCGAGTGTTTTACTAGAATGATGTCTTCTCTTCCAAGATCATAAACTCTATATCCCTTTACATTTTCATCATATCAAAGTAGGTATCCCGCCTTTCCTCTTGCATATAACTTCCAATCAGATTTTTTTGTGTTTAGACTAAACAATTGACTTCCAAACATGTTTAATTGTGAAATATTGAGTTTTCTCCCGGTCCATCTTTCATAAGGTGATTGTCTTTTTAGCGCTGAGGTAAGGACTCTAGTTTTGAGATAGTTAGCACAATTCATAGCTTCTGCCCAATTTTTTTTTTTTATCTTTTTATTCAACAACATGTTATGGGCACTATTTGTTAATGTCTGATTTAGTCTCTCGGCTTCACCGTTTTGTTTTGGACTCTTTGGAGCAGTCTTTTTGTGTTGAACCCCTTCCTCTTTCAAAAAATTCTCAAACTCATTAGAAGTGTATTCCCCCCCATTATCACTCCTCACTCTCTTTATCGGTCTCTCATAAAGCTTCTCACTCCATGCTTCATACTTTTTAAAATAGACTGAAGCCTCAATTTTCTTTTTCATCAAATATACTCTAGAATATCTAGACCAATCATCAGTGATAGTAAGCATAAATCTTTTCCCTCCAACTGATGGCTGTGGGCCGTTCCCCATATGTTAGTATGAACTAAATCTAGGACTTTTTCAGCTTTATAGGTTGAAGTTTTTGCGGAAGGTTATATGTGGGCCTTACCTTAAGCACATCTAGTACAATCATCTAAGGTCTCATTATCTGCAAAATGTATTCCCTCAACTATAACCAATTTCCTCATTTTTTAAAAATTTATCTAGATGCACATGTCCCAATCTTTTATGCCACATCATGAAATCATTTACACCAGCATAGTAAACTCACGTCTTTCCATTACTCAAATTCAGCCTAAGCATTATTTGGCTACCCTTTTGAGCTGTGAAATACACCTCATTCTCATAGCTAACAACAAAGACTCTTTTTTTAGTTCTAGCCTCAAAACCATTATCATCTAACACCGACGTAAAGATAAGCTTCTTGTTAAACTCTGGAATTAAGAAAACATCAGAGAAAGTGACTATGGATGCCTTTCCATCAACTAAGACTCTAAGAAACACACATCTTATTAAATTAGTGGTTACTATTCTCCCATCCCCATACTCTCTCTACAGTAGGATTATTTCTCATCTTAGTGAACAATGGTTTTTCTCTACACATATGCACAAAGGCTCGTGATTAAATAATCCATCCTTCTTTAAGAACTTCTCTTACTCCACCAAAGCACACTTTTGCCTCCTTGGAATCTCCGGCTCACGTTTCACCTCCAACTCCTCGTTTAGGAGCAATTCTCCATCGTCCTCATCAGAATCCTCTCCCACGACTTGTGTTGCCACAAATGCCTTGTGTTTTTTTGCGGTTGGTTTTCGACCTGCTCCTCGTTCAATCTCAACTTTGTCAGTTTGGTACACTCCGCCATGTAGTGTCCTGGCTACTAAGGCTACTTAGGCTATGACAGAGCCCCTTCAAAGGCCTTGATCCAGATCTCTCCAATTAGTTTCCTCTTCCTCCTCCAACAAAGTTTTTATAAGGTTTCTTGGAATCCTTATCCCCCTAGTTTGTTCTAGCACCCAATACATGAACACTCTTTCCTCCTCTCCGAATCTCAATTGTGTTTCCTTGATAAAAAATCATCCCCAAAACGGAGTTCGAGATCCATTGATGATATGGCAAGTCTTGAACCCTATTTACAATATTTTAATAATCATATGGGAGTTGTTGAAATAATTAGTTTTTGGTATTTTCTAGGTCTATAATATAAGAGGAAACAGATAAAGAAATTGCACGCAGCTTGCCTCCATCTCTTCTCTCTTGCCTCCCAATACTTAATGTAGTCACTGAAGAAGAGAGAGAGCGATGGAGCAAAGGCTGCCTCAGCTCGAAAAGAAGGACTAAAAAGTGACCTAAGTCACTCTCAACAAAAGGTGGAGGTTGGCAGGACTCGAACCTCCGACCGGCAAAGCGCGGCGTAGCCGTTAGCTCTTACCAGTTTGTCGTAGAAGTCGGTTAGGAGATATAGGGTTTGATATATACTTAAACTATTGTATAATACGCAAACCAATTAACTCAAATATGAAAAAATAGACATATAACTAGTTAAGGTTTAGTGCGGACGTCATTTAACACGAAACAAATGAATCGGACATTTGTTTCGACGGTCGACATTCAATGTCAAATTTAATCCGTCGGCAAACAACATCACCTAGATCGCGGAATGGTCACTCTGGCTTTTATAGACGTGGCATGACCTTGCGACGCGTGGAAGGATGACATTCGGTCGCGGGAATTCCGGGGAACATGCGGACGAGTTGAAAAGTGACACGTGTCCACTCAGTGGCATTGTCGTACACAGGCCGTACAGAAAGTACATCGGTTGTAGTACTTTTTTGTACTTTACAGTCATATGATTGGTTCGTACTTGAGTACATACGGGTTGTGAGAAGGGTTTAGGACTTAGGAAAATTTTGTAGGTAGTCACCTCTCTCTAAGAGAGCTTTATATAAAATTGGCATTTTTGCTTGCTCATAACTTATCGGTTGGTCGGTCGTTTTCAGTGATTCTTTTTCATACGGGTTCAAAGGATTCCATGCTGCACACGGGTGCATTCAAACTGTCAGTTTGCCTTGTTGGGCAGCAGTGGTTGTGGCTTGAAGTGGGTAAGTGAAAACTATCTAGAGGCTTCTTGAATTCTATAGTCCAATGAAGGACACAGAATTGCAAGAGTTTCATCAACAAAGTATTCAAATTCTCTTTCTCGGTCTCCCTTTTCCCTGCACTCTCTAACTCCATAAAAAACCCTTCCATGCCATTACAAATGTCTACCATCTTTCTCTCTTTGTACACATATGCTTGTACCTTCTAATCAACCAACTTCTGTTGCTGAATCGTACCACTTTTGTAAATTTTGAGAAGAGCCTCCCTTAACTTGTTGACTCTGTCCACATGATGATGAGGTGTATCAATTGCTTGAGTGAGACGCCCGAAAATAAAATGAGTTGCCACAGTATTGTTGAAATCCCAGATTTGAGTATTATTTGCCTGGTTTTATGAACATTTGCTAGCGGGACCGATCTAGTAGCCATCTGTGCCTGTTGTTCTTTGGTCTAAAATAGACCGCAGAAGCCACCCAAACTATAATACAAAAAGCTAAGCAAAGCTAGGCCAATGAACAATCATTTGAAATGCATCCTCCTTATGCGTACATAGACGCAACAAACAACATTTAGGGTTTCATGGAATAATCAACATAAATAAACCCTATGACAACATCTAAGGTTTGATGGAATAATCGACATAAACAAACCCTAAGACAAATGCATAAACAATGCATATGAAACATATATAAAATAACATAAATAAATAATAACACACAAATGCATCACACATATACAAAAGTATAATCAAATAATCAATATATCATTCAAAGTGTATGACCTAATCGATAACCCTTTAATACTACATCTTTGGTCCCCACTTTACTAACCAGCATTTATTATTTATTCTTAACAAAACTCATTCCTATATATACACTTGTGAGCTGTCAAAGAATCACTAAGTGTCAAAATAACCAACGTAAATTACGCAACTGTCACTAAATCCTATTTATGCATAATAACCTGTTAGTAAGAGTAAACTAATCGTAAGCGTACACCTGAGAGTCAAGCAATCGTAAGCGTACACTTGTCTACAAGTACAACATCGTACACACACAAATTAAACTATCGAAACCCTAATTGATCACTTAAATATAAACATCATGATAAACTCTAATTTATTAATACACATACGACAAGAAAATGTTTCTTCAAATATTTACACCGCCGCATCCACAAATCCGCGTCATAAGTGACAACTGGCTTAGTCACTTGTCGATAAGTCCACGTAGTGAACCAATATCACATACGTACAGTCCACTAGATAATGCGTCATAAAAACAATGTGATCTCTTAAGAATATCGGCGGACGCCGTCCGCCCTCCACGTGTACCTCCAACCACTGCCGAAATTAATCCGTACCTTTTAAATCTTTTCCGTACTGAATATGCATCGTTTGCAATAAATGCGCCTGTCACAAACTGTTTTGTGCGTGCGAAGTACTATTTTAACTTGTCGCATTCTGTTTTGTACGTGCCACGTACTACTTTAACTTTTTGAATATTTACATCGGATCGCTTCGCGATCCGCCGACCATTTCACTTACGCATTTGGTGCCACTCAATTACTCCATTAATTTTACTCATGCATTTAATTCCCCTATTGGCAAATCCTTTCGAACCTCCACATTATATCAGGTAAATACATATGCATGCGCACGCATGTACGAAACTGAATCTTCCAAAAAATAACAGGGTCGTCTTACACATTACCTCACAAGAATACCATGAGAAATCACCTTCTATCTGAGACCAAAGAAACAATCACTAACGCTTTGGCATGCAACTTGGAGACCATAAAAATCACTAGTGCCTCTATCACATCAGACGGTTGGATGGTTGATAATAAGCCTCTCGTGAAACATTTTAGCTGTCACCCCTAAAGGTGACATGTTTCTCAAGGATGAAGACACTTGAGGGAAAATCAAGGAAAATGACTATGTTTTTCAAGTTTTAGAGAAAGGAGTTCTTGCAGTGGGGGTTAAGCATGTGGTAAAAGTTGTGACAAATTTTGCTCATGTGAACAAGGTTGCCGCCTCGATGCTTATGGAAAAATATCCTTCCATCACGTGGACGCCATGGGCTGCCCACGTATTCAACCTAATGTTGGAGGATTGGGGCATATTACCATATATTTCAATGCCTATTCGAGAGGCAAAAAAGGTGTTGAAATTTACCATGAATCATCACATGAGTGCAGCCTTGTTCCACAAAATTTCAAAACTTAGACTTTTGAAACCTGGAGAGACAACATTTGCTACAAATTTTACAAAGCTACAGAGGTTTTTACAGGTGAATGATAGCATAAAGATCTTGATGTTTGATGATGCTTAGGAACACTGGTTATTGAAGTCTAAAAACAAGTTAGAGGGTGCAAATATTAAAGGCTTTATCATGAACCCATAGTTTTGGACAAGAGTGACTGATGTTGTTTTTGGAAAGCTTTAGTCCTCTCTATTTTTGGGTTGTGAGAGAGAGAGTTGTTCATGACTTAGTTTATTTTTGGGTAAGTCAGGTTCAGTATTTGGTGGAATTAGTGTGACAGTGAAATTGGGAGTTCACGGTTCACTCACACTAGTGACACGCGTCGTCTGCTGCAAAGAATGCTTGAGTATGTCCTCCGTGGACATACATACATTCGGTAAGGACCACATGATTCTTGATAGCACATCCACGATGCCAAATTTGGTGACCGGACTGCTGATAGCTGCCGCTAACAACTATTGACGAGGCGTGACTAGATCACGATAACTTTTCTCTATTATCATGATCTGATTGTCGGTGTAAATATTTGTTAGAACAAGATTTTGTCTATACCGAATTAGTTTATTAGTGTAGAATGCGTGATTTAATACATGCTTTGTGTACACAGGTTTACTCACAATATTTTATGGAATCTACCGCTGGAATGCCTCCGTACATTTTAGTATAACTTCAGTATAAAAGTAGGACTTAGTAAAATTTTGGAGTTTATGAACAAATGATATGAAAACTGGACACTCAGTTTTAAATAAATTCATTTCTTAATATCTCATATATATGTGAGCAGAATTAAAGTGATATTTTGTGTGTATGTTCCTACGTATGTTATCTACACAATGGTAAATTTGTAGGACTATTGTGTTTCTATATTGCAAGTTATTATCTGTCAAAGTTGCTGTTGTACCATTAGTCTTTGTGGAAGCCCTCTTTTGATTTGTTCTACAATGACTAGTGCTGCATCTTCTTCATCTTTAATTCTGCAGTTGTCTCACAACAACAGGTTATGGGCCCACCTTTACGAATTCCGATCTTTGATAGACGTGAATATCTATATCGGGCAGATTTGGTTAAGTCTTACTTCAAGCAAGTAAAACTTATTGATGTGTTAAATGGATCATTGGCAAAATCTGATGCTTGCTTTGATCACAATAATTGCCAAGCTTTGCATTTACTGAATCTTATGATTTCAAAGGAAGTGCATATGACATATATCAATGTTACAAAAGCATCAAAATTGTGGGATGCATTGAAATCTTCTTATGTTTAAGCTAGTGACCACCATAAGATTATAACTGCTAGTCAGATTTATGAGTATAAGTACACAAGCGATAGTATGGTGGAATACACTAATCAATTTAGAATGTTACTCTCAAAAAATACATATTTTGGGGTTACTTTCTCCCCTTATCATCTGGCCATGATTCTCTTAAACGACCTTTCTAGTGAATATAAATGAGCCTCAGATGAAATGAAAAAAATTGTCTAAACCTCTCTCGAATTTGCAAACATTGATAGAGTTTATCTTGGGAGAAAAGGCTACTCAGACAATTTTAAGATTTGGAAAACTAGTTGTAGCATTCACGGCTCAATTTCAGAGGGAAAGTAGATATTAAGGGAACCATTTTAATCCTCAGTTTGAGAAATGTGTTTATTGTTATAGTGATGGTCATTCTTTCAACGCTTGTCCTTTGTATATAAAATCTCTTGAAACAGGTATCTTCAAGAATGGATAGAGACACCTCGGACCTCCCATTTTCGAAAACCCTCCGAATAAAACCGTTTCGTTTTCAGCCGAGGATACTGAATTGGAGAAGAAGAAGACGGGGGAAGAGACACCTCATGTGACCAATTATCCGAAAACTTATGACAAAGAGGTATTTGCTCTTGCCAAACTCGATATGATGGAAGGAAAAAAAGACCTCGGGTCGATAATGGATTTCGGCAACTCTTCATACATGTGCTGGAACAAGTCTTGGTTTAAGGAGATGTCTTCTATTCCTTTACGTCACATCTTTTATGCTTCTGGCTATGCCGTTGAATCAAATGCCAAAAGAAATATAGATCTGGACTGTGTGATAGATGGAAAGATTGTTAAGAGAACTTTGTATAATGCCTTGAATGTTCCAAAATTTAAGAAAAAATTGTTTTCTACGTCTGTAGCTGAAAGCAAAGGCTTTGAGTTTCTCCAAAAAAATGGAAAAAAAATAATGCAGTTGTCTCACAACAACAAGTTATGGGCCCACCTTTACGAATTCCGATCTTTGATAGACGTGAATATCTATATCGGGCAGATTTGGTTAAGTCTTACTTCAAGCAAGTAAAACTTATTGATGTGTTAAATGGATCATTGGCAAAATCTGATGCTTGCTTTGATCACAATAATTGCCAAGCTTTGCATTTACTAAATCTTATGATTTCAAAGGAATTGCATATGACATATATTAATGTTACAAAGACATCAAAATTGTGGGATGCATTGAAATCTTCTTATGTTTAAGCTAGTGACCAACATGAGATTATAACTGCTAGTCAGATCTATGAGTATAAGTACACATACGATAGCATGGTGGAATACACTAATCAATTTAGAATGTTACTCTCAAAAAATGCATGTTTTGGGGGTACTTTCTCCCCTTATCATCTGGCCATGATTCTCTTAAACGACATTCCTAGTGAATATAAATGAGCCTCAGATGAAATGAAAAAAATTGTCTAAACCTCTCTCGAATTTGCAAACATTGATAGAGTTTATCTTGGGAGAAAAGGCTACTCAGACAATTTTAAGATTTGGAAACTAGTTGTAGCATTCACGGCTCAATTTCAGAGGGAAAGTAGATATTAAGGGAACCATTTTAATCCTCAGTTTGAGAAATGTGTTTATTGTTATAGTGATGGTCATTCTTTCAACGCTTGTCCTTTGTATATAAAATCTCTTGAAACAGGTATTTTCAAGAATGGATAGAGACACCTCGGACCTCCCATTTTCGAAAACCCTCCGAATAAAACCGTTTCGTTTTCAGCCGAGGATACTGAATTGGAGAAGAAGAAGACGGGGGAAGAGACACTTCATGTGACCAATTATCCGAAAACTTATGACAAAGAGGTATTTTCTCTTGCCAAACTCGATGTGATAGAAGGAAAAAAAGACCTCGGGTCGATAATGGATTTCGGCAACTCTTCATACATGTGCTGGAACAAGTCTTGGTTTAAGGAGATGTCTTCTATTCCTTTACGTCACATCTTTTATGCTTCTGGCTATGCCGTTGAATCAAATGCCAAAAGAAATATAGATCTGGATTGTGTGATAGATGGAAAGATTGTTAAGAGAACTTTGTATAATGCCTTGTATTTTCCAAAATTTAAGAAAAAATTGTTTTCTACGTCTGTAGCTGAAAGCAAAGGCTTTGAGTTTCTCCAAAAAAATGGAAAAAAAATTGTAAGCAAAGATGGAAGAGTAACTCTAGTAGGAACTAGAGGCCTAAACTTTTGTACCGCATGGACCTAGATAATATAATTGATTTTGCGTTGATTTTGCGTACTCCAGTGTCCTATGTGATAATGTTTATTGGCATAAAAGGCTTGTTCATCTGCATCATGAGAGACTTACTAAGATGAAAAAGCATGATATGATAGAGGGAGTCAAGCTTCGTCAAAAAGAGTCTCATGTTTGTGATGGTTGTGCTCTCGGAAAGCTTCACAGGCTTCCCCTACCACAATTTGTGATCATCGAGCCACAGATCTCATTGGTATTATTCTCTTTGATGTCTTCGGCCCTTCCAAAGTCTCCTCTCTTGGTGGCTGCCGCTATTTTGTCACCTTTACAGCTGACTACTCCTCGTACAGTCGCCTATACTTCTTGAAGGAGAAGAGAGAAGTTTTCACTCACTTTAAGCACTACATAATCTCGCCGGAGAAACTTCACGGAAAATCTATTTTTTCTTTGCGGACATATAATGGTGGAGAGTATGTATCCTATGCCTTTGCTGATTTTTAAAAAAAAAATGGCATCTCTCGTCAATTAAGTGTTCCGTACACATCGGAACAAAATGGTGTGGTCGAGAGACTTAATCCGACTTTGACTTAATGTGTTTTTTTATGATGGCCGATAAAGGTGAGGTTCCAAGTTCTGGGGGGAAGCTTTTTATTGTTCTTCCAACATCAAAAATAGAGTGGAAACCCGAGCTGTTACGGGTAAGACACCTTATGAAATGTGGACAAGGAGAAGCCGAATGTCGTTCACTTTAGAGTCTTTGGTAGCAAATGTTTTATCTTGGAGAATCTCCCTAATTGGAAGCTTAGTTTAAAATTTGTACATGGTTTCTTTTTAGGCTATAATGATGAATCTGCAGGTTATGTCGTGCAAGTGAAAAACTAAATGATAAACATGCAACACAATCAGTTGCAAAAAAAAAGGATGAAGAAATAAACAAAAAGGTCATGAAATAGCAGAGAGTTGTTACCCAAAATTTGTACAGGCAGCAAACAACAAATGAGCATATCACAATAAAAGGAAAGAAGGTAAAGAGGAAGCTGGAGGTCGGTTTATTCCCCAACTCTTTAGCTCAGAAAAGGCTTACCATCTGACAGTAACTCTCAACAACGCGGGACAAAATCAATGACCGGAATGGAAGCCGTAAAGGAACCAAATCTATGTGAAATCCCTAGTTGCGATGAACGCATAGAAGCATTGATGTTTCTCCGTCGCCTCGGTTTCAAAGTGTGCATTTTGTAGCCTCAGTGATAAGCATATGTATAGGGTCCAAGACTTGGGAGAGATCCCGTAAATATCATGAAGCACAGTTCTGCGAATGCTCCCGAAAGGTTTGCGTATCTGCTTGTTGAAGTCCTAGCATACCATTCATGTCAACTTTGATAATTCGGAGGACATGAGGTGAAACATCTATGTTTAAGGTATCGAAGGATTGGCGCCGTAAGTAGACATAATCTCCCACTCGGTAGGGCTTCTGCTAGGGCCGGTAGCTGCCAATGCGTGTCGTGGCAAAGCGCAAAGTTTCTCGGTGTTGGGCGATCTGCACGTTGTCAAAGGCCATCCGCATCTCTCGGGTGAAAAACAACGCCTGGTTAGTGAGTTCTTCTAGAAAAACCCCGTCAAACAGTAAGGGAAGCGGAAAGCTTACGCCTTTTTTAATATTTCTGCCCAACAAGGGTTGACGCCCAAATAAGACATAGTATGGACTGAAATTAGCAAGGTTTGCCTTTACAGACATTCTATATCCCATGGTGATGTAGCCGAGGGACTCGTCCCAAACTGAAATATGTTTCTCCAACCAATGCTTGCGTAATGCTCGCTATAAGGTCTGAAATGCATGTTCCGCCAATCCATCAGCCTGTTGATGATCCCGGCTTGTTCGACGATGGTCTATGAGAGCTTCATCTAGCATTTCTTGGAATTCTCCGCGGAGTTTAGTCTGTTTATCTGTCAGCACTTCGGCTGAAGCGTCATATCTCATAAAGACATGTTCCTTAAAGCAGCGGTGGTGAGCTTTGCACTTTTGTGTGGTAATGCAACTACTTCAACCCATTTGTTAAAATTTTCAATCATGCTCATTTTATATTGTTTCCCCCCCCCAGGATAAGGTAAAGGGACCTGCGAAATATCACGACTAGCGGTAAAACAACCCTTTGATGAGTAATGGTTGGAAAGTAGTCTACCGATTATTATAAGAGGTGCGCATACGATCACATACTGCACATTTGTGCAATACCAATGCGACATCAAATAGCATCCTAGACCACCAATAGCGTGCCTACAACACGCTTAAGGTGCGGTTGGTCCCTAAGTGACCCAACTCAGTGTGAATTTGTTCAATCAACAAGAGGCGTTAAGTCGAGCAGGGCACGTTTCTCTTGAAACTCCGAGACCTTCATAAGTCCTCAGAATGGACAGCTTCCAATAAGCCTCTAAGATAACCCTGACCCCTTTGTGTTTCATTAAAAACAACTGCCACCTTGGCAAACAATAACTCTGACCACCTCCACCTTTGTAAAGGCAAGACTCCCGAGAGTCGATAGCAAAAAGAATCTCTAAATTTTCTCCCCTATGCAGTAAGTTATAGAGGGTGAAAAATGACCTTTTGTACAAAAGCTCTCTGGGAGAGAGGGTCCTATCTCCTAGTTTTTCTAAGTCATATCTCTCTCATAGACTCTATCTACTGATGTACCGAGCCAATCAGATTACACTTTCGTACACAAAAGTACAGCTGGCAATGTACTTTCTGTACAGACACTGTACGACATGGCCTAGATGTCGACAGGTGGTATATCCGGATTCGCTCCCTCAATCCTCGGAGATGCCGCGATCCAATGTCATTCAACCGTGTGTCATCTGATGTGGCGATGACCAATAACCGTCGTAATCCTCTTCCGCGATCTCTGCGTTAATTACGGCCGTCCAATTAAATTCACATTTAATCGTAGCAATAATAAACACATGCGCGGTAGTCGTTTCACTAAAGAAGTAAATGCGCCGTATTTGTTTCTTATCCGTACTTTTCCATTACTTGACCTATGTTTCTCGTAAACTGTTTCAGTGTAATGAACTATCCTACGTATTAATGTTTAATTAAATATCAAACCTTATAGTTAGTAACAATATGTCTAGACTTAACGGATAAGGCTTCCTGTTACCGGCTGCTTGCTTTTCGGCAGGTACCAAGATCAAGTCCTGGGCGCATCACATATTCTTTTAGTAAATAATCCCCTAATGGTAAATAAACTACTATATATATTTCCCGTAAACCTCTGGACAACCTAGGTAGCCATGGCTGAAGCTTCCTCTCCAATTTCTCAGTAACTACCTCCAAATGCCCTTTATATATATCATCAAATAAATGGTAATCCCCTAATAAATGATTTTCTTATACACTACGCGGGTCCTGAACTAGAACCATGGACGGCTTTTCGTTCGTCGGCCATTGTCCTTCGGAATAGGCAATTCAGATCTGTATAACAATGATTGATATTCCAAACTATAAATTAATTTGTAATTATGCATCCTATCAAGTAATGTGACTTTGTCAAATGCTCTTTGTATCCAGTTCATTACCTTTTCATGCCTATTCTTTGTTTATGCCGCGTAAATGAAGAAATCACTTTGCTGATGGCGCGTACACAAATAATAACGATGCTAAT
>JBBHKE010001435.1:167989-253181 GCA_037447655.1 Zygnema cylindricum | reverse complement strand
TTAGCGATAACAAGAATTGTTACCTAAATTACACAAACTATTAGCGATAACAGGAAATGTCACCTAAATTACACAAACCTATAAGCGATAAAAGAATTATGACCTAAATTACACAAACAAGTTGCGATAACAAGAATTCTTACCTAAATTACACAAACTGTTAGCGATAACAATTTTTTATACCTAAATTACACAAACTGTCAACAATAACCAGAATTGTTTCCTAAATTACACAAACTATTAGCGATAATAGGAATTGTTACCTATATTACACAAACTGTAAGCGATATCAAGATTTGTTACCTAAATTACATAAACAGTTAGCGATAACAAGAATTGTTATCTAAATTACACAAACTGTTTGCGAAAACAGGAGTTGTAATCCAACTTACACAAATTGTTAGGGATAACAAGAACTGTTACCTAAATTGCACAAACTATTAGTAATAACAGGAATTATTACCTAATTTACACAAACAATTAGCGATAATAAAAATTGTAACCTAAATTACACAAACAGTTAGAGATAACAGGAATTGTTACCTACATTACACAAACTGTTAGCGATAACAAGAATTGTTACCTAAATTACACAAACAGTTAGCAATAACAAGAATTGTTACCTAAATTACACAAATATTAGCGATAACACGAATTGTTACCTTAATTATACAAACAGTTAGCGATAACACGAATTGTTACCTAAATAACAGAAACAGTTATTGATTACAAGAATTGTAACCTGAATTACACAAGCTGTTAACTATAACAAGAATTGATACCTAAATTACACAAACAGTTAGCGATAACAAGAATTGTTACCTAAATTACACAAACTATTAGCGATAACAAGAAATGTCACCTAAATTACACAAACCAATAAGCGATAAAAGAATTATTACCTAAATTACACAAACAGTTTGCGATAACAAGAATTCTTACCTAAATTACACAAACTGTTAGCGAAAACAATATTTTTTACAAAAATTACACAAACTGTTAGCGATAACAAGAATTGTTTCCTAAATTACACAAACTATTAGCGATAACAGGAATTATTACCTAAATTGCACAAACTGTAACCGATAACAAGAATTGTTACCTAAATTAAAAAAATAGTTAGCGATAACAGGAATTGTTATCTAAATTACACAAACTATTTGCGAAAACAGGAGTTGTAATCCAACTAACACAAATTGTTAGGGATAACAAGAATTGTTACCTAAATTACACAAACAATTAGCAATAACAAGAATTGTTACCTAAATTGCACAAACTATTAGTAATAACAGGAATTATTACCTAAATTACACAAACAATTAGCGATAACAAGAATTGTAACCTAAATTACACAAACAGTTAGAGATAACAGGAATTGTCACCTAAATTACAGAAACTGTTAGCGATAACAAGAATTGTTACATAAATTACACAAACTGTTAGCGATAACAATTTTTTTCACCTAAATTACACAAACTGTTAGCGATAACAAGAATTGTTTCCTAAATTACACAAACTATTAGCGATAACAGGAATTGTTACCTAAATTACACAAACTGTAACCGATAACAGGAATTGTTACCTAAATTAAAGAAACAGTTAGCGATAACAGGAATTGTTATCTAAATTACACAAACTGTTTGCGAAAACAGGAGTTGTAATCCAACTTACACAAAATGTTAGGGATAACAAAAATTGTTACCTAAATTACACTAACAATTAGCGATAACAAGAATTGTTACCTAAACTGCACAAACTATTAGTAATAACAGGAATTATTACCTAAATTACACAAACAATTAGCGATAACAATAATTGTAACCTAAATTACACAAACAGTTAGAGATAACAAGAATTGTTACCTAAATTACACAAACTGTTAGCGATAACAAGAATTGTTACCTAAATTACACAAACAGTTAGCAATAACAAGAATTGTTACCTAAACTACACAAACTATTAGCGATAACACGTATTGTTACCTAAATTATACAAACTGTTAGCGATAACACGAATTGTTACCTAAATAACAGAAACAGTTAGCGATTACAAGAATTGTAACCTGAATTACACAAGCTCTTAACTATAACAAGAATTGATACCTAAATTACAGAAACAGTTAGCGTTAACAAGAATTGTTACCTAAATTACACAAACTATTTGCGATAACAGGAAATGTCACCTAAATTACACAAACCAATAAGCGATAAAAGAATTATTACCTAAATTACAC
The DNA here is from genome assembly GCA_037447655.1 of Zygnema cylindricum. NCBI lineage: Eukaryota > Viridiplantae > Streptophyta > Zygnematophyceae > Zygnematales > Zygnemataceae > Zygnema > Zygnema cylindricum. The sequence continues at coordinate 250,948 of JBBHKE010001435.1, read as the reverse complement.
AAATAGTTTGCGATAACAAGAATTCTTACCTAAATTACACAAACTGTTAGCGATAACAATAATTTTTACATAAATTACACAAACTGTTAGCGATTACAAGAATTGTTTCCTAAATTACACAAACTATTAGCGATAACAGGAATTGTTACTTAAATTACACAAACTGTAACCGATAACAAGAATTGTTACCTAAATTACAGAAATAGTTAGCGATAACAGGAATTGTTATCTAAATTACACAAACTGTTTGCGAAAACAGGAGTTGTAATCCAACTAACACAAATTGTTAGGGATAACAAGAATTGTTACCTAAATTACACAAACAATTAGCGATAACAAGAATTGTTACCGAAATTGCACAAACTATTAGTAATCATGAATTATTACCTAAATTACACAAACAATCAGCGATAACAAGAATTGTAACCTAAATTACACAAACAGTTAGAGATAACAGGTTTTTTTACCTAAATTACACAAACTGTTAGCGATAACAAGAATTGTTACCAAAATTACACAAACTGTTAGCGATAACAATTTTTTTTACCTAAATTACACAAACTGTTAGCGATAACAAGAATTGTTTCCTAAATTACACAAACTATTAGCGATAACAGGAATTGTTACCTAAATTACACAAACTGTAACCGATAACAAGAATTGTTACCTAAATTAAAGAAACAGTTAGCGATAACAAGAATTGTTATCTAAATTACACAAACTGTTTGCAAAAACAGGAGTTGTAATCCAACTTACACAAATTGTTAGGGATAACAAAAATTGTTACCTAAATTACACAAACAATTAGCGATAACAAGAATTGTTACCTAAATTGCACAAACTATTAGTAATAACAGGAATTATTACCTAAATTACACAAACAATTAGCGATAACAAGAATTGTAACCTAAATTACACAAACAGTTAGAGATAACATAAATTGTTACCTAAATTACACAAACTGTTAGCGATAACAAGAATTGTTACCTAAATCACACAAACAGTTAGCAATAACAAGAATTGTTACCTAAATTACACAAACTATTAGCGATAACAGGAATTGTTACCTAAATTATACAAACTGTAACCGATAACAAGAATTGTTACCTAAATTAAAGAAACAGTTAGCTATAACAAGAATTGTTATCTAAATAACACAAACTGTTTGCATTAACAAGAATTGATACCTAAATAACACAAATTGTTAGCGATAACAAGAATTGTTACCTTAATTACACAAACTATTAGCGCTAACAAAAATTGTTACCTAAATTACACAAAATGTTAGTAATAATAGGAATTGTTACCTAAATTACACAAACTGTTAGCGATCACAAGAATTGTTACCTAAATTACACAAACAGTTAGCGATAACAAGAATTGTTACCTAAATTACACAAACTATTAGCGATAACAGGAATTGTTACCTAAATTATACAAACTGTTAGCGATAACACGAATTGTTACCTAAATAATAGAAACAGTTAGCGATTACAAGAATTGTAACCTGAATTACACAAACTGCTAACTATAACAAGAATTGATACCTAAATTACACAAACAGTTAGCGATAACAAGAATTGTTACCTAAATTACATAAATAGTTAGCTATAACAAGAATTGTTACCTAAATTACACAAACTTTTAGCGATAACAAGAATTGTTATCTAAATTACACATACTCTTAGCGATAACAAAAATTGTTACCTAAATTACACATATAGTTAGCGCTAACAGCAATTGTTATCTAACTTACACAATTTGTTAGAGCTAACAGAAATGGTAACCTAACTCACACAAAGAGGTAGCAATAACAAATGTTGTTACCTAAATTACTGAAACTGTTAGCGATCACAAGAATTCTTACCAAAATTACACAAACTATTAGCATTAACAAGAATTGATACCTAAATAACACAAATTGTTAGCGATAACAAGAATTGTTACCTTAATTACACAAACTATTAGCGCTAACAAAAATTGTTACCTAAATTACACAAAATGTTAGTAATAACAGGAATTGTTACCTAAATTACACAAACTGTTAGCGATCACAAGAATTGTTTCCTAAATTACACAAACAGTTAGCGATAACAAGAATTCTTACCCATATTATACAAACTATTAGCGATAACAAGAAACGTACCTATATTACACAAACAATTAGCGATAACAAGAATTGATACCTAAATTACACAAACTATTACCGATAACAAGAATTGTCACCTAAATTACACAATCAATTTGTGATACTCTGAGACCTTCATAAGTCCTCAAAGTGGACAGTTTCCAAGAAGCATCTAGGATAACCCTGACCCCTTTGTGTTTCAGCAAAAATAACTGCGACTCTGGCAGACAATAACCCTCACCAACTTCATCCCCGTGAAGGTAAGACTCCCCTGAGTTGATAGCAAAAAGAATCTCTGAATTTGCTCCCCTGAGCAGTTAGTTATGCAGGGTCAAAGTTGACCTTTTGTAAAGAAGCTCTGTGGGAGAGAGGGTCCTATCTCCTAATTTTTCTAAGTCCTATCTCTCTCACTGCTCTATCTACTAATGTACGGAGCCAATCAGATTACTCCTCTGTACACAAAAGTATAGCTTGCGATGTACTTTCTGTACGAACATTGTACGACATGGCCCAAATGTCGACACGTGGTATATCTGGATTCGCTCCGTTAGATGCCGCGATCCAATGCCATTTTGCCACGTGTCATCCGATGTGGCTATCATAAAAAACCGCCAAAATTCTCTTCTACGATCTCAGCGTTTAATTTCGGCCGTCTGATTAAATTAACATTTAATCGGCCGTAATAAATACATGCGCGGTATTCGTTTCGGTAAAGAAATAAATGCGCGGTATTGGTTTCTTATCCGTACCGTAATCCGTACTTTTACATTTACTAGATCTATGTCTCCCGTAAAACTATTTCAGTTAAATAAACTATCCTACGTATAAATGTTTAAATAATTATCAAACCCCACATTACGTAACATTATCTCTAGAGTTAACGGTTAGAGCTATCGGCTACCGGCAGACTATCGGCCGGCAGGTTCCAAGTTCAAATCCTGAAGGTGGCACATATATTTTAGTAAACATATCCTTAATTATAAATAAACTAATAATTATATCCCGTAAACCTCTCGATAGCCTAGGTAGCCATGGCTCTAGCTTCCTCTCCAATTTCTCAGTGACTGCGACAAGTTTGAGAGTTGGAGAGAGAAGTTAGAGGTAGACTGCTTCGGCTTCTTTCTTATTTCTATTCAGACCTAGAAAATACTTTAAAAGACCATTAATTTCTACACTCCCCTTATTTTCTAGTCAATCTTTAATTTTAGACCACACTTCTCCCTGCAAAAAATTAGCTTAGGGGAAGGCACAGGTTTGGTCATCATTTCTGCTACCATCTCACTATCTGGTCGGTACTCTAAACTGATTATTTTGTTTTCTACTTTCTCTCTAACAAAGTTGAGTCTAATGTCCATGTGTTTGGCTTTAAATTGATGTTTAGGATTGGGAGAAATAGCGATTGCTGCCTGATTATCACAAAATATTTTCTGCACACCACTCTTAAGGTGACCAAGCTCACCAAGCAAAGACTTGACCCACATCAATTATTTTACAGCAGAGCAAGAGGCCATATACTCAGCCTCCATGGTGGACTGAGCAATAATTTTTTGCTGTTTGCTACTCCAACAGCAAGCCCCATCACCCACATATAATACATATCTAGAAGTGCGTCTCCTCATCGAAGCATCACCATAACTGGCATCACTCCAAGTAGTGATGTTAGTATTCTCCCCACCCAAATGCAACCATAGATCCCTAGTTCCTATCAAATATCTAAAGACTCTCTTAGCTGCCTCTTAATCCCTCTTAGTGGGAGCATTTAGACTTCTACTCAGCACTCCTACAGCTGCAGCTAAATCCGGCCGGGTACAATTCATAAAATAGGTTAGACTTCCCACTACTTGCCTGTAAGGAATAGTCTGCATGAACTTCTGTTCTTCAAGAGATAATTCCTCGTCTAAGACTATGACTCTTTCTTCCTCACTCCCCTCACTTCCCTTCTTCAACTCCATTGGAGTTGTACAACTATTAGCTTTATCCATTTGAAATTTTTCAAGCATGTTCCCTATTGCTTCATTTTGAGTCAATCTTATAATTTTTCTTTTTTGGTCTCTCTCTACTTGAATTCCCAAAACACATTTTTCTTCCCCCATATCTTTCATTTCAAATCTCCCCTTAAGATCGGTTTTCAGTTTATTAATTTTTTCCATTGATTTACGTAAATCAAGCAAATCATCAACATAAATTGCAATAAATATAAAACCTTTCTCATCTTTGAATACATAGATTGAGTGATCTGAGCTGATCCGAATATATCCCAGACCGGTAAGAAACTCATCAAGCTTCTTATTCCACTGTCGAGGCGCCTGTTTCAAACCATAAAGAGATTTAATCAGCAGGCATACCTTACTCTCCTCTCCTTCCTCCACAAACCCTTTGGGTTGTCGCATGAAGATCTTATCTTCCAATTCTCAATTCAAAAAGGCTGTCTTCATGTCCATCTGGTGCACTTCCATGTCTTCCGCTGCAGCTAGGCTGAGAAGTATGCGGACGGAGGGAAATCTGGCCACCAGGGCAAAGGTTTCCTCGTAGTCAATTCCCTCTTTTTGTGTAAATCCCTTTGCCACTAGTCTGGCCTTGTAGCGCTCGATTGTGTTATCTGGGTTCAGTTTTAATTTGAAAACTCACTTACAACCGATTGGTTTTCGGTTAGGTGGAAAATCCACCAGCTCCCAAGTATCGGCTGCCATGATTGAGGCCATCTCCTCATTGATGGCTGTCTTCCACCGATTTCTTTCAGGACAAGTCATCGCCTTTCCTTAAGTTTGAGGTTCATCTTGATGAGATAGTTTAGTTACCTTGTTATTAACCTGTTTTTCTTGCAGTCTTTTGCTACTTCTCCTCCCCCCCTCAAAATTTGAGGTCGGAATAGATGGTTCTCGTGGATTCTTTCGAACAAACTCGGCTTCTCCCCTATCCCTTGATTCCGAATCAATTTCCACCACGTCTTCCGCTTCAGTTAGAGTTGTCACTAGAGTTTCCACAGCCGAGTCCTTTTCGGTCTGATTTGTACATGCAAGAATGTCATCTTCTCTAAAACCTGGATAGTTAGGAAGCTCAAAGTCATCGGAATTTTCTGACTCAAATCTGATTTTTACTGACTTTGTGTATTTGATGTGATCTACAGACTTTCTTTCATCTCTAACTACTAGATGCTTTACTTAGATTATATCTTCCCTTTTTAGATCATAAACACTATATCCTTTAACATCCTCATCATATCCTAATAAGTATCCCGGTTTTCCTTTAGGATCTAGCTTCCAATTAGACCGATCTGTATCTAGTCTGAATACTTGACTGCCGAAAACCTTTAAGTGAGATATGTTTGGTTTCCGGCCTGTCCATCTCTCATAAGGTGTTTGATCTTTTATAGCTGAAGTAAGAACTCTATTTTTGAGGTAATTAGCAAAGTTCATTGCTTCTGCCCAAAACCTTTTTCATATCTTCTTATTTGACAACATACATCTAGCACTATCACTTAGTGTTCTATTAAACCTTTCAGCTACACCATTCTGTTTCGGGTTTTGTGGAACTGTCTTTTGGTGTTGGACCCCATCTTCCCTCATAAATTCCTCAAACTGGTTAAAAGTATACTCTCCACCATTGTCACTCCTTGTTCTCTTGATTGGAGTTTCATGGAGTTTTTCGCTCCATGCTTTATATTGTCTAAAATAATCCTGAGCTTCTGACTTGTTTTTCAAAAAATACACTCGGGAATACCGAGACCAATCATCAGTGATAGTCATCATAAATGTCTTCTCCCCCGATGAGGGCACTTTAGCCGGTCCCCAAATATCTGTGTGTACAAGATCTAGAATATTTTCTCCCTTATAGGTGGTTGTTTTAGGAAAGGGTAATCTGTGTGTTTTACCTTGAGCACATCCACTACAATCACATATATTATCATTCTCACTGAACTTAATCCCTTCCACCACTCCCATCTTTTTCATCTCTCTTAACTTGTCTAGATTCACATGCCCAAGCCTCTTATGCCACATCATAATATGATAAACACCTGCATAATAAAGTGTCTTCTTTTCATAGCTTAAAACAAGCCTAAACATCCTATGGCTACCTTTCTCAGCAATGAAATAGACATCCTCCTCAAAACTAGGAGGAAAGACTCCTTCCCTAGTGCTAGTAAAAAAACCCTTATCATCTAATACGGATGTAGAGATGAGGTTTTTGTTCAGTTCCGGAATAAACAATTTATCGGAGAATGTTACTATGGATGTCTTTCCTTCTTGTAACACTTTCAAATATACCGATCCTACAAGAGTAGTGGTGACTATCCTCCCATCCCCGTACTCTATCTCTACGGTGGGAATATTTCTTATCTTAGTGAACAGGTGCCTATCTTTAAACATGTGCATAGAGGCACCTGAATCTACAATCCAGCCTGCTTCACCTTTCAATCCACCGTAAGCACATTTCTGCCTTCGTGGAATTTCGACCTCATTTTTCGCCTCCAACTCCTCATCTAAAAGGAGATCATCGTCCTCGTCCTCGGATTCCGCCTCATGTACCTGTGTCACAAAGGCCTTTTTCTTTCCTCTCGGGGTACCACCGGTCTGCCCTTCTTTTAACCGAAGCTCGGTTAGCTTAGTGCACTCTGCCATATATTGCCCAGGTTTCTTACAAAAATGACATAAAACTTTGGGAACCCTTGGTCCGAACTCGTCAGTCTGATTCTTCTGCTGCCCCCCCCCATAGTTTCCGACCAGTTTCAGGTAATCCTTGTTCCTCCAATCGGTCGCAGTTGCCAAGGCTTGGCCACTCTTTCCTCCCCTTCGGATCTCAATTGTATTCTCTCGAACGAGAATCATCCCTACCACTGAGTTCCAAATCCACCTTGAGTCCGGCAAGTCCTGCACACGGTTGACGATGTTCTCGAATTCATCGGGTAACTTCATCAGTAAACAGTTAACCTTTTCTTTTTCACTAAAATCTTTTCTTGCACTCTGTAGCTCCATGAAGAGTGTAGCAAGCTCATTGCAAAAATCCAACATCTTCCCCCCTTTGTATGCATACTCCATAACTTACTGATCAGCCAAGTGTTGTTGCTGAATCGTACCACTTCGGTACATCTCTATGAGAGCCATCCAAAGATCAAATGGCCTTTCTACTTGCAACTGAGGACATGCAAGTTCTTGAGTGAGATGGCGTAGGATGAAGTGTTTTGCCGCCATATTGTTGAAGTCCCAGGTTTCAGTATCATTCTCCTCGTTCCTGGGAATAGGTGACATGAATGCTGAACCAGTTGCTATTGGTGTGGTCGCCTCTTTCTCCTTTCCTTTGTCCACCACCTCTCCTTCTTTTGTTTCCTCCGTTGAAGGTGGATCCTCTTTCCTAGTGAATCTGCTTCCTCCAAACCCTGGAGGAATTCCAAGACTTGATGGACGCCTCAACCGTCCACTCACTATCCCCAAAAACCTTTTTTCGCATAGAGCTCCTATCATCATACTTTCCTAGTATATGAAGCCAATTCCATTAAAGATTGGTACCCTAGAGGGTGGGCCCATAACCTGAAACTCTGAGACCTCCATAAGTCCTCAGAGTGGACAATTTCTAAGAAGACTTTAGGTTAACCCTGACCCTTTTTTGTTTCAGCAAAAATAACTGCCACCCTGGCAGACAATAACCCTGATCAACTTCACCTCTGTGGAGGGAAGACTCCCTTGAGTAGATAGCAAAAAATATCTCTGAATTTGCTCCCCTGAGCAGTAAGTTATGGAGGGTCAAAGTTGACCTTTTGTATAGAAGCTCTCTGGGAGAAAGGGTCCTATCTCCTAATTTTTCTAAGTCCTATCTCTCTCACAGACTCTATCTACTGATGTACGGAGCCAAGTAGATTACTCCTCCGTACACAAAAGTACAGCTGTCGATGTACTTTCTGTACGAACATTGTACGACATAGCCTAAATGTCGACACGTGGTATATCCGGATTCGCTCCCTTAATCCTCGGAGATGCCGCGAGACAATGCCATTCCGCCTCGTGTTATCCGATGATGCTACAATCAATAACCGCCGAAATTCTCTTCCGCGATCTCAGCGTTTAATTTCGGCCTTCCGATTAAATTCACATTTAATCGTAGCCGTAATAAATACATGCGCGGTATTTGTTTCGGTAAAGAAATAAATGCGCAGTATTGGTTTCTTATCCGTACCATGATCCGTACTTTTACATTATTGGATCTATGTCTCCCGTAAAACTATTTCAGTTAAATGAACTATCCTACGTATAAATGTTTAAATAATTATCAAACCCTACATTACGTAACATTATCTTTAGAGTTAACGGTTAGAGCTATCGTCAACCGGCAAACTACCGGCTGGCAGGTTCGAGGTTCAAATCTTGAAGGTGGCACAATTTTTTTTGTAAACATATCCTTAATTATAAATAAACTAATATTTATATCCCGTAAACCCCTGGATAGCCTAGGTAGCCATGGCTCTAGCTTCCTCTCGAATTTCTCAGTGACTGCGACAAGTTTGACAGTTTGATTATTGTCATAAGATCATTCTACCCCAACTCTAAACACTCGCTAACAATGACACCCGGTCAGTCTCTTCTCCTTCTAACTTCTGCCGAAACTCCATTGGAGTTAAACATTTTTTTGCCCCCCGCATTCCGTACTCATCTAACATGTTTCCAATACCCTTTTTTTGAGTCAATTTTATTATTTTCTTATTTCTGTCCCTCTCTACCTGGATACCCAAAATACATTTTGCCTCACAGAGGTCTTTCATCTCGAACCGTGAGTTTAGAGCAGTTTTGATTTTGTTAATTTCAACCATTGATTTGCTAATTAATAGCAAATCATCTACATATACTGCTATATACACTATCGCATTTTCACCCTTTAGAACGTAGAAAGAGTGATGGAAACTTATCATTTAAAATCTTAGGCTAGTCAAGAATTCATCAAGTTTTAGATTCCACTGTCTGGGGGCCTTTTTTAGGTTAGACAAAGATTTTAGCAACTTGCATACTAAGTGCTCTTTTCCTCGTTCCACATACTTTTCAAGCTGCTGCATGTAAATGGTCTCTTCTGGTTCTCCGTGCAAAAAGGCCGTCTTTACATCCATCTGATGTATTTCCATATCTTCTATAGCAGCTATAGACAGCAAAATCCTAACTGTCGGAAATCTTAGAACCGAAGAAAATGTTTCTTCAAAATAGATTCCTTCCTTTTGATTATACCCCTTTGCCAGAAGTCTGGCCTTATAACGTTCAATGGTGTTATCGAGATTTAACTTCACCTTGAATACCCATTTGCTGGCGATCGCTTTTTGGTCTAGAGAAAGGTCCACAAGCTCCCACTATTTGAGCCTCGACTTCATTTCGTCGTTTGCTGCCTCAATCCAATGATTCCGTTCTGGTGATAAGAAGGCCTCCTGAATGGTCAAAGGCTCTCCTGAGGTTGCCGAGCAGGCAAAGTTACAGCTTGCTTGCAAGCGGCTACTTGGTCTTCTTCCCCCCGGAAATTCCGAGGCTGAGATCCTCGGATGCCGTGCTTTGCGCTGATTGCACTGGTTACGATCTGTGTGTACTGACCGCTGTTGGTCCATTTGGAGGCAAAGTTGTTGAGGAACTTGGAGAGAGGCTGACGCCGGAGTCACCTCCGGAGTTTGTGGAATCTGCGGGACAATTTCCTGCATCCAATCTAAAATGACATATTCCTGTACCTTTTGTTGCTTTTGCTGCTCTGTCATTTGAAATAAATCTATGGAGTCTAGTTAATCTTTAACAAATATGTTCCTTGCTATAACTATTTTCTGCCTCTCAAACACAAAGACTCTATAACCTTTTGAGTGATCATCATATCCTAACAGAACACTCGGTAATCCTTTTGGGTCCATTTTCCATCTATTTGTAGACGTATCCAATATAAAGCATTGACTACCAAAGACCTTGAAATGGGTAACATCTGGTTTGCTACCTATTCTGATCTCGTAACGAGTAGTTTCTACCGATCTTAATCCTATCCTATTTTTAATATAAACTGCATAATTTAGAGACTCAGCCCAGAATTTCGGATCCACATTTTTATCTGGGAGCATCGACCTAGAGCTCTCCGTGAGAGTTATATTCAGTCTTTGCGACACCCCATTTTGTTCCAATGAATATGGAACAATCAATAGATGACTAATGCTTTCATTGAGTAAAAGGTTTTCGAATTCTTTCGATGTATATTCACCACCATTGTCCGATCAGAGCTGCAAAATAGGTGAATTATGAAGTTTTTCAGCCTATGCTTAATAGTGTTTGAAGTGGCCAAACACTTCACTCTTCTCCTTCATGAAGTAAACTTTTGTAAACCTGGAGAAATCATCTGTGAAGGTGACCATATATTTCATCCCCCCGGCAGATGGAACCTTCGCCAGACCAAAGACATCCGAATGAATTTGTTGTAAAAGTTTCGTTGACAGATGCTCAGACTCTTTAGGAAATGGTAATCTGTGGATTTTGCCTAAAACGCAACCATCACAAGTTTTGACTAGCTCATCTCTGATTGATACACCCTCTATTTTTCAAGCAAGGACCATTTTCCTCAGACTATGATAATTTACATGGCCTAATCTTTTATGGCACAACTCATCTGAGTTCAAAACACTGGAGTACAGAACATCATTCTCCTTGGTATTAGCCATATCCATGCGATACAGCTTGCTACTATCTCTAGTACCTGTAACCGCAACCTTGCCAAGTTTGCTAACAACCTGCCTACCATTTTTCAAATTAACCTCAAAGCCTTTACTCTCTACCAACGACGTAGAAAACAGATTTTTCTTAAAGTCAAGCACAAATAAGACATTGTGAAGAGTCCTTGCAATTGTTTTTCCTTCTACATCAACTAGTAAGGACACATCAGCCACAGCACGAGTTTGGACACTCATTCCACAAACATAATAAATATTTTTCTTCGTCGTTGCTTTCAGATTTTTGAAGATAGCCTTGTTCAAGCACATGTGGGCTGACGCTCCTGTATCCATTATCCATCCAGGGCCCTTCGCGCCCTCGATGGCAGCCGCCATAGCGAATAGATCGGTATCGTCCTCCGCAGAAACCGTCAAAGTCTCGTCTTAGAGAGACGAAGAGGCCGAAGATAGTGCATTTCCACGAGGTGTAGGCCCCGTGAAGCCTTTCTAAAACTAGCATGTTGCCATCCCGACCTGTATAATCCTGTATCGTTAGCTTTTTTAAGATTAGGACAAAATTTGTATCCATGACCTCTCTCACTACAATAAAAACATGCATTGTTAGATTGTCTATTTCCACCTTGATTAAACTGTCTGAAGTGAAAAAATTGATTCCTTTTGTGATTAAACTATCCTTTTCTCTAAAATTCTGAATTAAAAGCCTCTACTTTCTCAACATTGAGAATATTAGATGTAGCTTCCTCCTCTCGTAAAATATTGATGGCTAACTGTAAAGTCTAGCTAGCTTTATCTTTTTGTTTGAGCATGTCAGATGCTTTTGTCATACTACGAGGGAGACCCCTCGGGAGCAATGCTGCCTATTGAAAAGAAGGAAACACCCCACCTGCACAAGCATGTGCATCTACAAGGATACGAAATCTGTTAGAATATTCAGCCATTGTACCGCCAATGTACTTATAGTCCCAAGTTTTTCAGCCAATAGAAGCTCTTTCTAGACAGTAGCCTTTTCATAATCACTATTAAGGGATTTCTAGATATCAATTGCTTTTTTCATTTTTATCCGAGACATAGCTTAGTCCTCAGATATACAAAATTTCAGAATAGAACGTGATTGCGTATTTTTCTTAGACCATGACGGATCAGATTCACCTAGTGAACCATCCAATATATCCCAAAGATTGAAATTCTCAAAATGTGTCTCCACCATATCCGCCCAGTAAACATACTTATCCCGGGAAAGATAGGAATTCTTTATGACAGGCGCAAAACCTATTGTTCTACAACCACTGGTGCAGGTGGAGGAGCAGGAGTAGTAGTACGCTCTACTGTACCTCTCGCTACTGTAACACTAATTAAGGTAAGTCTTATAGTAGACTACTAGAAAAAATATCCTAAGTTATTTTTACCCCTATTGACTGAAATAAAGATTTATAAATTACAACAACCAATTCTTATACAAGCATCCAAACCTCACAAAACTCTATCAGAATATAGAGTAGCGTAAACACTGACAACTCCCAAAGTTTTAGCACAATTGACCCGACAACACTCAAGATATAATACTCAGAAGTTTCCCAAAAACTGTTGGCACTTTTTCTACTTCGAAGTATGGATACATATATGTTCTGAGTTCTAAGTCTTATACTTGTGTTGAACTAGCAACACAAGTGTACTTGAGAGGTACATCAAACCACCAAGCTACCACTAATCTGTCAAGCTACCACTAAGCTATCACTAAGCTACCACTAAGTTACCCACTAAGTTAACTAAAATCCTATCTATCGCAGTTGCTCTATCTTGTACATAATCCCATTAAGAATATCAGGAGCTGCCTTGTCCGTACGGACCATATCAAATATAATCGTGGTTGCGTTGTCTTGTCTGTGTTGGAGCATCGCTGCTGCGCTGCTGTGCTATTTGTATAGTATCTGCGCTGCTCTATCTGCTCTGCTGCTGTATGGAAGTTGCGCTCCCTTGTCTGTATAGCAACTGCACTGCTCTGTCTGTATTGCTGCTGCGGTGCTCTGAGACTAAAAGCTTTCCAAAAAGACAATATGTGTAATTTAAGTAAGAATTCTTGTTATCGCTAACTCTTAGTGTAATTCAGGTAACAATTCTTGTTATCGCTAATAGTTTATGTAATTTAGATAAAAATTCCTGTTATCAAAAACTGTTTGTGTAGTTTAGGTAACAATTCCTGTTATCGCTAATAGTTTGAGTAATTTAGGTAACAATTCTTGTTATCGCTAACTGTTTGTGTAATTTAGGTAACAATTCTTGTTATCGCTAACTGTTTGTGTAATTAAGGTAACAATTTATTTTATCGCTTATTGTTTGTGTAATTTAGGTAACAATTTTTGTTATCGCTAATAGTTTGTGCAATTTAGGTAACAATTCATGTTAGCCCAAACTGATTGTGTAATTTAGGTAACAAATCTTGTTAGCGTTAAGCGTTTGTGTAATATAGATAACAATTTCTGTGATCGCTAACTACATGTGTAATTTAGGTAACAATTCTTGTTATCGCTAATTTTTTGTGTAATTTAGGTAACAATTCTTTTTATCGCTAACTGATTGTGTAATTTAGGTATTGATTCTTGTAAAGGCTAATTGTTTGTGTAATTCAGGAAACAATTATTGTTATCGCTAACCGTTTGTGTAAGTTAGCTAACAATAATTGTTATCGCTAACAGCTTTTGTAATTTAGGTAACAGTTATTGTTAGCACTGACAATTTGTGTAAAATAGGTAAGAATTCCTATTATCGCTAATAGTTTGTGTAAATTAGATAAAAATTATTGTTATCGATAACAGATTGGAGGTTTTAGGTAACAGTATTTGTTATTGCTAATTGTTTGTGTAGTTTAGGTGACAATTCTAATTATCCCTAATTGTTTCTGTAAATTAGATAACAATTATTGTTATCATAACTTTTTCTGTCATTTAGGTAACATTTCTTGTTATCGCTAACTGTTTGTGTAATTTAGATAACAATTCCTGTAATCGCTAACTGTTTGTGTAATTTAAAAAATAATTCTTCTTGTCGCTAACAGTTTCTGTAATTTAGGTAACTTTTATTGTTATCGCTAACAGTTTGTGTAATTTAGATGACAATTTTTCTTATCGCTAACTGTTTGTGTAATATATGTAATAATTCTTGTTATCGCTAATTGTTTGTGTAAGTTAGAAAATATTTCCTGTTAGCGCCAAAAATATGTGTAATTTAGGTAACAATTCCTGATAACGCTAACTTTTTTTTTAATTTAGGTAACAATTCTTGTTATTGCTAATTGTTTGTGTAATTTATGTAACAATCCGTGTTATCGCTTACTATTTGTGTAATTTAGATAACAATTCTTATTATCGCTAACAGTTTGTGTAAGTTACATATCAATTTCGATTAGCGCTAACAGTTTGGGTAAGTTAGGTAACAATTCTTATTATCACTAACAGTTTGTGTAATTTAGGTAACAATTTTTGTTTTCGCTAATAGTTTGTGTAGTGTAGGTTACAATTCTTGTAAGTGCTAATAGTTTGTGTAATTTAGGTAACAATTCATGTTATCTCTAATTGTTTCTGTAATTTAGGTAACAATTCATGTTATCTCTAACAGCTTTTGTTATTTAGGAAACAATTTTTGTTATCGCTAACAGTTTGTGTAAGTTAGGGAACAGTTCTTGTTAGCGCTAACTGTTTGTGTAATTTAGATTTTTATTATTATTATCGCTAACTGATTGTGTAATTTAGGTATTAATTCTTTTAAGCGCTAACTGTTTAGGTAATTTAGGAAACAATTCCTGTTATCGCTAACAGTTTGTGTAAGTTAGGTAACCATTCTTGTTAGCGCTAACTGTTTGTGTAATTTAGATATTTATTATTGTTATTGCTAACTACTTGTGTAATTTAGGTAACAATTCTTAAAAGCACTAACAATTTGTGTAAGTTAGGTAATAATTCCTGTTAGCGCTAACAATTTGTGTAAGTTAGGTAACAATTATTGTTACCGCTAACTATTTGTGTAATTTACGTAACAATTATTATTATCGCTAACAGTTTGCGTAATTTAGATAACAATTCTTATTATCGCTAACTGTTTGTGTAATTTAGCTATCATTTCTTATTATCCCTAATTGTTTGTGTAATTTAGGTGAAAATTCTTGTTATCGCTAACAGTTTGTGGAATTTAAGTTAAAATTCATGTTATCGCTAAATGATTGTGAAAGTTAGGTAACCATACTTGTTAGAGCTAACAATTTGTATAATTTAGGTAACAATTCCTCTTATCGCTAATTGTTTGTGTAATTTAGGTAACAATTCTTGTTATTGCTAATTGTTTTTGTAATTTAGGTGAAAATTCTTGTTAACGCTAACAGTTTGTGGAATTTAAGTTAAAATTCATGTTATGGCTAACTGTTTGTGTAAGTTAGGTAACCATTCTTGTTATCGCTAGTTGTTTGTGTAAATTAGATAACAATTCCTGTTATCGCTAACTGTTTGTGTAAGTAAGGTAACAAATTCCTGTTAGCGCAAACAGTTTGTGTAATTTAGGTAACAATTCTCGTTAGTGCAATTTTTTTGTGTAATTTAGGAAACAATTCTTCTTATCCCTAACAGTTTGTGTAATTTAGGTAACAATTCTTGTTATCGCTAACTGTTTGTGTAATTTAGGTAACAAAGACTATTATTGCTAGCTATTTGTGTAATTTAGGTAACAATTCTTATTATCATAAATTGTTTATGTCATTTAGGTAAAAACTCGTGTTATCGCTAATTGTTTGTGTAATTTAGGTGAAAATTCTTGTTAACGCTAACAGTTTGTGGAATTTAAGTTAAAATTCATGTTATGGCTAACTGTTTGTGTAAGTTAGGTAACCATTCTTGTTATCGCTAGTTGTTTGTGTAAATTAGATAACAATTCCTGTTATCGCTAACTGTTTGTGTAAGTAAGGTAACAAATTCCTGTTAGCGCAAACTGTTTGTGTAATTTAGGTAACAATTCTCGTTAGCGCAAACTTTTTGTGTAATTTAGGAAACAATTCTTCTTATCGCTAACAGTTTGTGTAATTTAGGTAACAATTCTTGTTATCCCTAACTGTTTGTGTAATTTAGGTGAAAATTCTTGTTATCGCTAACAGTTTGTGGAATTTAAGTTAAAATTCATGTTATCGCTAATTGTTTGTGAAAGTTAGGTAACCATACTTGTTAGAGCTAACAATTTGTATAATTTAGGTAACAATTCCTCTTATCGCTAATTGTTTGTGTAATTTAGGTAACAATTCTTGTTATTGCTAATTGTTTTTGTAATTTAGGTGAAAATTCTTGTTAACGCTAACAGTTTGTGGAATTTAAGTTAAAATTCATGTTATGGCTAACTGTTTGTGTAAGTTAGGTAACCATTCTTGTTATCGCTAGTTGTTTGTGTAAATAAGATAACAATTCCTGTTATCGCTAACTGTTTGTGTAAGTAAGGTAACAAATTCCTGTTAGCGCAAACAGTTTGTGTGATTTAGGTAACAATTCTCGTTAGCGCAAACTTTTTGTGTAATTTAGGAAACAATCTTCTTATCGCTAACAGTTTGTGTAAGTTAGGTAACAATTTCTGTTAGCGCTAACAATTTGTGTAAGTTAGGTAACAATTATTGTTACCGCTAACTATTTTTGTAATTTAGGTAACAATTAATGTTAACGCTAACAGTTTGTGTAATTTGAATAACAATTCTTGTTATCGCTAACTGTTTGTGTAATTTAAGTAACATTTCTTATTATCGCTAATTGTTTGTGTAATTTAGGTAACAATCTTGTTATTGCTAACAGTTTGTGTAATTTAGGTGAAAATTCTTGTTATCGCTAACAGTTTGTGGAATTGAAGTTAAAATTCATGTTATCGCTTATTGTTTGTGTAAGTTAGGCAACAATTCTTGCTATCGCTAGCAGTTTATATAATTTAGGTAACAATTCTTGATATCGCTGACTGTTTGTGTAATTAAGGTAACAATTCTTGTTATCACTAATTGTTTCTGTAATTTAGGTAACTTTTCTTGTTATCACTAACAGTGTGCAATTTAGGTTAAAATTCATGTTATCGCTAACTATTTATGTAAGTTAGGTAACCATTCTTGTTAGAGCTAAAAGTTTGTATAATTTAGGTAACATTTCCTATTATCGCTAACTGTTTGTGTAATTTAGGTGAAAATGATTGTTATCGCTAATTTATTCTGTAATTTAGGTGAAAATTATTGTTATCGCTAACAGATTGTGGAATTTAAGTTAAAATTCATATTATCGCTAACTTTTTGTGTAAGTTAGGTAACCATTCTTGTTAAAGCTAACAGTTTATATAATTTTCTTAATAATTCTTGTTATCGTTATAAGTTTGTGGAAGTTAGGTAACTATTTTTGTTAGCGCTAATAGTTTGTGTAAGTTAGATAACAATTCCTATTATCGATAACTGTTTGTGTAGTTTAGGTCACAATTATTGTTATCGCTAACAGTTTGTGTAATTTAGATAACAATTCCTGTTAACGTTTAAAGTTTGTGTAATTTAGGTAACAATTCTTGTTATCGCTATTTGTTTGTGTAATTTAGGTAACAATTCTTGTTATCGCTAACAGTTTCTGTAATTTAGGTTACAATTCCTATTATCGCTAACTGTGAGTGTAATTTAGATATCAATTCCTGTTATGGCTAATCGTTTGTGTAAGTTAGGAAACAGTTCATGTTAGTGCTAAGAATTTGTGTAATTTAGATAACAATTCTTGTTAGCGCTAACTGTTAGTGTAATTTAGGTAATAATTCTTGTTATCGCTAATTCTTTGTGTAATTTAGGTAACAGTTCTTTTTATCGCTAACTATTTGTGTAATTTAGATATCAATTCCTGTTATTGCTAACAGTTTTTGTAAGTTAGGAATTTTTCCTGTTAGCGCTAAGAATTTGTGTAATTTAGGTAACAATTCTTGTTAGGGCTAACTCTTTTGTTAATTGAGGTAACAATTCTTCTTATTCATAATTGTTTGTGTACTTTAGGTAACAATCTGTGTTATCGCTTACTATTTGTGTAATTTAGATAACAATTCTTGTTATCGCTAACAGTTTGTGTAAGTTACAAATCAATTTCGATTAACGCTAATAGTTTGTGTAAATTAGGTAACTATTCTTATTATCGCTAACTGTTTGTGTAATTTAGGTAACAATTCTTATTATCGCTAATTGTTTGTGTAATTTAGGTAACAACTCTTGTTATCGATAATTGTTTGTGTAATTTAGGTAACAATTCCTGTTATTGCTATCATTTTGTGTAATTTAGGTAACAATTCCTATTATCGCTAAATGATTGTGTAATTTAGATAACAATTTTTGTTATCGCTAACAATTTGTGTAAGTTAGATGTCAATTTCTATTAGCTCTAACAGTTTGTATAAGTTAGGTAACAATTCTTGTTATCGCTGACAGTTTGTGTAATTTAGGTAACAATTTCTGTTATCACTAACGGTTTGTGTAAGTTAGGTAACCATTCTTGTTAGCGCTAACAGTTTGTGTAATTAAAGTAATAATTATTGTTATCGGTAACAGTTTGTGTAATTTAGATAACAATTTTTGTTATTGATAACTGTTTATGTAATTTAAGTAACAACTCTTGTTATCGCTAAATGTTTGTGTAATTTAGGTAACAATTTTTGTTTTCGTTAACAGTTTGTGTAAGTTAGGTAACCATTCATTTTAGCGCTTACAGTTTGTGTAAGTTAGATAACAATTTTTGTTATCGCTAACTATTTCTGTAATTTAGGTAACAATTCTTGTTATCGCTAAGAGTTTGTGTAATATAGGCAAAAATTCATGTTATCGCTAATTGTTTGTGTAAGTTAGGTAACTGTTCTTGTTATCGCTAATTGATTGTGTAATTTAGGTAACAATTCTTGTTATCGCCTACAATTTGTGTAATTTAGGTAACAATTATTGTTATCGCCAACGGTCTGTGTAATTTGGGTAACAATTCTTGTTATCGCTAAGAGTTTGTGTAACTTAGGTAATAATTCTTATAATCACTAACAGTTTGTGTAATATAGGTAACAATTTATGTTATCGATAAAAGTTTGGGTAATTTAGGTAACAATTCTTGTTATCCCTAACAGTTTGTGTAATTTAGATAACTTTTCCTGTTATCGCTAACAGTTTGTATAATTTAGGTAACAATTCATGTAAGGGCAAACTGTTTGTGTAATTTAGGTAACAATTCTTGTTATCGCTAATTGTTTGTGTAATTTAGGTAACAAAGCCTATTATTGCTAGCTGTTTGTGTAATTTAGGTAACAATTCTTATTATCGTAAATTATTTATGTCATTTAGGTAAAAACTCGTGTTATCGCTAATTGTTTGTGTAATTTAGGTGAAAATTCTTGTTAACGCTAACAGTTTGTGGAATTTAAGTTAAAATTCATGTTATGGCTAACTGTTTGTGTAAGTTAGGTAACCATTCTTGTTATCGCTAGTTGTTTGTGTAAATTAGATAACAATTCCTGTTATCGCTAACTGTTTGTGTAAGTTAGATATCAACTCCTATTAGCTCTAACAGTTTGTGTAAGTTAGGTAATAATTCCTCTTATTGCTAACTGTTTGTGTAATGTAGGTAACAATTCTTGTTATAGCTAACTGTTTGTGCAATTTACGTAATAATTCATGTTTTCGCTAACTGTTTATGTAAGTTAGGTAACCATTCTTGTTAGTGCTAACAGTTTGTGTAATTAAGGTAATAATTCCTGTTATCGCTAACAGTTTGTGTAATTTTGATAACAATTCTTGTTATTGCTAACTATTGGTGTAATTTAGGTAACAATTTTTGTTATCGCTAACAGTTTGTGTAATTTAGGTAACAATTTCTGTTATTGCTAACGGTTTGTGTAAGTTAGGTAACCATTCATGTTAGCGCTAACAGTTTGTGTAGTTTAGATAACAATTTTTGTTATCGCTAACAATTTTTGTAATTTATTTAACAATTCTTGTTATCCCTAACAGTTTGTGTAATTTAGGTAAAAATTCATGTTATCGCTAATTGTTTGTGTAAGTTAAGTAACAATTCTTGTTATCGCTAACACTTTGTGTAATTTAGGTAACAATTATTGTTATCGCTAACAGTTTGTATAATTTAGGTAAAAATTCATGTTATCGCTAGTAGTTTGAGTAATTTAGGTAACAATTCTTGTTTTCGCTAATTGTTTGTGTAATTTAGATAACTATTATTGTTATCGCTAACTATTTGTGTAATTTAGGGATGAATTCTTGTTAGCTCTAACTGATTGTGTAATTTATGAAACAGTTATTGTTATCGCTAACAGTTTGTGTAAGTTAGGTAACCATTCTTGTTAGCGCTAACTGTTTGTGTAATTTAGATAACAATTTATTTTATCGATAAGTGTTTGAGTAATATAGGTAATAATTCTTCTTATCGCAAATTGATTGTGTAATTTAGGTAACAATTCTTTTTATCGCTAACTGTCTGTGTAATTTAGGAAACAATTTTTGTTATCGCTAACTTTTTGTGTAATTTAGGTCACAATTCTTGTTATCGCTAACTGTTTGTGGAAATAAGATAAC
Organism: Zygnema cylindricum; assembly: GCA_037447655.1. Lineage (NCBI taxonomy): Eukaryota > Viridiplantae > Streptophyta > Zygnematophyceae > Zygnematales > Zygnemataceae > Zygnema > Zygnema cylindricum. The sequence goes on along the minus strand of JBBHKE010001435.1, from coordinate 230,566 downwards.
AATTCTTGTTATTGCTAATAGGTTGTGTATTTTAGATAACAATTTTTGTTATCGCTTATTGTTTGTGTATGTTTGGTAACAATTCTTTTTAGCGAAAACAGTTTGTGTAAGTTAGGTTACAATTTCTATTAGCGCTAACTGTTTGTGTAATTAAGGTAACAATTATTGTTATCGCTAATTTTTTTTGTAATTTAGGTAACAATTCTTGTTATCGCTAATTTTTTGTGTAATTTAGGTATCAATTCTTGTTATCGCTAACATTTTGTTTAATTTAGGTAACAATTCCTGTTATCGCTAACAGTTTGTGGGTTAGGAAACAATTCCTATTTGCGCTAAAAATTTGTGAAATTTAGGTAACAATTCTTGTTAGCGCTAAGTGTTTCTGTAACTTATGTAACAATTCTTGTTATCGCTAATTGTTTGTGTAACTTATATAACAATTTTTGCTATCGCTAATTGTTTGTGTAATTTAGATACCAAGCCGTGTTATCGCTTACTATTTGTGTAATTTAGATAACAAAGGTAACAATTATTGTTATCGCTAATTGCTTCTATAATTAATGTAACAATTTTTGTTTTTGCTAATTGTTTGTGTAATTTAAATACCAAGCCGTGTTATCGCTTACTATTTTTGTAATTTAGATAACAATTATTGTTATCGCTAATAGTTTGTGTTAGTTAGATATCAATTCCTATTATCGCTAATAGTTTTTGTAATTTAGGTAACAATTCTTGTTATCGCTAATTGTTTTTGTAGTTTAGGTAACAATTCTTGTTATCGCTAACAGTTTGTGCAATTTAGGTAATAATTCATGTTATCGCTAACAGTTTGTGTAACATATGTAACAAATCCTGTAATCGCTAAAATTTTGTGTAAGTTAGGTAACCATTTTTGTTAGCGTTAATATTTTGTGTAAGTAAGATAACAATTCTTGTTATCGTCAATTGTTTCAGTAATTTAGGTAACAATATTTGTTATTGCTAACTATTTTTGTAATTTAGGTGAAAAATCTTGTTATCACTAAGAGTTTGTGTAATTTAGATACAATTCTTGTTATCGCTTACTGTTTCTATAATTTAGGTATCAATTCTTCTTATCGCTAACTTTTTCTGTAATTTAGGTAACAATTTTTGTTATCGCTAACAGTTTGTGTAACTTAGGTAACAATTTTTGTTATCGCTAATTGTTTGTGTAATTTAGGTAACAATTCGTGTTATTGCTAACAGTTTGTGTAATTTAGGTAACAATTCCTCTTATCGCTAATTGTTTCTGTAATTTAGGTAACAATTCCTTTTATCGCTAACTGTCTGTGTAATTTAGGTAACAATTCCCGTAATCGCTAATTGTTTATGTCATTTAGGTAACAATTTTTACCATCGCTAATTGTTTGTGTAATTTAGGTAACAAATCCTGTTATTGTTGTTCTACAACCACCGGTTCATGTTGTTTTGAAAAGTCAGTTTCGTGCGTAACTGCTAATTGGATTTAATATAGAGGTTTGAATAAATTCACGGATTGGGGGAGCGAACGGATTGATAATTAAAGTTACGTAAAAGACTCATTGAGTGGTGTGAACCAGCAATGACAAATGGACGGCGGATCGCGAAGCGATCCGATGTAAAATAAACGGAATGTTGAAATAGGCACCGCCGGTAAAGAGCAGCTTCGACGCAGTTAAGTCAACGCAGTTGCGGCTATTTTTATGATCCGTACGGAAATCGCAGCCAGCGCAACAACGGATAATATGAATAGGATAGATTTCAAGTAATTATGATTAAACGATAGTGGTAGCTTAGTGGTTGCTTAGTGGTAGCTTAGTTTCTGGCATACGTAGAGTACGGTGTAAATATTCTGTACAACAGAGGTTTGTCCTTTTGACTAGTTAGGTTATTAGAGTAGATACAGTACGGTGGTATGCCTCCGTACTCTGAGTATAACTTGCAGGATTTAGATTATTTTATGTATCGCAGTCAAGTTAATCAAAGTAATGGCAAACTGTTTTCTGCATCTTTGACCTGTTGGTGTGATCACTCTAATTGGTTCTTTCATGTGAAACTTTGTGGAATTATTCTATCATATAGAATCTATACGTGTGTGAAGATTCATTGTATTCCACTATCTCTGTAAGATTCTGTGAACAGTCTAAGTGGTTAGTTTGTGAAGCTGTTAGCTATTTTTGGGAAACTCTGGAGCTTATATCTTCTAGATGCCTTGGTGGATTTGGCTGTACCTTTGAGATTTTACAGTGTATATGGTATACTGTATATTGGTGCAGTTTGAGATCATTTTGTTTATTGTGGAGTAATCTGTGTTGTCAGAAACACCGCTGTTTTTGAGGTAGTCTGTGGGTGTTTCAGTGAGTAATCCATGGCTGAAATAAGCTCTGGACAACAGGTTATGGGCCCACACCCATGGCTACCTATATTTGATGGATCAAAATATCACTACTGGAAGTGTGCGCTTGAGAGCTACTTCGAGATGATGGAGCTAATGGATGTGGTGGACGGTACCTTGGCCGAAACATCAAATGACTGGAAAAGGAAAAATCATGAGTGTCTAAGGGTTATCAAGAACTCCTTGACTGGGGATTTGGTAATGTCATACCTAAGTTTTAAAAGGGCAACTGAATTATGGAAGAGCTTAGAATGTATGTATGCAAAGACGTCTTTATATCATTGGCTCAGTAGTGTTACCAAAATAGTTGAACACAAGTATGTAGGAGGTAGTATGGAGAAACACTGTATTGACTTGCAAGTATTATTTGCAGAAAATGATTTGGCAGGGGGAAACTTTACAGATGCTCAACAAGCTATCTTGTTAATGAGAAGTCTACCTAAAGAATATAAGAGTGCACTAGATCGATTGACTTTAATTGATAAAAATGATTGGAGTATAACTGTAGCTAGACGAGTTATTCTAGATGAAGAGGCTAATAGAAAGGTTTTATCAAGTGAAAGGATTATGAAGGAATCTAAATCTCAGTTTCAGAAATTTAAAGGTAATAGTGAGTTCGGAGATCGGCCAAAGAATTGTTTTTACTGTAATGATTTAGGACATACCTTCAGGGTATGTCCATCGTATAAAAGTGCATGTGTTACAGGGAATTTCAGAGATGGATGGGACAACACCAAAGTTCGAACCCCAACGAGAAAGGAATCAAGTGCTTTCGTGAGTGAGAGACAAGACTCGACAAATGACAAAAGGCATACACCATGTGTTGACGAATTTATGTATTTACCGACCTTCTGTGGTGTTTGGAATAGAGTAAAGGAGGAGGTGACAGAAAAGGATTTGGTGTCTGTCCCTTTTTCAGACGTTAGATTGGTGAGTAACAAAGAGTTAGAGGAGGAAAAGTTGTTTGAAGTAAGAAAAATTAGAGGAAGTGAAGGTCACTTGGAAGTGGAAGCCGAAAAATACTTAAACATAAAGACTAATAAACTAAACCCAATTTATCTAGAAGGACAGGGCGAAGATATGAAGAAAACTGGAATTAGGAATGAGGTGTATAATGTGGAAACTGGTGGAAGGAGTTATGTCACCGAAGATAGTGTGGTGAAGGACGAAAGAGAGAAGGACACGATTTCTGTGACCTTATCAGATGGCAAATCTGTGAGTGAAAATTGCTTACAAGAAAGTTTGTTAACTAAAGTAAGAGGAGTTGAAGGAAGAGATAGACACTTAGAAGCAGAAACTAGAAATAAGGTGTTCGTGAAAATTGGTGAACTAGGAGAAAAACAAAGAAAAATTGTTCAGAAAATTGGAGTGAGGAAAGAAGTTTGTGGGAGTGAAAAATGTAATAGAAATGCAAAAGTTAAAAGAGTGCAGCTGAAAAGAAGAAGAATCAAAATTAAAATTTCCTAGATGAATGAAGTTGATGGAAGTAGCAAATCTATGGAGAAAAACATAAAGGTGAAACAGAAAACCAATATTTTTGACATTAAACGAGTAGAAAATTGTGACAGAAATGCAAACCTTCAAACAAGACAAAAGATCATGAAGACAACAAAAAGAATATGTAATATTCAAAGGATCAAGGGTAGAAGAAAACATGCTCAGAAAGTGATCAAGATAAGAGAGCAGGAGAAATGATTTTTTGGAGGACATTTTTTTTTTAAGAATGTGAATTTAGAGAAATCTTAATTTTGGAGAAACTTATATTACAGGCATGTCTTATGAAGACAACTTCGTTTGGCGTTCGATTTATTTTTGGTAGGATTTTAGATTTGTAATCTTTCTTGTTGAGTTAGTTGAAAAGAATCAAAAAGATTTATTTATGTTTTTTTTGAAGACGAAGGAGGTAGTGGAAGCAATGACTTGTTCAGGAAGGAAAATTTTGAAAGACATGGCAGAGCGTAGCAAAAGCAGTGGAGAATCATCGAAAGAAGTTCGCATCGGGAACAGCGACACAGCATAGCGGCGCAGCGAAAAGAGTGATGATGTATGACACTTACACGCTGATTATTCTATTCCAGGTGCACGCAACTAAATCTTCAGGGGTTATGCATTTATAACGTAAGGGGAGCTATTACAAGACACTTTTTGCAAGAATGCAGCAAATGAATGGGAATTGGCAGAGGGCAGCAGGAGCAATGGCGACGTCGGCAAAGCAGTGGTGATGTGTTGTTTTTGCTCAAATTCTTGTATGATGAACAGTGGAGGTTGATACAAAATTTTGAATATTAAAATATTTTTTTTCTTTTGTTTATCCATTAGAGTGGAAATATTTGCATACAACATAGACTAATGAGTCTAAAGCTTTAGGGGAGTGTAGAATTTAAAAGCTTTAGTCTTAGTAGATGAGGCTATGAGGAGGAAATTAACGGTGAAAAAGAGAAGCAGCTCGGACTGCGATGTCCAACTAGCGCAGCGTAGCAACATAACATTACACGCTGCATATTTTTTGGGTACACGAAACTAAATTTTCGGGGGAGTGTTGTTTTAAAAAGTCAGTTTCGTGCGTACGAGACAGTTCGCCAGTAAATGCTAATTGGATGAAATATGGAGGTTTGAATAGATTCACGGATTGGGGGAGCGAACGGATTGATATAATTAAAGTGACGTAAAAGACTCATCAAGTGGTGTTAACAAGTTGTGACAAATGGACGGCGGATCGCGAAGCGATCCGATGTAAAACAAACGGAATGTTGGAATAGGCGCCGCCGGTACGGCGGAGCTGCGACGCAGTTAAGTCAACGTAGCTGCGGCTATTTGTATGATCCGTACAGACAAGCGCAGCCAGCGCAGCTAGCGCAGTTGCGGATAATATGACTAGGATAGATTTCGATTAATGATGATTGTACGGTAGTGGTAGCTTAGTAGTTGCTTAGTGGTAGCTTGGTTTCTGACATACGAAGAGTGCGGTGTAAATATTCTGTAAAACAGAAGTTTGTCCTTTTGACTAATTAGTTTATTAGAGTAGATACAGTACGGCTGGTATGCCTCCGTACTCTGAGTATAACTTGCAGGACTTAGATTATTTTATGTATCGCAGTCAAGTTTATCAAAGGAATGGTAGACTGTTTTATGCATCTTTGACCTGTTGGTGTGATCACTCTGTTTGGTTCTATCATGTGAAACTGTGTGGAATTATTCTATGATATAGAATCTATATGTGTGTGAAGTTTCATTTTATTCCAGTTTCTCTATAAGATTCTGTGAGCAGTCTAAGTGGTTAGTTTGTGAAGGTGTCAGCTGTTTTTGTGACCCTCTGGAGCCTATATCTTCTAGATGCCTTGGTGGATTTAGCTGTAAATATGGGAGTTCATAATTTAAATAGTATACTGCTTATTGGTGCAGTTTGAGGTGATTCTGTTCAGTTTGGAGTAATCTGTGCTGTCTGAAACACAGCTGTTTTTGAGGTAGTCTGTGGATGTTTCCGTGAGTATTCCATGACTGAAATAGGCTATGGACAACAGTTAGCGCTAACAGTTTGTGTAATTTAGGTTACAATTCCTCTTATCGCTAACTATTTGTGTAATTTAGGTAATAATTTTTATTATCGCTTATTGTTTGTGTAATTTAGGTAACAAATCCTGTTATCGCTAAAAGTTTGAATAATTTAGGTAACAATTCTTGTTATTGCTAATAGTTGTGTAATTTAGGTAACAATTCCTGTTATCGCGAATAGTTTGTGTAATTTAGGTAACAATTCTTGATATCGCTAACTGTTTGTGTAATTTAGGTACCAATTTCTGTTATCCCTAATTGTTTCTGTAATTTAGGTAACAATTATTGTAACCGCTAACAGTTTGTGTAATTTAGGTAACAATTCATGTTATCGATAATTGTTTGTGTAATTTGTTGTTCTACAACCACCAGTGCAGGTAGAGGAGCAGCAGTAGTAGTAGAAATAGACATGATACACTCTCAGAAGCTATCAAGAATCCTACCAAACAGCTGTTTTCAAGTACTCACCAATTCTTACAAAAGCATCCAAACCTCTCAAAACTCTATCAGAATATAGAGTAGCATAAACACTAACAACTCACAAAGTTTCTACACAATTAACTGGACAACACAAAAGATATAATACTTAGAAGTTTCCCAAAAATTGTTTGCAGGTTTACTACTTGGAAGTCTGGATACAAGATATGTTATGAGTCCTAAGTCTTATACTTGTGTTGAACTGGCAACACCATTGTACTTGAGAGATACGTCAAACCACCAAGCTACCACTAATCTGTCAAGCTACCACTGAGCTTTCACTAAGCTACCATTGAGCTATCACTAAGCTACCACTAAGTTACCCACTAATTTACCACTGGGTTATCCACTAAGTTGACTAGAATCGTATCTATCGCAGTTGCTCTATCCTGTACAAAATCACATTAAGAATATTTGACGATGCGTTGTCCTGTCTGTGTTGCAGCTTCGCTGCTGCGCTGCTCTGCTGTATAGCAGCTGCGCTGCTCTACTGTATAGCAGCTGCGCTGCTCTGTCTGTATAGCAGCTGCGCTGAGACTGAAATCTTTCCAAGAATACAACACTCCCTTACAGCTTTAGACTCAGTATACTAGCGCAGCATCGCAGCATAGCAGTATAGCAATTAGCAAGTCACCTAGTCCCACTACATCTCAATGGTGGACTTATCGCAGAGTGGCAGTATGGCAGTGTAATAATTCAACTATTCACTTAATCCCACTGCGTTCCTATAATACTTCAGCTTAGGAGCAGGAAGAGCTTTAGTGAGCATATCAGCAATCATTTTTGCATCTGGCAAATAACATAATTTAATATCTCTAAAGAACACTTTTTCTCTTACAAAGTGTAATCGTACATCCATGTGCTTGCTTTTGAAGTGATGACTCGGGTTAGACGCAATGGCAATGGCAGCCTGGTTATCACACCAGATCACCTGTGGACCAACTTGCATGTATCCTAGTTCTTGTAACATGGATTTTTCCCATAAGAGTTCCTTGAGGGCCGAGCTTGCAGCCATATATTCTGACTCCATTGTCGCCAGTGCAGTCACCTTTTGAAGTTTGCTGCTCCAACAACAAGTACCGTCTCCAATTTGTAGAACGAATCCCGTGGAGGATTTTCGGCTTGGCATGTCGCCATAGCTTCCATCACTCCACGTTTGCAGTTTTACTTCTCCTCCGCCTAGTGTGAGTTTGAGGTCTTTGGTTCCGGCCAAATATCTTAAGACTCTCCTTGCTGCATCAAAGTCAGATTTTCTAGGATTCTCTAGTTTCCTGCTCACTACCTCAAATGCTGCAGCAATATCAGGACAGGTACAATTCATGAAATATATTAAACTTCCCACTATCTGTTTATAAGGTATTTGTGTCATTGAATCATTTTCCCTTGATTCTAAATACTCGCTAACAATGAGACCTGGTTCTGTTTCTTCTCCCTCTAACTTCTGCCGAAACTCCATTAGAGTTAGACATCCTTTTGCCCCCCGCATTCCATACTCATCTAACATGTTTCCAATAGCCTCTTTTTGTGTCAGTTTTATTTCTTTCTTATTTCTGTCCCTCTCTACCTGGATACCCAAAATATATTTTGCCTCACAGAGGTCTTTCATCTCGAACTGTGAGTTTAGAGCTGTTTTGATTTTGTTAGTTTCATCCATTGATTTACTAATTAATAATAAATCATCTACATACACCGCTATATACACTTCCCATTTTCACCCTTTAGAACGTAAACAGAGTGATCAGAACTTATCCTGTGAAATCCTAGACTGGTGAAGAATTCATCAAGCTTCAGATTCCATTGCCTAGGGGCCTGTTTTAGGCCGTACAAAGATTTTAGCAACTTGCATACTAAGTGCTCTTTTCCAGGTTCCACATACTTTTGAGGCTGCTGCATGTAAATGGTCTCTTCTAGTTCTCCGTGCAAAAAGGCCGTCTTTACATCCATCTGATGTATTTCCATATCTTCTATAGCAACTAGAGATAGCAAAATCCTAACTGTCGGATATCTTACAACCGGAGAAAGTGTTTCTTCAAAATTGATATCTTCCTTTTGATAATACCCCTTTGCCACAAGTCTGGCCTTATAACGTTCAATGGTGTTATGGGGATTTACCTTCACCTTGAATACCCATTTGCTGCCGATCGCTTTTCGGTCTGGAGGAAGGTCCACAAGCTCCCATGTTTGAGCCTCCATGATCGACTTCATTTCGTTGTTTGCTGCCTCGATCCATTGATTTTGCTCTGGTGACGAGAAGGCCTCTTGGATGGTCAGGGGCTCCCGTGAGGCCGCCGAGTAGGCAAAGTGAGAGCTTGCTTGCAAACGGCTACTGGATCTTCTTCCCCTCGGAAATTCTGAGGCTGAGATCGTCGGATGGCGCGCATTGCGCTGATTGCGCTGGTTGCGCTGGTTGCGCTGGTTGCAATTCGTGTGTATTGATTGTTGTTGGTCCGGTTAGAACTGAATTTGTTGAGGAAGTTGGAGAGAGGCTGACGCCGGAGTCACCACCGGAGACTATTGCACCTGCGGGACAACTTCTTTCATGCAATCTAAAATGACATACTCCTATACTTTTTGCTTCTTTTGCTGCTCTGTCATTTGAAATAAATCTATCGAGTCTAGTTCATCTTTGACAATGATTATCCTTGCTACAACTATTTTTTGCTTCCCAAACACAAAGACTTTGTAACCTTTTGAGTGATCATCATATCCTAACATAATACCTGGTAATCCCTTCGGTTCCCATATATTTCATTCCTCCGCCAGATGGAACCTTTGCAGGACCAAAAACATCCGAATGGATTTGCTGTAAAAGTATCGTGGACCGATGCTCAGTCTCTTTAGGAAATGGTAGCCTGTGGATTTTGCCCAAAGCGCAACCATCACATGTTTTGACCGGCCGATCTGTGATTAAGACACCCTCTATTTTCCCAGCAATGACCATTTTTTTCAAACTATCATAGTTTACATGGCCTAATCTTTTATGCCAAAACTCATCTGAATGCAAAACACCGGAGTACAGAACATCATTCTCCTTGGTATTAGCCATATCCATTCGGTACATCTTGCTATTATCTCTAGTACCTGTAACTGCGACTTTGCCGTTTTTGCTAACAATCTGCCTACAATTTTTCAAATTAACCTCAAAGCCTTTACTCTCTACCAACGACGTAGAAAACAGATTTTTCTTAATGTCAGGCACAAACAAGACATTGTGAAGAGTCCTTTCAGTTGTTTTTCCTTCCACATCCACTAGCAAGGTCACATCACCCACTACACGAGTCTGAACACTCATTCCACAAGCAATATAAATATTTTTCTCCGGCGTTGCTTTCTGATTTTTGAAGATGGCTTTGTTCTAGCACATGTGGGCTGACGCTCCTGTATCCATTATCCATCCAGGGTCTTTCACGCCCTCCATCGCTGCCGCCATAACGAATAGATGGGTGTCATCCTCCTTAGAAAATGTCAGAGTCTCATCCTGGAGTGATGAAGACGCTCAAAACAGTGCGTTTCCAAGAGGTGTAGGCCCCGTGAAATTTTTGTAAAACTGACTTTGTTGCCATCTCGGCCTGTATAGACCTGTATCATTAGCTTTTTTAAGTTTAGGACAAAATTTGTATCCATGACCTCTCTCACTACAATAAAAACAAGCATTGGTAGATTCTCTTTTTCCACCTTGATTAAACTGTCTAAACTGATTAGATTGATTTCTTTGCTGATTAAACTGTCCTTTCTTCTCAAAGTCTGAATTAAAAGCCTCTACCTACTCAACATTAAGAATATTAGATGTAGCTTCTTCTTCTAGCAAAATATTGATAGCTAACTGTAAAGTCCAGCTAGCTTTATCTTTCTGTTTCAGCATATAAGATGCTTCTTTCATACTACGAGGGAGACCCCTCATGAGCAACGCTGCCTGCTGAAACTGAGGAAACTCCCCACCTGCACAAGCATGTGCATCTACAAGGATGCAAACCTGTTTCTTATAGACAGATAGTGGGAAGCTTAATATATTTCATGAACTATACCCGTCCAGACATTGCTGCAGCAGTCGGGGTACTGAGCAGGAGTCTATAAAATCCGAGAAAATCTAATCTTGATGCAGCAAGGAGAGTCTTAATATATTTGGCAGGAACTAAAGATCTCAAACTCACTCTAGGCGTAGGAGAAGTCAAGCTGCAAACATGGAGTGATGCAAGCTATGGCGACATGCCAAGCCGGAAATCCACCACGGGATTCATTCTACAAATTGGGAATGGTACGTGCTGCTGGAGCAGCAAACTTCAAAAGGTTACGGCATTGTCGACAATGGATTCAGAATATATAGCAGCAAGCTCGACCCTCAAAGAACTGTTATGGGTAAAAACCATGTTACAAGAACTAGGATACATCCAAGTTGGTCCACAGGTGATCTGGTGTGATAACCAGGTTGCCATTGCCATTGCTTCTAACCTGAGTCATCACTTGAAAAGCAAACACATGGATGTACTATTACACTTTGGAAGAGAAAAAGTGTTCTCTAGAGTGATTAAATTATGTTATTTGCCAGATGCAAAAATGATTGGTGATATGCTCACTAAAGCTCTTCCTGCTCCTAAGTTGAAGTATTCTAGGGACGCAGTGGGATTAAGTGAATAACTGAATTGCTGCACTGCTATACTCCCACTGCGATAAATCCACCATTGAGATCTAGTGGGACTGGGTGACTTGCTAATTGCTATATTGCTATGGTGCGATGTTGCGCTAGTTTATCACCGCTGCTGCGCCAGTTTAAAGAGTCTTAAGCTTTAGGGGAGTGTTGTCTTTTTGGAAAGCTTTGAGTCTCATAGCAGCACAGCTGTTATACAGACTGAGCAGCGCAGCTGGTATACAATAAGAGCAACGTAGCTGCTATACCGACAGAGTAATGCAGCAGCAGAGCAGCGCAGCAGCGAAGCTGCAACACAAACAGGACAACGCAACCACGATTTTATTTGATATGGTCCGTACGGACAACGCAGCATCTGATATTGTTAATGTGATTCTTTACAAGATAGAGCAACTGCGATAGATACGATTCTAGTCAACTTAGTGGGGAACTCAGTGGTAACTTAGTGGGTAACTCAGTGGAAGCTTAGTGATAGCTCAGTGGTAGTTTAGTGATAGCTCAGTGGTAGCTTGAGAGATTAGTGGTAGCTTGGTGGTTTTACGTACCTCTTAAGTACACTAGTGTTGCCAGTTCAACACAAGTATCAGACATAGGACTTAAAACATATTATGTATCCAGACTTCCAAGTAGTAAAAGTGCAAACTATTTTGGGAAACTTCTGAGTATTATAACTTGAGTGTTGTGAAGTCAATTGTGCTTAAACATTAAGAGTTAAAAGTGTTTGTACTACTCTATATTCTGATACATTTTTGAGAGGTTTGGATGATTGTATGAGAATTGGTGAGCACTTAAGAACAGCTGTTTGATAAGATTCTTGATAGCTTCTTAGAGTGTATCATGTCTACTTCTACTACTACTTCTGCTCCTCCACCTGCACTTGTTGTTGTAGAAAAACATATCTAATTTACACAAATTGTTAGAGCTAACAAGAATGGTAACCTTACTTACATAAAGAATAAGCGATAACAGGAATTGTTATTTAAATTAAACAAATTGTTAGCGATAACAAGAATCGTTAGCTAAATTACAAAAACTGTTGGCGATAACAAGAATTGTTATCTAACTTACACAAACTATTAGCTCTAACAAAAATGGCTACCTAACTTACACAAACTTTTAGCGATAACAGGAATTGTTACCTAAATTACGCAAACTATTAGCCATAACAAGAATTATTACCTAAATTACACAAACAGTTAGCGCTAACAAGAATGGTTACCTAACTTACACAAACAGTTAGCGATAACATGAATTTTACCTAAATTACACAAACTGTTAGCGATAACAAGAATTGTTACCTAAATTACAAAAACAATTAGCAATAATAAGAGTTGCTACCTAAATTACACAAAGAGTTAGCGATAACAAGAATTGTTACCTAAATTATACAAACTGTTAGCGATAACAAGAATTGTTACCTAACTTACACAAACTGTTAGCTCTAATTGGAATTGATATCAAACTTACACAAACTTTTAGCGATAACAAGAATTGTTATCTAAATTACACAAACAGTAAGCGATAATAAGAATTGTTACCTAAATTAGAGAAACTGTTAGCGATAACTGAAATAGTTACCTAAATTACACAAACTGTTAGCGATAACAAGAATTGTTACCTAAATTACAGAAACAGTTAGCAATAACAAGAATTGTTATCTAAATTACACAAATTGTTAGCGAAAACAGGAATTGTTACCTAAATTTCACAAACTGTTAGCGATAACAAGAATTGTTACCTACATTATGTTGTTATTTGGTCTAAAATAGACCGCAGAAGCCACCCAAACTATCATCCAAAAAGGTAAGCAAAGCTAGGCCAATGAGCAATCATTTGAAATGCATCCTCTATTTAACATACATGCATACACAGATGCAATTATTCATCCGCACACAGGTGGAGCAATCATCGGTACACAGACGGTGCAAGCATGCATACACAGAAGCATGAATAACATTTAGGGTTACATGAAAATCACAAGAAACCCTATGACAAATACATTAATAATGCATATCAAACAAACATAAAATTAACACTTATAAATAATAATAAATGAATGCATCACACATAAACAAAAGTATAATCAAAGTATAATCATTATATCATTCAAAGTGCATGACCTAATCGACAACCCTAAAATACTACATCTTTGGTCCCTACTTTTCTAACCAGCATTGATATCCATTCCTAACAAAGCTCATTCCTATATATACACTTGCGAGCTGTCAACGAATCACTAAGTGTCAAAATAACCAACATATATTACGTAAGTGTCATCAAGTTCTATTTAACCATAATAGCCCAACACTAAGAATAAATTAATCGTAAGCATACACCTGAAAGTTAAGCAATCGTAAGTGTACACTTGTCTGCAAATACGACACATATAGACACATAAATTAAACTGTCGAAACCCTAATTGATCACGTAAATAAAACATGTTATAATCAACACTAATTTATAATGGTGCAAAAGACAAAACAATGTTACTCCAAATATTTACACCGACACCAAATCGTATGTTTAGTAAGTCAACGTGTGTCCTTGAGTTTTGTCAAAGCATCCGGAACGTCCAAAAATATACATCGTGTGATTGATGCGATTTCGCGTCCCCATTTGGTCGAAAATAACGGAGACCATTTTCCGCCGTCTGTTGCTCGTATTCGGCACCCTTGATGTCGTGCCGCATTGTCCCAAATATAAAGTCAGCTGTCCAACATTGATGCTCCGTACCGGCGATGTCATTTTTTTGTAAAATCCGATTGTCGGTTATGTTTTGTACGTGCAGCGTACCTTTTTACACACTTTGAAATTCATTCAGATCGCTTCGCGATCCGCCGTCCATTTGACTTACGCGAACCGTACTTTTACATATGTTGGTTCGCGTCACTTGAATTTAATTCCGTACGTTTCAAAAACAATTCATACATTTTCTCCCCCACACATAAAAATAATTGAACCTCGACATTAGATTTTGTGAGTACTTACGCATTAAAAAAAACGCGTCAAGTACGCACGAAACGTCCCGTACGCACGAAACTTTACGTACGCACGAAACTAACTTTAGAAAAACAACACATTACACAAACAATTAACGATAACAAGAATTGTTACCTAAATTACACAAACATTTAGCGATAAGAGGAATTGATACCTAAATTACACAAACTGTCAACGATAACAAGAATTGTTACCTAACTTACACAAACAGTTAGCGCTAACAGGAATTGATATCTAACTTACATAAATTGATAGCGATAACAACAATTGTTATCTAAATTACACAAACAGTTAGCGATAATAAGAATTGTTACCTAAATTACATAAACAATTAGCGAAAACAAGAATTGTTACCTAAATAACAGAAACAATTAGCGATAACAAAAATTGTTACCTAAATTTCATAAACAATTTGCGCTAACATGAATTGTTACCTATAATACAGAAACAGCAGTTAGCGGTAACAGGAATTGTTATATAAATTACACAAACTGATAGCGATAACACGAATTGCAATCTAAAGTACACAAACTATTACAATAACAAGAATTGTTACCTAAATTACGCAAACTTTTATCGATAACAAGAATTGTTACCTAAATTACACAAACAGTCAGCGATATCAAGAATTGTTACCTAAATTACACAAACTGTTAGTGATAACAAGAATTGTTATCTAAATAACACAAACTGGTGGCGATAACAATAATTGTTACCTAAATTACACAAATAGTTAGCGCTAACAGCAATTGTTATCTAACTTACACAAATTGTTAGAGCAAACAAGAATGGTAACCACACTTACACAAAGAGTTAGCGATAATACAAATTGTTACCTAAATTACACAAACTGTTAGCGATAACAAGAATTGTTACCTAAATTAAACAAAATGTTAGCTCTAACAATAATGGTTACCTAACTTACAACAATAGTTAGCGATAATATGAATTTTAACCTAAATTGCACAAACTGTTAGCGATTATAAAAATTGTTACCTAAATTACAAAAACAATTAGCGATAACAAAAATTGTTACCTAAATTACACAAACACTTATCAATAACAGGAATTGATATCTAAATAATAGAAACTATTAGCGATAATAAGAATTGTTACCTAACTTACACAAACTGTTAGCTCTAAGAGGAATTGATATCTAACTTACACAAACTGTTAGGGATAACAAGAATTGTTATCTAAATTACACAAACTATAAGCGATAACAAGAATTGTTACCTAAATTACAAAAACTACTAGCGATAACAATAATCATTACCTAAACTACACAAACAATTAGCAATAGCAATTATTGTTACCTAAATTACATAATCAATTAGCGATAACTAGAATTATTACCTAAATTACAGAAACAGTTAGCGCTAATAGGAATTGTTATCTAAATTACCAAAATTCTTAACGCTAACAAGAATTATTTCCTAACTTACACAAACAGTTAGCCATAGCAGGAATTGAAATCTAAACTAATCAAACATTTTACGATAATAGGAATTGTTACCTAAATTTCACAAACTGTTAGCGATAACAAAAATTGTTTCCGAAATTACACAAACAGTTAGCGATAACAAAAATTGTTACCTAAATTACACAAACAGTTAGCGATAACAAGAATTGTTACGTAATTACACAAACTATTAGCGATAACACGAACTGTTATCTAAATTACACAAAATATTCACGATAATATGAATTGTTACCTAAATTACACAAAATGTTAAAGATATCAAGAATTGTTACCTAAATTATAGAAACAGTTAGAGCTAACAGGAATTGTTATTTAAATTACACAAACTGATAGCGATAACATGAATTGTAATCTAAATTACACAAACAATTAGCAGTAACAGGATTTGTTATCAAACTTACACAAACTGTTAGAGCTAACAAGAATGGTTACCTACCTTACACAAACAATTTAACGATAACAGAAATAGTTACCTAAATTACACAAACTGTAGCGATAACAAAAATTGTTACCTAAATTTCACAAACAATTAGCGATAACAAGAAGTGTTACCTAAATTAGAGAAACATTTAGTGATAACACATATTGTTATCTAAATTACACAAACTGTTAGCGATAACATGAATTGATACCTTAATTACACAAAGTATTAGCGATAACAAGAATTGTTACCTAAATTACACAAACTGTTAGCGATAAGAAGAATTGTTACCGAAATTACACAAACAGTTAGCGATAACAAGAATTGTTACCTAAATTACACAAACAGTTAGCGATAACAAGAATTGTTACCTAAATTAAAGAAACTATTAGCGCTAACAAGAATTGTTATCTAAATCACACAAACTGTTAGCGATAACAAACATTGTTACCTAAATTACTCAAACTATTAGTGGTATTTGGGAATTGTTACCTAAATTACACAATCTGTTAGCAATAACAAAAATTGTTACCTAAATTACACAAACAGTTAGCGATAACAATAATTGTTACCTAAATTACACAAACAGTTAGGATAACATGAATTAATACCTAAATTACACAAATAGTTAGCGAAAACAAGAATTGTTACCTAAATTACACAAACAGTTAGTGCTAACAGGAATTGTTACCTAACTTACATAAATAGCTAGAGCTAACAAGAATGTTTACCTATCTTACACAATTTTTTATCAATAAGTGGAATTATTTTCTAACTTACACAAACTCTCAGCGATAACAGAAATTGTTATCTATAATACACAAATTGTTACTGATAATATGAATTATTACGTAAATTACACAAACTGTTAGCGATAACAAGAATTGTTACCTAACTTACACAAACTGTTAGCAATAACAATATTGTTACCTAGATTAAAGAAAATGTTAGCGATAACAGTAATTGTTATTTAAATTACACAAACAAATATCGATAACAAAATTGAATTATAAATTACACAACGAGCTAGCGCCTACAGGAACTGTTATCTAACTTGCACACACTTTTACAGCTATCAAAAAAGCTTACCCATATTACACAAACAGTTAGTGATAACAGAAATTGTTATCTAAATTATACAAAGTGTTAGTGATAAAAGGAATTGTTACCTAAATTACACAAACAGTTAGCGATAACAATAATTGTTACCCTAATTAGAGAAACTGTTAGCGATAACAAGATTTGTTTCCTAAATTACAAAAACATTTAGCGCTAACAGGAATTGTTATTTATAATACACAAAGAATAAGCAATAACAGGAATTGTAACCTAAATTACAAAAATAGTTTGCGCTAACAGGAATTGTTATCTAACTTACACAAACTGTTAGAGGTATCAATAATGGTAACCTAACTAACACAAATAGTTAGCGACAAAAAGAATTGTAACCTATATTACACAAACTGTTAGCAATAACAAAAAATGTTTCCAAAATTACACAAAAAATTAGCGATAACAAGAATTGTAATCTAAATTACACAAACTATTAGCGATAACAAGAATTGTTACCTAAATTACACAAATTGTTAGCGATAACAAGAATATTTACCTAAATTTAACAAATAGTTAGCGATAACACGAAATGTTACCTAAATTACACAAACTGTTAGCGATAACAATAATTGTTACCTAAATTACACAAACTGTTTGCGATAGCAAGAATTGTTACCTAAATTACACAAAGAGTTAGCGAAAATAAAAATTGTTACCTAAATTACACAAACAGTTAGCGATAACATGAAATATTACCTAAATTACGAAAATAGTTAAAATAACAATAATTGTTACCTAAATTACACAAACAGTTAACGCTAACAGGATTTTTTATCTAACTTACAAAAATTGTTAGAGTTAACAAGAATGGTTACCCAACTTACACAAACACTTAACAATAACAGGAATTTTAACCTAAATTAAACAAATAGTTAGCGTTAACAAGAATTGTTACCTAAATTACAGAAACAGTTAGCGATAACAAGAATTGTTATCTAACTTACACAAGCTGTTAGCGCTAACAAGAATGGTTACCTAACTTACACAAACTGTCACCGATAACAAGAATTCTTACTTAAATTACACAAACTGTTACGGATAACAAAAATTGTTTCCTAAATTACACAAACTGTTTGCGATAACAAAAATTGTTACCTAAATTACAAAAACAGTTAGCTCTAACAAAAATTGATACCTAAATTACACAATGATTTAGTGATAACAAGAATTGTTACCTTTATTTCACAAAAAATTGGTGATAACAAGAATTTTTACTAAATAACACAAAAAATTCGCGATAACAAGAATTGTTACCTAAATTACACAAACTTTTAGCGATAACAAGAGATGTCACCTTAATTACACAAACAATTAGCGATAACAAGAATTTCTACCTAAGTTACAGAAACAGTTAGCGCTAACAGGAATTTTTATTTAAATGAATTTTTATTTAAATTACACAAACTGTTAGCAATAGCAGGAATTGTAATCTAAATTACAAAAACAGTTAACACTAACAAGAAATGTTATGTAACTTACACAAACAATTAGAGCTATCAAGAATAGTTACCTAACTTACACAAAGAGTTAGCAATAAAATGAATTGTTACCTAAATTACACAAACTGTTAGCAATAACAAAAAATGCTACCAAAATTACACAAACAATTACCGATAACAAGAATTGTTACCTAAATTACAAAAACAGTTATCGATAAAAAGAATTTTTATCTAATTTACACAAACTATTAGCGATAACAGGAATTATAATCTAAATTACACAAACTGTTAGCGATAACAGAATTTTTTACCTAAATTACACAAATTGTTAGCGATAACAAGGCTTGTTACCTAAATTACACAAATAGTTTGCGATAACAAGAATTGTTACCTAAATTACACAAACTGTTAGCGATAATAAGAATTGTTATCTAATTTACACAAACTGTTAGCGATAACAAGAATTTGTACCTAAATTACACAAATTGTTAGCGCTAACAAGAATGGTTACCTAAATTATGTAAATTGTTAGCGATAACAGGAGTTGTTTGTTGTCTTTTTGGAAAGCTTTCAGTCTCAGAGCAGCACAGCTGCTATACAGACAGAGCACCGCAGCTACTATACAGCTGAGTAGACAAGGAAGCGCAGCTGCTATACAGCAGAGCAGCGCAGCAGCAGAGCGGTGCAGCAACGCAGCAGCGAAGCTGCAACACAGACAAGAAATCGCAACCAAGATTATATTTGATATGGTCCGTACGGACAACGCTGCGTCTGATATTCTTAATGTGATTCCGTACAAGATAGAGCAACTACGATAGATACAATTTTAGTCAACTTAGTGGGTAACTCAGTGGTAGCTTAGTGATAGATCAGTGGTAGCTTAGTGATAGCTGAGTGGTAGCTTGACAGATTAGTGGTAGCTTGGTGGTTTGATGTACCTCTCAAGTACCCTAGTTATGCCAATTCAACATAAATATAAGACTTAGGACTCAGAACATATTATGTATCAAGACTTCCAAGTAGTAAAATTTCTGAGTATTATATCTTGAATGTTGTCAGGTCAATTTTACTGAAACTTTGGGAGTTGTCAGTGTTTATACTACTCTATATTTTGATAAAGTTTGGTGAGGTTTGGATGCTTGAATAAGAATTGGTGAGCACTTAGGAACAGCTGTTTGGTAGGATTTTTGATAGCTTCTGAGAGTGTATCATGTCTACTTCTACTACTACTGCTATTCCTCCACCTCCACCGGTGGCTGTAGAACAACAAAGGTAACAATTCATGTTAGCGCAAACTGTTTGTGTAATTTAGGTAATAATTCTTGTTATTGCTAACAATTTGTGTAATTTAGGTAATAATTCCTGTTATTGGGCGTACACCTCGTGGAAATGCACTATTTTCGGTTTTTTCGTCTCTCCAAGACGAGACTTTGACGGTTTCTACAGAGGAAAATACGGATCTATTTGCTATGGCGGCTGCCATCTAGGGCGTGAAGAACCTCGGATAGATAATGGATACAGGAACATCAGCCCACATGTGCTGGAACAAGGCCATCTTCAAAAATCTGAAAGCAACGCCAGAGAAAAATATATACTATGATTTTGGAATGAGTGTCCAGACTCGTGTTGTGGGTGATGTGTCCTTACTAGTTGATGTAGAAGGAAAAGCAATTGAAAGGACTCTTCACAATGTATTATTTGTGACTGAATTTAAGAAAAATATGTTTTTTACGTCGTTGGTAGAGAGTAAAGGCTTTGAGGTTAATTTGAAAAATGGTCGGTAGGTTGTTAGCAAAAATGGCAAGGTTGCGGTTACACGCACTAAAGATAGTAGCAAGATGTATCGCATGGATATGGCTAATACCAACGAGAATGATGTTTTGTACTCCATTGTTTTACACTCAGATGAGTTGTGGCATAAAAGATTAGGCCATGTAAACTATGATAGTTTGAGGAAAATGGTCCTTGCTAGAAAAATAGAGGGTGTATCAACCACAGATGAGCCGGTCAAAACTTGTGATGGTTGCGCTTTAGGCAAAATCCAGAGATTGCCATTTCATGAAAAATCTGAGCATTGGTCAACGAAACTTTTACAACAAATTCATTCGGATGTCTTTGGTCCGGCGAAGGTTCCATCTGCCGGGGGGATGAAATATATGGTCACCTTCACAGATGATTTCTCCAAGTTTACAAAAGTTTACTTCATGAAGGAGAAGAGTGAAGTGTTTGGTCACTTCAAACACTATAAAGCATGGGCTGAAAAACATCATAATTCACCTATTTTGCAGCTCAGATCGGACAATGGTGGTGAATATACATCGCAGGAATTTGAAACCTTTTTAATCGAGGAAGGCATTAGTCATCTATTGATTATTCCATATTCACCGGAACAAAATGGGGTGTCAAAAAGACTGAATAGAACTCTCACGGAGAGCTCTAGGTCGATGCTTGCAAATAAAAATGTGGATCCGAAATTCTGGGCTGAGGCTCTAAATTGTGTAGTTTATTTTAAGAATAGGATAGGATCACAATCGGTAAAATCTACTCCTTACGAGATATGGACAGGTAGCAAACCAGATGTTAGCCATTTCAAGGTCTTTGGTAGTTAATGCTTTATATTGGATACGTCTACAAATAGATGGAAAATAGAATCGAAGGGATTACCGGGTATTTTGTTAAGATATGATGATCACTCAAAAGGTTATAGAGTCTTTGTGTTTGAGAGGCAGAAAATAGTTGTAGCAAGGAACATCATTGTTTAAGATGAACTAGAATCCATTGATTTATTTCAATTGACAGAGCAGCAAAAGCAACAAAAGGTACAGGAATATGTCATTTTAGATTGCATGCAAGAGATTGTCCCGCAAATTCCACAAACTCCACTGGTGACTCTGGAGTCACACTCTCCCCAAGTTCCTCAACAATTTCGGGTCCATATAGACCAACAGCGGTCAAAACACACAGCCGCAACCAGCGCGATCAGCGCAATGCACGGCATCCGACCATCTCAGCCTCAGAATTTCCGGGGGGAAGAAGATCAAGCAGCCGCCTGCAAGCAAGCTCTCACTTTGCCTACTCGGCAGCCTCAAGGGAGTCTTTGACCATTCAGGAGGCCTTCTCATTGCCAGAACGGAATCACTGGATCGAGGTAGCAAACGACGAAATGAAGTCCATCATGGAGGCTCAAACATGGGAGCTTGTGGACCTTCCTCCAGCCCGAAAAGCGATCGGTAGCAAATGAGTACTCAAGGTGAAGGTAAATCCCGATAACACCATTGAACGTTATAAAGCCAGACTTGTTGCAAAGGGGTATAATCAAAAAGAAGATACCAATTTTGAAGAAACACTTTCTCCGGTTGTAAGATTTCCGACAGTTAGGGTTTTGCTGTCTGTAGTTGCTATAGAAGATATTGAAATACATCAGATGGATGTAAAGATGGCTTTTTTGCATCGAGAACTAGAAGTGACCATTTACATGCAGCAGCTTGAAAAGTATGTGGAATGAGGAAAAAAACACTTAGTATTCAAGTTGCTAAATTCTTTGTCCGGCCTAAAACATGCCCCTTGACTGTGGAATCTAAAGCTTGATGAATTCTTGACTAGCCTAGGATTTCAAAGGATAAGTTCGGATCACTCTGTCTAAGTTCTAAAGGGTGAAAATGGGATAGTGTATATAGCAGTATATGTAGATGATTTGCTATTAATTAGCAAATAAATGGCTGAAATTAACAAAATAAAAACTGCTCTAAACTCATGGTTTGAAATGAAAGACCTCGGTGAGGCAAAATATATTTTGGGTATCCAGGTAGAGAGGGACAAAAATAAGAAAATAATAATATTGACTCAAAAAGAGGCTATTGGAAACATGTTAGATGAGTACGGAATACGGGGGGCAAAAGGATGTTTAACTCCAATGGAGTTTCGACAAAAATTAGAGGGAGAAGAGACAGAACCACGTATCATTGTTAGCGAGTATTTGGAGTCCGGGGAGAATGATCCTATGACAATAATACCTTATCGACAGATAGTGGGAAGCTTAATATATTTCATGAACTATACCCGTCTTGATAATGTTGCAGCAGTCGAGTAATGAGCACTAGTCTAGAAAATCCGAGAAAATCTGATCTTGATGCAGCAAAGAGAGTCTTAAGATGTTTGGCACGAACTAAAGATCTCAAACTTCTTGTTCTACAACCACCGGTGCAGGTGGAGGAGCAGCAGTAGTAGTACAAGTAGACATGATACACTCTCAGAAGCTATCAACAATCCTACCAAACAATTCTTCTTAAGTACTCACCAATTCTTATACAAGCCTCCAAACCTCACAAAACTCTATCAAAATATAAAGTAGCATAAACACTGATAACTCCCAAAGTAAGAGCACAATTGACGCGACAACACTCAAGATATAATACTCAGAAGTTTCCCAAACACTGTTTGTAGTTTTACTACTTGGAAGTCTGGATTCATAATATGTTCCGAGTCCTAAGTCTTATACTTGTGTTGAACTAGCAACACTAGTGTACTTGAGAGGTAGGTCAAACCACTAAGCTACCACTGATCTGTCAAGCTACCACTGAGCTATAACTAAGCTACCACTGAGTTCCCACTAAGTTTGACTAGAATCGTATCTATCGCAGTTGCTCTATCCTGTACAGAATCACATTAAGAATATCAGACGTTGCGTTGTCCGTACGGACCATATCAAATATAATCATGGTTGCCTTGTCTTGTCTGTGTTGCAGCTTCGCTGCTGCACTGCTCTACTGCTGCGCTGCTCTGCTGTATAGCAACAACTCTGCTGCTGCGCTGCTCTCTTGTATAGCACCTGCTCTGCTGTATAGCAGCTACTCTGCTGTATAGCAGCTGTGCTGCTCTATTGTATAGCAGCTGCGCTGCTCTAAGACTGAAAGCTTTCCAAAAAGACAACACTCCCCTAAAGCTTTAGACTCAGTATCTCGGCGCAGCTACGGTGATAAACTATCGCAGCATCGCAGCATAGCAATATAGCAGTTAGCAAGTCACCCAGTCCCACTACCTCACAATGGTGGAATTATCGCAGGGTGTCAGTATAGCTGTGCAGTAATTCAACTATTCACTTAATCCCAATGCGTCCCTACAATACTTCAGCTTAGGAGCAGGAAGGGCTTTAGTGAGCATATAAGCAATCATTTTTGCATCTGGCAAATAACATTATTTAATCACTCTAGAGAACACCTTTTCTCTTACAAAGTGTAATCGTACATCCATGTGCTTGCTTTTGAAGTGATGACTCGGGTTAGAAGCAATGGCAATGGCAGCCTGGTTATCACACCAGATTACTTCTGGACCAACTTGCATGTATCCTAGTTCTTGTAACATGGATTTTACCCATAAGAGTTCTTTGAGGGTCAAGATTGCTGTCATATATTCTGACTCCATTGTCGATTGTGCTGTAACCTTTTAAAGTTTGCTGCTCCAATAGCAAGTACCGTTCCCAATTTGTAGAACGAATCCCGTGGTGGATTTCCGGCTTGGCATGTCGCCATAGCTTGTATCACTCCATGTTTGCAGCTTGACTTCTCCTCCTCCTAGAGTGAGTTGGAGATCTTTAGTTCCTGCCAAACATCTTAAGACTCTCTTTGCTGCATCAAGATCAGATTTTCTCGGATTTTTTAGACTCCTGCTCAGTACCCCGACAGCTGCAGCAATGTCAAGACGGGTACAGTTCATGAAATATATTAAGCTTCCCACTATCTGTCTATAAGGTATTACTGTCATAGGATCATTCTCCCCTGACTCTAAATACTCGCTAACAATGACACCTGGTTCTGTCTCTTCTTCCTCTAACTTCTGCCGAAACTCCATTGGAGTTAATCATCTTTTTGCCCCTCGCATTCTGTACTCATCTAACATTTTTCCAATGGCCTCTTTTTGAGTCAATTTTATTATTTTCTTATTTCTGTCTCTCTCTACCTGGATACCCAAAATATGTTTTGCCTCACCGAGGTCTTTCATCTCGAATCGTGAGTTTAGAGCAGTTTTGATTTTGTTAATTTCAGCCATTGATTTGCTAATTAATAGCAAATCATCTACATATACTGCTACATACACTATCCCATTTTCACCCTTTAAAACGTAGACAGAGTGATCCGAACTTATCCTTTTAAATCCTAGACTAGTCAAGAATTCATCAAGTTTTATATTCCACTGTCTGGGGGCCTGTTTTAGGCCGTACAAAGATTTTAGCAACTTGCATACTAAGTGCTCTTTTCCTCCTTCCACATACTTTTCAGGCTGCTGCATGTAAATGGTCTCTTCTAGTTCTCCATGCTAAAAGGCCGTTTTCACATCCATCTGATGAATTTCCATATCTTCTATCGCAGCTAGGGATAGCAAAATCCTAACTGTTGGAAATCTTACAACCGGAGAAAATGTTTCTTCAAAATCGATTCCTTCCTTTTAATTGTACCCCTTCACCAAAAGTCTGGCCTTATAGCGTTCAATGTTGTTATCGGGATTTAACTTCACCTTGAATACCCATTTGCTGCCGCTTACTTTTCGGTCTGGAGGAAGGTCCAATAGCTCCCATGTTTGAGCCTCCATGATCGACTTCATTTCGTCGTTTGCCGCCTCAATCCAGTGATTCCCTTCTGGTGATGAGAAGGCCTCTTGGATGGTCAAGGGCTCCCCTGAGACTGCCGAGTAGGCAAAGTGAGAGCTTGCTTGCAGGCGGCTGCTTGATCTTCTTCCCCCCGGAAATTCTGAAGCTGAGATCGTCGGATGCCGCGCATTGCGCTGATTGCGCTGATTGCGCTGGTTGCGATCCGTGTCTTGCTGAATGCGCTGGTTGCGATCAGTGTGTATTGACTGCTCTTAGTCCGTCTGGACCCGAAGTTGGTGAGGAACTTGGAGTGAGTCTAACTCCGGAGTCATAACCGGAGTTTGTGGAATCTGCGAGACAATTTCCTGCATGCAATCTAAGAAGACATATTTCTGTACTTTTTGTTGCTTTTGCTGCTCTGTCATTTGAAATAAATTTATAGAGTCTAGTTCATCCTTAACAATGATGTTTCTAGCTACAACTATTTTTTGCCTTTCAAACACAAAGACTCAATAACCTTTTGAGTGATCATCATATCTTAACAGAATACCCGGTAATCCTTTCGGTTCCATTTTCAATCTATCTGTAGACGTATCCAAAATGAAGCATTGACTACCAAAGACCTTGAAATGGCTAACATCTGGTTTGCTACTGTCCAGATCTCGTAAGGAGTAGTTTCCACCGATCGTGATCCTATCCTATTTTTAATATAAACTGCACAATTTAGAGCCTCAGCCCAGAATTTCGGATCCACATTTATATCTGCGAGCATAGACCTAGAGCTTTCCATGAGAGTTCTATTCAGTCTTTCCGACACCCCATTTTGTTCCAGTGAATATGGAACAGTCAATAGATGACTAATGCCTTCCTCGAGTAAAAAGGTTTCAAATTCTTTCGATGTATATTCACCACCATTGTTCGATCTGAGCTGCAAAATAGATGAATTATGAAGTTTTTCAGCCCATGCTTTATAGTGTTTGAAGTGACTAAACACTTCACTCTTCTCCCTCATGAAGTAAACTTTTGTAAACCTTGAGAAATCATCTGTGAAGGTGACCATATATTTCATCCCTCCGGCAATATGAACCTTCGCCGGGCCAAAGACATCCGAATGAATTTGTTGTAAAAGTTTCGTTGACCGATGCTCAAACTCCTTAGGAAATGGCAATCTATGGATTTTTCCTAAAGCGCAACCATCGCATGTTTTGACCGGCCCATCTGTGATTGATACACCCTCTATTTTTCCAGTAGCGACCAGTTTTCTCAAACTATCATAATTTACATGGCCTAATCTTTTATGCCACAACTCATCTGAGTGCAAATCACCGGAGTACAAAACATCATGTTCCTTTGTATTAGCCATATCCATGCGATACATCTTGCTACTATCTCTAGTACCTGTAACTGCAACCTTGCCATTTTTGCGAACAACTTGCCGACCATTTTTCAAATTAACCTCAAAACCTTTGCTCTCTACTAACGACGTAGAAAACAGATTTTTCTTAAAGTCAGGCACAAATAAGACATTGTGAAGAGTCCTTTCAATGGCTTTCCCATCTACATCAACTAGTAAGGACACATCACCCACAGCACGAGTTTGGACACTCATTCCACAAGCATAATAAATATTTTTCTTCGGCGTTGCTGTCAGATTTTTGAAGATGGCCTTGTTCCAGCACATGTGGGCTGACGCTCCTGTATCCATTATCCATCCGGGGTCCTTCGCGCCCTCCATTGCAGTCGCCATAGCGAATAGATCCGTATCGTCCTCCGTAGAAACCGTCAAAGTCTCATTTTGGAGAGACGAAGAAGCCGAAAATAATGCATTTCCACGAGATGTAGTCCCCGTGAAGCCTTTGTAAAACTGGCTTTGTTGCCATCCCAGCCGGTATAAACCTGTATCGTTAGCTTTTTTAAGCTTAGGACAAAATTTGTATCTATGACCTCTCTCACTACAATAAAAACATGCATTGTTGGATTGTCTATTTCCACCTTGATTAAACTGTCTGAACTGATTATACTGATTCCTTTGCTGATTAAACTGTTCTTTTCTTTCAAATTCTGAATTAAAAGCCTCTACTTGCTCAACATTGAGAATATTAGATGTAGCTTCCTCCTCTAGTAAAATATTGATGGCTAACTGTAAAGTCCTGCTAGTTTTATCTTTTTGTTTGAGCATGTCAGATGCTCCTTTCATACTACGAGGGAGACCCCTCATGAGCAGTGCAACCTGTTGAAAAAGAGGAAACACCCCACCTGCACAAGCATGTGCATCTACAAGGATACGAAATTTGTTAGAATATTCAGTTATTGTACCGCCAGTGTACTTATTGTCCCAAATTTTTCCAGCCGATAGAAGCTCTTCCTGGACATTGACCTTTTCATAATCACTTTTAAGAGATTTCCAGATATCAATTGTTTTTTTCATCTTTATCCGAGACATAGCTAAGTCCTCAAATATACAAAATTTCAGAATAGAACGAGCTTGCGTATTTTTCTTAGACCACGACAGATCAGATTCATCCAGCGAACCATCCAATATATTCAAAAGATTGACATTTTCAAAATGTGTTTCCAAAATATCCGCTCAGTAAACATACTTATCCCCTTGTTCTAAAGTACTCACCAATTCTTATATAAGCATCCAAACCTCACAAAACTCTATCAGAATATAGAGTAGCATAAACACTGATAACTCCCAAAGTGGTGCAGGTGGAGAAGCAGCAATAGTAGTAGAAGTAGACATGATACACTCTCAGAAATAGCATAATTAACCTGACAACACTCAAGATATAATACTCAGAAGTTTCCCAAAAACTGTTTGCAGTTTTACTACTTGCAAGTCTGGATACATAATATGCTATGAGTCCTAAGTCTTATACTTGTGTTGAACTAGCAACACCATTGTACTTGAGAGGTACATCAAACCACCGAGCTACCACTAATATGTCAAGCTACCATTGAGCTATCACTAAGCTACCACTGAGCTATCACTAAGCTAACTAGAATCGTATCTATCGAAGTTGCTCTATTCTGTACAGAATCACATTAAGAATATTAGACGTTGCGTTGTCCGTACGGACCGTATCAAACATAATCATGGTTGCCTTGTCCTATCTGTGTTGAAGCTTCGCTGCTGCGCTGCTCTGCTGTATAGCAGCTGGTCTGCTGCTGCGCTGCTCTGCTGTATAGCAGCTGCGCTGCTCTGTCTGTAAAGCAGCTGCGCTACTCTGAGACTGAAAGCTTTCCAAAAAAGACAACAGAAAGCTTTCCAAAAAGACAACAAAACTCACTCTAGGCAGAGGAGAAGTCAAGCTGGAAACATGGAGTGATGCAAGCTATGGCGACATGCCAAGCGGGAAATCCACCATGAGATTCGTTCTACAAATTGGGAACGGTACTTGCTGCTGGAGCAGCAAACTTCAAAAGGTTACAGCATTGTCGATAATGGAGTCAAAATATATGGCAGCAAGCTCGGTCCTCAAAGAAATTATGTGTAAAATCCATGTTACAAGAACTAGGATACATGCAAGTTGGTCCACAAGTGATTTGGTGTGATAACCAGGCTGCCATTGCCATTGTTTCTAACTCGAGTCATCACTTCAAAAGCAAGCACATGGATGTATGATTACACTTTGTAAGAGAAAAAGTGTTCTCTAGAGTGATTAAATAATGTTATTTGCCAGATGCAAAAATGATTGGTGATATGCTCACTAAAGCCCATCCTGCTCCTAAGCTGAAGTATTGTAGGGACGCAATGGGATTAATTGAATAGTTGAATTGCTGCGCTACTATACTACCACTCTGAGATAAATCCATCATTAACCGCAGCTGCGTTGGTATATTGAGTATAAAGCTTTAGGGGAGTGTTGTCGTTTTGGAAACTTTCATTCTCAAAGCAACGCAGCTGCTATACAGACTGAGCAGCGCAGTTGCTATACAACAGAGATGACAGAGCAGGGGAGCAGCTATACAGCAGAGCAATGCACCAGCGTGTAGAATTTGAAAGCTTTAGTCTTAGTAGATGAGGCTATGAGGAGGAAGTTAAAGGTGAAAAAGAGCAGCAGTTAGGATAGCGATGTCAAACTAGCGCAGCGTAGCAGCATAGCAGTACACGCTCCACTTTGTATTCATACTGCGCTGCGATGTCAAACTAGCACAGCGTAGCAACATAGTATTACAAGCTGCATATATTTTGGGTACACGAAACTAAATTTTCGGGGAAGTGTTGTTTTGAAAAGTCAGTTTCGTGCGTACGAGACAGTTCGCCAGTAACTGCTAATTAGATTTAATATGGAGGTTTGAATAGATTCACGGATTGGGGGAGCGAACGGATTGATAATTAAAGTTACGTAAAAGACTCATTGAGAGGTGTGAACAAGCAATGTCAAATGGATGGCGGATCTCGAAGCAATCAGATGTAAAATAAACGGAATGTTGAAATAGGCGCCGCCGGTACGGAGCAGCTGCGACGCAGTTAAGTCAACGCAATAACGACTATTTTTATGATCCGTACGGAAAGCGCAGCCAGCGCAGCTAGCGCAACTACGGATAATATGAATATGATAGATTTCAAGTAATTATGATTAAACGATAGTGGTAGCTTAGTAGATGCTTAGTGGTAGCTTAATTTCTGACATACAAAGAGTTCGGTGTAAATATTCTGTACAACAGAGGTCTGTCCTTTTGACTAGTTATGTTATTAGAGTAGATACAGTACGGCTGGTATGCCTCCGTACTCTGAGTATAACTTGCAGGACTTAGATTATTTTATGTATCGCAGTCAAGTTAATCAAAGAAATGGCAAACTGTTTTCTGCATCTTTGACCTGTTGGTGTGATCACTGTGATTTATGCTTTTATGTGAAACTTTGTGGAGTTATTCTATGATATAGAATCTACATGTGTGTAAAGTTTCATTGTATTCCAGTATCTTTGTAAGATTTTGTGAACAGTCTAAGTGGTTAGTTTGTCAAAATGTCAGCTATTTTTAGGAAACTCTGGAGCTTATATCTTCTAGATGCCGTGGTGTATTTGGCTGTAACTTTGGGTGTTTACAGTGTATATGGTATACCGCATATTGGTGCAGTTTGAGATCATTTTTTTTTTATTGTGGAGTAATCTGTGTCGTCTGAAACACAGCTGTTTTTGAGTTAGTCTGTGGGTGTTACGGTGAGTAATTCATGGTTGAAATAAGCTATGGACCACACAGCGTAGCAGCCGAGCAGTGCAACAGCGCAGCAGCAGAGGAGCGCAGCAGCGAAGCTACAACACTGACAGGACAACGCAACCACGATTATATTTGATATGGTCCGTATAGACAACGCAGCGTCTGATATTCTTAATGTGATTCTGTATAGGATAGAGCAACTGCGATAGATACGATTCCAGTCAACTTAATGGGTAACTCAGCGGTAGCTTAGTGATAGCTCAGTGGTAGCTTAGTGATAGCTCAGTGGTAGCTTAGTGATTGCTTAGTGGTAGCTCAGTGGTAGCTTGATAGATTAGTGGTAGCTTGGAGGTTTGATGTAAGGACACTATGTTGCCAGTTCAATAGAAGTATAAGACTTAGGACTCAGAACATATTATGTATCCATACTTCCAAGTAGTAAAACTGCAAACAATTTTTGGGAAAAATCTGAGTATTATATCTTGAGTGTTGTCGGGTCAATTGTGTTGAAACTTTGGGAATTATCAGTGTTTATACTACTCTATATTTTGATAGAGTTTTGTGGGGTTTGGATGTTTGTATAAGAACTGGTGAGCACTTGATAACAGTTGTTTGGTAGGATTCTTGATAGCTTATGAGAGTGTATCATGTCGACTTCTACTACTACTGCTGCCCCTCCACCTGCACCGGTGTTTGTAGAACAACAGGTTATGGGCCTGTCCTCAAGAATTCTTATCTTTTTTGGGGAAAAGTTTGTTTACTGGGCAGATATGGTGGAGACACATTTCGAGAATGTCAATCTTTTGGATATATTGGATGGTTCGCTGGATGAATTTGATCGGTCATGGTCTAAGAAAAATACGCAAGCTCGTTCTATTCTGAAATTTTGTATATTTGAGGACCTGGCTATGTCTTGGATAAAAATGAAAAGAGCAATTGATATATGGAAATCCCTTAAAAGTGATTATGAAAAGGCTTATGTCTAGGAAGAACTTCTATTGGCTGGAAAAATTTGGGACTATAAGTACACAGGCGGTACAATGGCTGAATATTCTAACAAATTTCGCATCCTTGTAGATGTACATGCTTGTGCAATGGCTGAATATTCTAACAAATTTCGCATCCTTGTAGATGTACATGCTTGTGCAGGTGGGGTGTTTCCTCCGTTTCAACAGGCAGCTTTGCTCATGAGGGATCTCCTTTGTAGTATGAAAGGAGCATCTGACATGCTCAAACAAAAAGATAAAGCTAGCTGGACTTTACAGTTAGCCATCAATATTATAGTAGAGGTGGAAACTACATCTAATATTCTCAATGTTGAGCAAGTAGAGGCTTTCAATTTAGACTTTGGGATGAAAAGTCTATTTAATCAGCAACGTAATCAGTATAACCAGTTCAGAAGGTTTAATCAGGGTGGAAATAGACAATCCAACAATGCATGTTTTTATTGTAGTGAGAGAGGTCATGGATACAAATTATTTCCTAAACTTAAACAAGCTAACGAAACAAGTTTATACAGGCCGGGATGGCAACAAAGTCAGTTTTACAAAAGCTTCACGGGGCCCACACCTCGTGGAAATGCACTGTTTTCAGCTTCTTCATCACTCTAAGACGAGACTCTGACATTTTTTGAGGAGGACGACACCGATCTATTCGCTATGGCGGCAGCAATGGAGGGCTCAAAGGACCCTGGATAGATAATGGATACAGGAGCGTCAGCCCACATGTGCTGGAACAAGGCCATCTTCAAAAATATGATAGCAACGCCGGAGAATAATATTTATTATGCTTGTGGAATGAGTGTCCAGACTCGTGCTGTGGGTGATGTGTCCTTGGTAGTTGATGTAGAAGGAAAAGCAATTGAAAGAACTCTTCACAATGTCTTATTTGTGCCTGACTTTAAGAAAAATATGTTTTCTACGTCGTTGGTAGAGAGTAAAGGCTTTGAGGTTAATGTGAAAAATGGTCGGCAGGTTGTTAGCAAAAATGGCAAGGTTGCTGTTACAGATACTAGAGACAGTAGCAAGATGTACCGCATGGATATGGCTAATACCAAGGAGAATGATGTTTTGTAGTCCGGTGTTTTCCACTCCGATGAGTTGTGGCATAAGAGATTAGGCCATGTAAACTATGATAGTTTGAGGAAAATGGTCCTTACTGGAAAAATAGAGGGTGTATCAATCACAAATGCGCATGTCAAAACGTGTGATGGTTGCGCTTTAGGCAAAATCCACAGATTGCCATTTCCTAAGGTGTCTGAGCATCGGTCAACGAAACTGTTACAACAAATTCATTCGGATGTTTTTGGTCCTCCGAAGGTTCCATCTGCCGGGGGGATGAGATATATGGTCACCTTCACAGATGATTTCTCTAGGTTTACAAAAGTTTACTTCATCAAAGAGAAGAGTGAAGTGTTTGGTCACTTCAAACACTATAAAGCATGGGTTGAAAAACTTCATAATTCACCTATTTTGCAACTCAGATCGGACAATGGTGGTGAATATACATCGAAAGAATTTGAAACCTTTTTACTCAAGGAAGGTATTAATCATCTATTGACTGTTCCATATTCACCAGAACAAAATGGGGTTTCAAAAAGACTAAATAGAACTCTCACTGAGAGCTCGAGGTCGATGCTCGCAGATAAAAATGTGGATCCGAAATTCTAGGCTGAGGCTCTAAATTGTGCAGTATACATTAAGAATATGATAGGATCCAGTTCCGTAGACACTGCTCTTTACGAGATATGGACAGGTACCAAACCAGATGTTAGCCATTTCAAAGTCTTTGGTAGTCAATACTTTATCTTGGACACGTCTACAGATAGATGGAAATTTGAACCGAGGGATTACCGGGTATTTTGTTTGGATATGACGATTACTCAAAAGGTTATAGAGTCTTTGTGTTTGAGAGGCAGAAAAAAGTTGTAGCAAGGAACATCATTATAAAGGATGAGCTTGACTCCATATATTTATTTCAAATGACAGAGCAACAAGGCAGCAAAAAGTACATGAATATGTAATTTTAGATTGCATGCAAGAAATTGTCCCGCATATTCATCATTCTCCGGTAGTGACTCCGGAGTCCGCCTCTCTGCAAGTTCCTCAACAAGTTCAGTTCCAACCGGAATAACAATGGTTTATACACATAGATCGCAACCAGCGTAATCAGCGTAATGCGCGGCATCCAACGATCTCAGCCTCAAAATTTTCGGGGTGTAGAAGATCCAGCAGCCGCCTGCAAGCAAGCTCTCACGTTGCCTACTCGGCAACCTTTGGGGAGCCCTTGACCATCCAAGAGGCCTTCTCATCACCGGAGCAGAATCACTGGATCGAGGCAGCAAACGACGAAATGAAGTCCATCATGGAGGCTCAAACATGGGAGCTTGTGAACCTTCCTTCGGACCGAAAAGCGATCGGCAACAGATGGGTATTCAAGGTGAAGTTAAATCCCGACAACAACATTGAACGTTATAAGGCTTAACTTGTGGCAAAGGGGTATAATCAAAAGGAAAGAATCGATTTTGAAGAAACATTTTCTCTGGTTTTAAGATTTCCGACAGTTAGGATTTTGCTGTCCCTAGCGGCTATAGAAGATATAGAAATACACCAGATGGATATAAAGACGGCCTATTTTGCATGGAGAACTAGAAAAGACCATTTACATGCTGCAGCCTAAAAAGTATGTGGAACCTGAAAAGAGCACGTAGTATGCAAGTTGCTAAAATCTCTATACGACCTATTACAGGCCCCCACACAGTGGAATCTGAAGCTTGATGAATTCTTGACTAGCCTAGGATTTCAAAGGATAAGTAGTGATCACTCTCTCTACGTTCTAAATGGTGAAAATGGGATAGTGTATATAGCAGTGTATGTAGATGATTTATTATTAATTAGCAAATAAATGGCTGAAATTAACAAAATCAAAACTGCTCTAAACTCACGGTTCCAGATGAAAGACCACGGTGAGGCAAAATATATTTTGGGTATCCAGGTAGAGAGGGACAGAAATAAGAAAGTAATAAAATTGACCCAAAAGGAGGCTATTGGAAACATGTTAGATGAGTACGGAATGCGGGGGGCAAAAGGATGTCTAACTCCAATGGAGTTTCGGCAAAAGTTAGAGGGAGAAGAGACAGAACTAGGTGTCATTGTTAGCGAGTATTTAACTTCAGGGGAGAATGATTCTATGACACAAATACCTTACAGTCAGATAGTGGGAAGCTTAATATATTTCATGAACTGTACCCGTCTTGACATTGCTGCAGCAGTCGGGGTAGTGAGCAAGAGTCTGGAGAATCCAAGAAAACTTGACTTTGATGCAGCAACGAGAGTCTTAAGATATTTAGCAGGAACCAAAGACCTTAAACTCACACTAGGCGGAGGAGAAGTAAAATTGCAAACGTGGAGTGATGCAAGATATGGCGACATGCCAAGCTGGAAATCCACCACGGGATTTGTTTTACAAATCGGGAACGGTACTTGCTACTGGAGCAACAAACTTCAAAAGGTTACAGCACCGTCGACAATGGAGTCAAAATAAATGGCAGCAAGCTCAGCCCTCAAAGAACTCCTATGGGTAAAATCCATGTTACAAGAACTATGATACATGCAGATTGGTCCACAAGTGATCTGGTGTGATAACCAGCATGCCATTGCCATTGCTTCTAACCCAAGTCATCACTTCAAAAGCAAACACATGGATGTAAGATTACACTTTGTAAGAGAAAAAATGTTCTCTAGAGAGATTAAATTATGTTATTTGCCAGATGCCAAAATGATTGCTGATATGGTCACTGAATCTCTTCCTGCTCCTAAGCTGACGTATTGCAGGGACGCAATGGGATTAAGTGAAAAATTGAATTGTTGCACTGCTATAGTGCCACGCTGCGATAACTCCACCATTAAGATGTAGTGGAACTGGGTGACTTGCTAATTGTTATGCTGCGATGCTGCGCTAGTTTGTCATCGCAGCTGCACCGATATACTGAGTCTAAAGCTTTACGAGAGTGTTATTTTTGGAAATCTTTCAGTCTCAGCAGACAAAGCAACACAGCAGCGCAGCAGCATAGCTGCTATGGAGACAGAGCAGCGCAGCAGCGGAGCTGCTATGCAGACAAAGCAGCGCAGCAGCGAAGCTGCGACAGGACAACGCAACCACGATTACATTTGATATAGTCCGTACGGACAACGCAGCGTCCGATATTCTTAATGTGATTGTGTACAGAATAGAGCAATTGCGATAGATACGATTCTAGTCAACTTAGTGGGTAACTCAATGGTAGCTTAGTGATAGCTTAGTGGTAGCTTGACAGATTAGTGGTAGCTTGGTGGTTTGACGTATCTCTCACGTACACTAGTATTGCCAGTACAACACAAGCATGAGACTTAGGACTGAAAACATATTATGTATCCAGACTTCCAAGTATAAGCGCAAACAGTTTTAAGGAAACTAAGTATTATATCTTGAGGTTGTCAAGTCAATTGTGTTGAAACTGGGAGTCAGTGTTTATGTTACTCTATATTCGATAGAGTTTTTTGAGGTTTGGATGTTTGTATAAGAACTGGTGAGCACTTGATAACAGCTGTTTGGTAGGATTCTTGATAGCTTATGAGAGTGTATCATGTCTACTTCTACTAATACTGCTGCCCCTCCACCAGCACCAGTGGTTGTAGAACAACAAAATATCGTACTTTTATTTTTTGCGCGTGCGATCCCGTCACATCACGCAATGTTGTCGTGTTCTCAATTTTCCGTACACTACTGGAAAGGGATCGATAAGTGGATTACATGCAACTCCTACGACTTGTGACGCTCCTATTGGTCCGCGTGTACAAAAACGACAGGCCCTTGGCAACCAAAGAGCAAAGCACCGGGTCGCCCGTTACTATTATTCTTCGCGTCGTCAACGTCACGTCACGCTACGTCATGTCACGTCGCAGTATGTGTCATGTGAGTTTTGGTCTACCGTAGTCGGATGTCTCGTCCTATGTTAAACAGTTAAAAGTTACAATGGGGAATCGGCCGGGCGTGGAATCGAGACGATTTCATTTCGGTGCAGACAAGTTCGGTTCGCGTTTAGATTTGGCGAGTCAGTTTGCGTTGGTATTTTTTACTGTAGTGTACGGTCGACTCGATATTCGACGTAGTCGTTTGGTCGTTCGTTTTGTGGTACGCGTAAGTACACCGCTAATCGTTATTAGTGTTAATAACACTAATTCGGTCGTGACTTTTTATGACCAAAAATCACAAAATAGAGTTAACAACATTATCTAAGGACGTGGACTACAATTTGCCACGTCTCTTTGCATTAAATTAGTATTGTTAATTCTAATTTTGCATCAACACTAACAAATATTTAACGCTAATAACGATGAGCGCTGTAGTATTCTAAATTGTAGTGTTGTGTATCGAGAAAAAAATTATCACGGAAAAACGGATATCGATAGTTATCGATTATCGAACGGTGAGGGATCCTCATATATAGCTCCGAGACCAGCAAATTCCTCATCAGCGATAAGTGGAAAAAAATATAGTACGCTATATAATAACACATTCTAATATACTATAATATTATTTCCACGATATGTATCATGGCATATATTATATGGCAATCTGTTATGTAAGTGGAATAAACCGCAAAACAGTACGGTATAAACCGTAGAATTATCACCGGTAGTTACCGAAGTGATGTTATCGCGATGAAAAATCGACAAATATCAATTTATTAGCGCGATAACACCGGCATCGATATATCATGCCAATACATCGATCAGAGGTTGGCCAGAAATAAAGGCATATCGGTTATCAACAAATGGCTACCAATACAAAACACTACCAAATTGCTAAAGGTCAATTTTTGGAGTGTTTTTGGTGGAGAACGTTAGAACCCTCTAAGTTATGTGTGTTGGGAACATTGTGGAAACAAGTTTTGTGGAATCACATTTGGATCATGTTCGTGTCTAACTTTGTAGTATCGGGTCTCATCAAACATTTGTTCGTTCAACAAAGTGAGGTTGTTAGACGTTTGTTCGGGTATTCATACTCGTGCTGCAATTTTGTGTCCCCCATTGGACTACATAATTCAGGAAGCCTCTAGGTAGTTTTTGACTAGCCCACATTCAGCTAGAACCACTTTTACACAAGCAGGCAAACATGCAACTTGACTTCACCTCTGTGCAGTCTAGACTCTTTTGAGTACGCAGCAAAAAGATTTACTGAAAACGCCCAACCAGGCGATAAGTTATGATTTGGCAAAGATGCCAATTTATATACAAGCTTGTCGAGAGAGAGTCGGCTAACTCCTCAATCCTCTAAGTCCTAAACCCCTCTCACAACCCCTATCTACTGATGTACGACACAATCAAAAGACTGTTCAGTACAAAAAGGTACTATGACCGATGTCCTTTCTGTACAGCCAATGTACGTCAAGGCCATGGAGTGGACGTCTGTCTCTTCCGGACTTGTCCTCATGCTCTCCGGGCTTCCCTCTTCCCAATCATATCTTGCCACGTGGCGCCCCTTCATGTCACGCCCGAAAACCTCCATAGCGACCATTCTGGGATCATAGCGATCATATTTGTCGTTGGATCTAATCCGGTTTTTAATGCTAGTCGTTTAAAAACAAATGTCGCGTACATTTGTTTTGTGCGCACTATATTCCAACTAGTCTCTATGTCCTTTGACTATAATTTTGTTAATCGAATTAATGTCCTAAGAAATGTTTAAATAGTTATCACACCCTATATATCCCAGCAAAATTCCTAGACTATAGGACAACGCTAACGGCTACTTTCACGAACGGCTGGTACAAGGATCAAATCCTGGGTCCATGAAACCTTTTTGGTAAAAACTCCTACTTTTCCCTCCCTGTCTCTTTCAAATAACCTTGGTAGCCATGGCTCCACCTTCCTCACTTTTCTTCAGTTTCTGCAACAAGTATGGGGGCCAGTGGGAGGAGGTGGAGGCAGGCTGCCTATGCTTTTCTTTTTCCTATTTAAGACCTAGGAAATACCTTCTAAATCTATGCATTTCAACACTCCCCTTATGTTCTAGTCTAATTTTAGTTTCTCATTTAATCCGCAGTTTTCTCAAGAGTATTTTAACTCTGGAGAGGGCACAGGCTTGGTCACCATATCAGCCACCATTTCCCCATCACCCTATACACAAGATTCAAAATTTTGTTTTTGACCCTCACAAAACCTAATCTTATGTCCGTGTGTTTAGCCTTAAAATGATGTTTTGGATCGGCTGCAATTGCAATGGCAGCCTGATTACCACAAAACACTTCATGCACTCCCTTTTTCATATACCCGAGTTTTTGCAATAAAGACTTGACCCACATCAACTCTTTCACAGCTGAACAAGAGGCCATGTACTCAGCCTCTATAGTGGACTGAGCAAGCACTTTTTGTTGCTTGCTACTCCAACAGCATGCACCTTCCCCCACATACAACACATACCCAGAAGTGCATCTTCTCATAGGTGCATCCCCATAACTGGCATCACTCCAAGTAGTGATGTTAGTGTGCTCCCCTCCCAAATGCAACCATAAATCCTTGGTTCCCACCAGATATCTCATGACTCTCTTGGGTACCTCCCAGTCTCTCCTCCTAGGATCATTAACACTTCTATTGAGGACTCCAACTGCTAGTGTTGGGTATCGGGTAGTTTTATATCGCGATAATTTCGATATTCGATATATCGAATATCGATCGAGGAAAGTCCTCTATATATCATACCGCGACCAACATAAATTATCGCGATATATTGTATTTTATAAAATAACATTTTTGTTTAATATGTTGTTTTAGCGATAATGACAAATTTTTTGAAACGCAGCGTACGACGTGATTTTCGTTCCGTGACTTAAAAGGTAACGCCACAAAATGTAACCGACGAAAAAGTACTAATACTGTAATACTAATTCATATAGTTACTTATTTAGTACGTTCTATGGCATAGAACTTCACATATGAAAAATTGAAACCCACACTAATTTAATCAAAGTATGATATGAAAAAAAAATTGCAGACTGTTCGTTTCATGCATGAATTTTTATTATTATTTTTGTTTATTTATTTTTGAAGTGTACAAAATGAGAACTCTTATTATTATTTTTATTCAATATTTCATGAAGTTCATATTTTTATATTATTTTCATATTTTTAAAAAATATGAAATTCATATTTTTATTAATCATTTTATGAAGTGTACAAAGTGTGAGTTTTAATAATTATTTTTATTTATTATTTTTTAAAGTGTATAAAATGTGAACTTTTATTCTTATTATTAATAATTATTTTTTTGAAGTGTACAAATTTTAAATTTTTATTTTTATTTTTTTTAATTGGAGTAGAAGTAGCTAGTATTACCTGCTGCTGCAGTAGCACTACCAGCAGCTAGTACTACTGGCAGCATTAGTAGCTAGTTTTAGCATAGCAGCAAGTACTACTGGCAGCTACTGGCACCATTAGTAGCTAGTACTAGCATCTGCAGTAACATGTTGAAATAAGTAGTTTTTGTATTTTCTAGGTCTAAATTAATTAGCGGAAAACATATAAAGAAAATGTAGGCAGCCTGCCTCCATCTCTTCTCTCTTACCCCGATACTTGTTGTAGTCATTGGAGGAGAGAGAGAGCAATAAAGCCATGGCTGCCTTAGCTCCATAGGAAGGACTAAAGAGTGACTTAAGTCACTCTCAACAAAAGGTTGACTCCGGCAGGACTCGAACCCCCGACCGGCAGAGCGCGGCGTAGCCGTTAGCTCTAACCAGTCTGTCGTAGAAGTCCGTTAGGAGATATAGAGTTTCATTAATATTTAAACTATTGTGTTATACAAAAATCATTTAACTGAAACTCTTTACGACACGCACTGATACAGTTTTACGAAATACGAAGTACTGTACTAAATTGAAACGGATATTGCGCAGTTTGTTTCGCCAACGAAACAAAAATTTCGCAAGTATTTATTACGGCTGAGATTCCATTTCGGGTCAAATCTAACGGCACACATCATCGCCGAAATCCCGGAATGGTCACTTTGGCATTTAGTGACGTGGCATGACCTGGCGCCACGTGGAGAGATGACATTCGGTCACGGGAATTCCGAGGAACGTACGAACGAGTGGAAAATAGACACGCTTCCGCCTAATGGCCATGTCGTACAGAGGCTGTACAAAAAGTATATCGGCACAAGTACTTTCTAGTACTGTACAGTGTTCTGATTGGTTCGTACGGGCAATAGATAGGGGTTGTGAGAGAGAACTAGGAAAAACTAGGACTTAGGAAAAATCAAGTAGATAGTCCTCTCTCTCTTTGAGAGTTTGTATAAATTGGCATCTTTGCCACCCTATAACTTATCGGTTGGTTGGCGGTATTCAGTGAAAAAAAATCTTTTTGCTACGGACTCAGGGGAGTCCAGGGTGAACAGGGGTGTAGTCAAATTGTCAGTTTGCCTTTTTCGGCAGCAGTGGTTGTGGCTTGAAGTGGGTTAGTTAAATACTATCTAGAGGCTTCCTGAATTCTGTAGTCCAATGGAGGACACAGAATTGCAGGTTATGGGCCCACCCTCTAGGGTGCCCACCTTTAATGGATCTGGGTTCATCTATTGGGAAGCCATGATGATGGGAGCTTTGTGTGAAAAACGATACCGGGGTATCGTTAGTGGACAAGTGAAACGTCCACCTTTGGGAAATCCACCAGGATTTGGAGGAGTAAGGTTTCCTGCAGCAACGGCTGCCTCAGCTGAGGAAGCAAATTAATGGGGATAGTAGTGTGTCCGAAAAAGGGAAAGGGAAGAAGACACCCCTTACTCCTATTGCCACAGTACCAAGAGCGGCGACTGTGAAGAGCACGGAGAACGATACTAAAATTTGGGAGGATGTAAACATGGCTGCCAAGAACTTCATTCTCAGGCATCTCACTCAAGCTTTGGCCACTCCTCATCTTCACATTTACAAGGCCGAGGAGTTGTGGGTGAGTTTGGTGGAGATTTATAGAGCTGGAACTATTCATGAGCTCCAGTTGGCTGAGCAAAAGCTAGTGAGTTACACTTACAAAGGAGGAAAGATGTTA
The DNA here is from genome assembly GCA_037447655.1 of Zygnema cylindricum. NCBI lineage: Eukaryota > Viridiplantae > Streptophyta > Zygnematophyceae > Zygnematales > Zygnemataceae > Zygnema > Zygnema cylindricum. Next base: position 189,214 of record JBBHKE010001435.1, on the reverse strand, counting down.
GATTATTGTAATGACCTTTCTTGTTTGTATATGGAGATGGAAAGTGTCGGGTGGACAGGTACATTGAAAATGAAAGTTAACACACTTATCATGAAGCTACCAGATGAGTTCGAGAACATAGTGTATCGAGTAAAGGAAATGCCTGATAGTTCATGGAATTCGAACACAGTGGTCAGGATGATACTTGTGCAGGAAAACACAATGGAGATTAGGAGAAGAGGAAAGAGCATTCAAGCTCTAGCAGCAGGAGGGGATCGATGGGGGAAGGATCCGAAGAAACCGTACAAAGGGGAAAGAGATCATCTTGGAGGACCGAGGCCCCTAAAGGGTCTATGTCATTTTTGCAAAAAGCCGGGACACTTCATCGCAGATTATGTCAAGCTGTCAGAGCTAAGGCTCCAAGAGAACCGTGGAGGGGGTTCTTCTGGAGGGAAGAAAAATGCACTTGTGGTTACAAAAGTGACAGGAGAACCGAGGATGAGTCCTTTGAAGAGGATGGGGAGTTTCTTCTTGCCGAGAGTCTGAAAGAGAAGGAGATCCCTCGGAGACAGAAGTGTGCCCTTGGAGCAATTCGGGAAGCTCCACAGGGAGGATGGATTATCGACTCAGGTGCATCTATGCATATGTATCGTGATAAAGAACTATTCACTAAGTTAAGGAAAATCCCTACTGTAGAGATATAGTATTGGGATGGGAGATTTGTTACTACAGATCAAGTGGGATCACTAGATCTGAAAGTCTTAGTGGAGAATAAGACTTCTATACTTACATTCTCAGATGCAAGTCTTAGTGGAGAATAAGACTTCTATACTTACATTCTCAGATGCACTCTACATTCCTCAGCTGAGTAAAATCCTTTCTCTACGTCTGTGTTAGATGACAAAGAGTTTGATACCTTCACTCGAAAGGGAGTCTTTACAGCTAAGTATAGGGATGAAGTTTACTTCACGGCAGATAAAGGTAGCCAAGGAATGTTTAGGCTCAACCTGAGTAATGAAAAGAAGAATGCCTATTATGTTGGTGTTCCTAAGATGATGATTTGGCATAAGCGGTTGGGGCATGTGTATTTTGATAGGTTGAGGGAAATGAAAAAGCTTGGAGTAGTAGAAGGCATTCAGTTTCGGGATAATGAAATGATGGATGATTGTAATGGTTGTGCTCAAGGTAAGGCTCACAGAGTTCCCTTTCCCAAAGCCACCACATATAGGGGTGAGAAAGTGTTAGATTTGGTCCACACATATATTTGGGGACCTGCAAAAATACCTTCGGTTGGAGGAAAGAGGTTTATGATGACAATAACCGATGACTGGTCTAGGTACTCTAGAGTCTACTTTCTGAAAACAAAGTCTGAAGCATCAACTTACTTCAAAGAATATAAAGCTTGGAGGGAGAAGTTACATGAAACCCCCATTAAGAGGATAATGAGTGATAATGGAGGGGAATATACCTCTAACCAGTTTGAGGAATATCTGAGAGATGAGGGAGTGCAGCACCAAAAAATTGTACAATATAACCCGGAAAAAAACGGGTTAGCTGAGAGGTTTAATCGAACACTAGGAGATAGTGTATGCAGTATGTTGGCCGACAAGAAAATAGGAAAGAGATTTTGGGCAGAAGCAATGAATTGTGCCAACTACATTAAAAATAGATTCCTTACCTCAGCTATAAAGGGAGTGACACCTTATAAGAGATGGTTTGGGAGGAAACCAGATATCTCACACCTTAAAGTATTCGGTAGCCAAGTTTATAGTCTTGACACGGATAGGGAAAATTGATAACTAGATGCTAAGGGAAAACCTGGATACATTGTGGGATATGATGAGGATGTTGAGGGATATAGAGTCTATGACTTAGCAAAGAAATATATCATTCTGGTCAAACACTTAGTTGTCATGGATGAATGGAAGTCATTTGACCCCTTCAAATATACAAAGAAGATAAGAATCAGATTTGAGTCCGAAAGTGAGGAGAACTCGGTCATTCTCGAAAGAGACATGAGTGAAACCATGATTGCAGATTCAAGGGAGATCCAAGATTCAAGAGACTCACCGGAAACCTCACATACTCCTATGGACTTCGAGGAGATAGAAGAAACGGGACAAGAAATGGCTTCCAGTGACATGGGAGGAGAAGTGACACTGAGAAGAAATCCAAGACTTCCATCTATTCCAGCTTCGGAGTTTGAGGGAGGAAAGAGGAGCAGCAAAAGGATACAGGAAAAACAAGCCGCGCATAAGGTAACTAAGCTATCTCACCCAGATGAGCCTCAATCTTACTCGGAGGCAGTGAATAGTCCAGAGAAAGAAAGATGGATTAGAGCCATAAATGATGAGATAGCTTCTATCATAGAAGCAAATACTTGGGAACTAGCGGATTGCCCCCCAGACAGAAAACCTATTGGGTGTAAATGGGTATTTAAACTAAAACTAAACCTAGATAATACTAATGAGAGATATAAGGCTCGATTGGTAGCGAATGGGTTCACCCAAAAAGAGGGGATTGACTATGAGGAGACCTTTGCTCCAGTTGTTCGGTTCCCCTCAGTAAGGATTCTCCTCAGTCTGACAGCAGCGGAAGACATGGAAATCCATCAGATGGACATTAAGGCAGCTTTTCTTAATGGTGAGTTAGAGGAAGAAATTTTCATGAGGTAACCCGAGGGGTTCGTGGAAGAAGGAGAAGAGAGCAAAGTCTGCAGGCTCATAAAATCCTTATATGGACTAAAGCAGGCTCCCCGACAGTGAAATAAGAAACTAGATGAGTTTCTCACCAATCTGGGATATATCCGTATCAGCTCTGACCATTCTATCTATATGTTTGAAGATGAGAATGGTGTCATTTTTATTGCAATTTATATGGATGATCTGCTTATGTTAAGTAAGGCTTTGGAGAAGATCAATAGGCTAAAGAAAGATCTTAGGGGCAGATTTGATATGAAGGATTTAGGGGAGGCAAAATATATTTTGGGGATCCAAAAAGAGAGAGATAGGGGGAAGAAGATCATCAAACTTACTCAGAAAGAAGCAATAGGAAATATGCTTGAGAAATTCTAGATGGAAAATCCTAACAGTTGTACTACTCCCATTGACTTGAAAAAGTAAGTGATGGGAGTGTAGAAGGAGGTGTGACGATCTTAGAGGATCAGATGAGTCCAGAGGAGAGAGAGTTTATGAAGTCTATCCCTTATAGACAGGTCGTAGGAGGTTTAATCTATTTTATGAACTGTACCAGGCCAGACATAGCGGCAGCAGTTGGAGTACTCAGTAGTCGTCTTAATGATCCTAGGAAGAGAGACTTGGAGGCAGCCCAGAGAGTCATGAGATATCTGGTGGGAACTAGAGAGTTATGGTTACATTTGGGAGGGGAGCACACTAACATCACTACTTGGAGTGACGCGAGTTATGGGGACGCACCTATGAGACGATGCACTTTTGGGTATGTGTTGTATGTTGGGGAGGGTGCTTGCTGTTGGAGCAGTAAGCAACAAAAGGTGGTTTCTCAGTCCACTATGGAGGCTGAGTACATGGCCTCTTGTTGTGCTGTGAAAGAGTTGATGTGGGTCAAGTCCTTGCTGCTAGAATTGGGGTATATGAAGGAGGGAGTGCATGAAGTGTTTTGTGATAATCAAGCGGCCATAGCAATTGCAGCCAATCCAAAACACCATTTTAAGGCTAAACATATGGACATAAGATTAAGTTTTGTAAGAGAAATAGTGGAGAATAAAATAGTGAATCTTGAATATAGATCTGATGAGGAAATGGTGGCTGACATGATGACCAAACCTGTGCCCTCTCCAAAGTTAAAATATTGTAGGGAAAAATGTGGATTAAAAGAAAAGTTAAAAATAGACTAGAAAATTAGAAGAGTGTTGAAATAAGTAGTTTTTGTATTTTCTAGGTCTAAATTAATTAGCGGAAAACATATAAAGAAAATGTAGGCAGCCTGCCTCCATCTTTTATCTCTTACCCCCATACTTGTTGTAGTCACTGGAGGAGAGAGAGAGCGATAGAGCCATGGCTGCCTCAACTCCATAGGAAGGACTAAAGAGTGACTTAAGTCACTCTCAACAAAAGGTTGACTCCGGCAGGACTCGAACCCCCGACCGGCAGAGCGCGGCGTAGCCGTTAGCTCTAACCAATCTGTCGTAGAAGTCCGTTAGGATATATAGGGTTTCATTAATATTTAAACTATTGTGTTATACAAAAATCATTTAACTGAAACTCTTTACGACACGCACAGATACATTTTTACGAAATACGAAGTACTGTACTAAATTCAAACGGTTATTGCGCAGTCTGTCTCGACAGCGAAACAAAAATTTCGCAAGTATTTATTACAGCTGATATTCCATTTCGCGTCAAATCTAACGGCGCACATCATCGCCGAAATCTCGGAATGGTCACTTTGGCATTTAGTGACGTGGCATGACCTGGCGCCACGTGGAGAGATGACATTCGGTCGCGGGAATTCCGAGGAACGTATTGACAAGTGGAAAATAGACACGCGTAGGCCTAATGGCCTTGTCGTACAGAGGCTGTACAAAAAGTATATCGGCACTAGTACTTTCTAGTACTGTACAGTGTTCTGATTGGTTCGTACGGGCAATAGATAGGGGTTGTGAGAGAGAACTAGGAAAAACTAGGACTTAGGAAAAATCAGGTAGATAGTCCTCTCTCTCTTTGAGAGTTTGTATAAATTGGCATCTTTGCCACCCTATAATTTATCGGCTGGTTGGCCGTTTTCAGTGAAAAAAATTCTTTTTGCTACGACTCATGGGAGTCCAGGCTGCACATGGGTGTAGTCAAATTGTCAGTTTGCCTTTTTCGGCAGCAGTGGTTGTGGCTTGAAGTGGTTAGTTAAATACTATCTAGAGGCTTCCTGAATTCTGTAGTCCAATGGAGGACACAGAATTGCAGATTATGGGCCCACCATCTAGGGTGCCCACCTTCAATGGATTTGGGTTCATCTATTGGGAAGCCATGATGATGGGAGCTTTGTGTGAAAAACGATACCGGGGTATCGTTAGTGGACAAGTGAAACGTCCACCTTCGGGAACTCCACCAGGATTTGGAGGAGTAAGGTTTCCTGTAGACACGCCTGCCTCAGCGGAGGAGGCAGATAATGGGGACAGCAGTGTGTCCAAAAAGGGGAAAGGGAAGGAGACACCCCTTACTCCTATTGCCACAGTATCATGAGCAGCGACCGTGAAGACCACGGAGAACGATACTCAAATGTGGGAGGATGTAAACATGGCTGCCAAGAACTTCATTCTCAGGCATCTCACTGAAGCTTTGGCCACTCCTCATCTTCACATTTACAAGGCCGAGGAGTTGTGGGTGAGTTTGGTGGAGATTTATAGAGCTGGAACTATTCAGGAGCTCCAGTTGGCTGAGCAAAAGCTAGTGAGTTACACTTACAAAGGAGGAAAGATGTTAGATTATTGTAATGATCTTTCTTGTTTGTATATGGAGATGGAAAGTGTCGGGCGAACAGGTACATTGAAAATGAAAGTTAACACTCTTATCATGAAGTTACCAGATGAGTTCGAGAACATAGTGTATCGAGTAAAGGAAATGCCTGATAGTTCATGGAATTTGAACACAGTGGTCAGGATGATACTTGTGCAGGAAAACACAATGGAGATTAGGAGAGGAGGAAAGAGCATTCAAGCTCTAGCAGCATGAGGGGACCGATGGGGGAAGGATCCGAAGAAATCGTACAAAGGGGAAAGAGATCATCTTGGAGGACCGAGGCCCCCAAAGGGTCTATGTCATTTTTGCAAAAAGCCGGGACCCTTCATCGCAGATTGTGTCAAGCTGTCAGAGCTAAGGCTCCAAGAGAACCGTGGAGGGGGTTCTTCCGGAGGGAAGAAAAAGGCACTTGTCGATACAAAAGTGACAGGAGAAACCGAGGATGAGTCCTCTGAGGAGGATGGGGAGCTCCTTCTTGACGAGAGTCTGGAGGAGAAGGAGATCCCTCGTAGACAGAAGTGTGCCCTTGGAGCAATTCGGGAAGCTCCACAAGAAGGATGGATTATCGACTCAGGTGCATCCATCCATATGTGACGTGATAAAGAACTCTTCACTAAGTTAAGGAAAATCCCTACTGTAGAGATAGAGTATGGGGATGGGAGAGTAGTTACTACAGATCTAGTGGGATCAGTAGATCTGAAAGTCTTAGTGGAGGGTAAGACTGTTGAAATTTATGTATTTTCTAGGTCTATATTGGAAAAATAAATAGAGTGTTGAAAAGAGGTGACTATTAGTTCACTTCTATATTTTAGTTAGAATGTAAAGAGAGAGAAAAAGAGGACCTAAGGCACGCCATGGTTGCCACATCATTTAGAACGAGGCAGATTGAATTAGAAAGTGTTTTACTAGTTTTAGCAAAATACTGCCACTGGCCAGATTTGAACCAGGGTCTGTAGGCTACTTAATGTACCAACGCCTTATCTATTAAGTTACTATCAAAACGATACACGTGGACGTTTCACGCATATTTACCTATTGATTCAAAGGACTAATTCGCAGCAGACTAACGAAAACGCGCATTAATCATTTGATGGATGGAAACGAATCGAAGCCGTAAAAATACAATTGATCAGACGGCCACAATTACAGCCGCTACCCGCAATAAGCTTTTGGCGGCCTTTGGGGATAGCGTCACGCGGTACCACGTGGCGCCACATTATTTGACACCGGAGAAGATAGGAGGAGGAACCATGGCTCCCGATTTGGCACATGTCACCTTGTAGACCATGTCGTACAATGGTCGTACAATAAGTACATCGCCCATCGTACCTTCTTGTACTATATAGTGTTCCTATTCGACTAGGGTTTAGTATTAGGTAGTCATGAGTAGGCAGACTAAGACTTAGTGATATTTCGGAACCTCTCTCTAAGAGAGCTTGTAACTATAAAGGTCATCTTTGACCAGCCATAACGTAATGCTCGGGTGGGCAAATTCAGTAATTCTTTTTGCTGCGGACTCAGGGGAGTCTAGGCTACACAGGGGTGTAGTCGGGCAAAGTTTTTTGCGTGTCAGGGTGACACTTATTCAGTGGGAAAGTCAAAGTGGGGAATACTGTCCAAAACACATATTCAAGCTTTGCATTCTGTGGTAGAACTGAGCACACACAAGGTCTTATCTTCACGAGGTGAAGTTGTATTGGGGTTTTTATTATCAAGGGATCATTTATTTGGGTTTATATCAACTTGGAGTCGGCACTATCTAGATTAGCTTCTTTTGGATCTGCGAATTCTGTGGGCAATAGAGCCCATAGAATTTCAAAGACTTCTATGCTTACATTCTCAGATGTACTCTACATTTTCTCAACTAAGTAAAAATCTTGTCTCTACGTCTGTGTTAGATGACAAAGAGTTTGATACCTTCACTCGAAAGGGAGTCTTTACAGCTAAGTATGGGGATGAAGTTTACTTCACGGCAGATAAAGGTAGCCAAGGAATGTTTAGGCTCAACCTGAGTAATGAAAAGAAGAATGCTTATTATGTTGGTGTTCCTAAGATGATGATTTGGCATAAGCGCTTGGGGCATGTGCAATTTGATAGGTTGAGGGAAATGAAAAAGCTTGGGGCAGTAGAAGGCATTCAGTTTGGGGATAATGAAATGATGGATGATTGTAGTGGTTGTGCTCAAGGTAAGGCTCACAGACTTCCCTTTCCCAAAGCCACCACATATAGAGGTGAGAAAGTGTTAGATTTGGTCCACACATATATTTCGGGACCTGCAAAAGTACCTTCGGTTGGAGGAAAGAGGTTTATGATGAAAATAACCGATGACTGGTCTAGGTACTCTATAGTCTACTTTCTGAAAACAAAGTGTGAAGCATCAACTTACTTCAAATAATATGAAGCCTGGGGTGAGAAGTTGCATGAAACCCCCATTAGGAGGATAAGGAGTGATAATGGGGGGTAATATACCTCTAACAAGTTTGAGGAATATCTGAGAGATGAGGGAGTGCAGCACAATATAACCCGGAACAAAATGGGGTAGTTGAGAGGTTTAATCGAACACTAGGAGATAGTGTATGCAGTATGTTGGCCGACAAGAAAATAGGAAAGAGATTTTGGGCAGAAGCAATGAACTGTGCCAACTACATTAAGTATAGAGTCTATGCCTCAGCTATAAAGGGAGTGACACCTTACGAGAGATGGTTTGGGAGGAAACCAGATATCTCACACCTTAAAGTATTCGGTAGCCAAGTTTATAGTCTTGACACGGATATGAAAAACTGGAAACTAGATGCTAAGGGAAAACCTGGATGCTTTGTGGGATAAGATGAGGATGTTAAAGGATATAGAGTCTATGACATAGCAAAGATAGATATCATTCTGGTCAAACACTTAGTTGTCATGGATGAAGGGAAGTCATTTGACCCCTTCAAATATACAAAGAAGATAAAAATCAGATTTGAGTTCGGAAGTGAGGAGAACTCGGTCATTCTCGAAAGGGACATGAGTGAAACCGTGATTGCAAATTCAGGGGAGATCCAAGATGCAAGAGACTCACCGAAGGCCTCACATACTCCTATGGACTTCGAGGAGATAGAAGAAGCGGGACAGGAACCGGCTTCCATGGACAAGGGAGCCGATGAGACAGTGAGAAGAAATCAAAAACTTCCATCTATTCCAACTTCGGAGTTTGAGGGAGGAAAGAGGAGCAGCAAAAGGATACAGGAAAAATAAGCCGCGCATAAGGTAACTAAGCTATCTCACCCAGATGAGCCTCAGTCTTACTCGGAGGCAGTGAATAGTCCAGAGAAAGAAAGATGGATTAGAGCCATAAATGATGAGATGGCTTCTATCATGGAAGCAAATACTTGGGAACTAGCGGATTGCCCCCCAGATATAAAACCTATTGGGTGTAAATGGGTATTTAAACTAAAACTGAACCCAGATAATACCATTGAGAGATATAAGGCTCGATTGGTAGCAAAGGGGTTCACCCAAAAGGAGGGGATTGACTATGAGGAGACCTTTGATCCAGTTGTTCGGTTCCCCTCAGTAAGGATTCTCCTCAGTCTGACAGCAGCGGAAGACATGGAAATCCATCAGATGGACATTAAGACAACTTTTCTTAATGGTGAGTTAGAGGAAGAAATTTTCATGAGGCAACCCGAGGGGTTCGTGGAAGAAGGAGAAGAGAGCAAAGTCTGCAGGCTCATAAAATCCTTATATGGACTAAAGCAGGCTCCCCGACAGTGAAATAAGAAACTAGATGAGTTTCTCACCAATCTGGGATATATCCGTATCAGCTCTGACCATTCTATCTATATGTTTGAAGATGAGAATGGTGTCATTTTTATTACAATTTATGTGGATGATCTGCTTGTGTTAAGTAAGTCTTTAGAGAAGATCAATAGGCTAAAGAAAGATCTTAGGGGCAGATTTGATATGAAGGATTTAGGGGAGGCAAAATATATTTTGGGGATCCAAATGGAGAGAGATAGGGGGAAGAAGAACATCAGACTTAATCAGAAAGAAGCAATAGGAAATATGCTTGAGAAATTCTAGATGGAAAATCCTAAGAGTTGTACTACTCCCATTGACTTTAAAAAGTAAGTTATGGGAGTGTAGAAGGAGGTGTGACGATCTTAGACGATCAGATGAGTCCAGAGGAGAGAGAGTTTATGAAGTCTATCCCTTATAGACAGGTCGTAGGAGGTTTAATCTATTTTATGAACTGTACCAGGCCAGACATAGCGGCAGCAGTTCGAGTACTCAATAGTCGTCTTAATGATCCTAGGAAGAGAGACTTGGAGGCAGCCCAGAGAGTCATGAGACATCTGGTGGGAACTAGAGAGTTATGGTTACATTTGGGAGGGGAGCACACTAACATCACTACTTGGAGTGACGCGAGTTATGGGGACGCACCTATGAGACGATGCACTTTTGGGTATGTGTTGTATGTTGGGGAGGGTGCTTGCTGTTGGAGCAGTAAGCAACAAAAGGTGGTTGCTCAGTCCACTATGGAGGCTGAGTACATGGCCTCTTGTTGTGTTGTGAAAGAGTTGATGTGGGTCAAGTCCTTGCTGCTAGAATTGGGGTATATGAAGGAGGGAGTGCATGAAGTGTTTTGTGATAATCAAGCGGCCATAGCAATTGCAGCCAATCCAAAACACCATTTTAAGGCTAAACATATGGACATAAGATTAAGTTTTGTAAGAGAAATAGTGGAGAATAAAATAGTGAATCTTGAATATAGATCTGATGAGGAAATGGTGGCTGACATGATGACCAAACCTGTGCCCTCTCCAAAGTTAAAATATTGTAGGGAAAAATGTGGATTAAAAGAAAAGTTAAAAATAGACTAGAAAATTAGAGGAGTGTTGAAATAAGTAGTTTTTGTATTTTCTAGGTCTAAATTAATTAGCGGAAAACATATAAAGAAAATGTAGGCAGCCTGCCTCCATCTTTTATCTCTTACCCGCATCTTTTATCTCTTACCCCCATACTTGTTGTAGTCACTGGAGGAGAGAGAGAGCGATGGAGCCATGGCTGCCTCAACTCCATAGGAAGGACTAAAGAGTGACTTAAGTCACTCTCAACAAAAGGTTGAGTTCGGCAGGACTCAAACCCCCGACAGGCAGAGCGCGGCGTAGCTGTTAGCTCTAACCAATCAGTCGTAGAAGTCCGTTAGGAGATATAGGGTTTCATTAATATTTAAACTATTGTGTTATACAAAAATCATTTAACTGAAACTCTTTACGACACACACAGATACAGTTTTACGAAATACGAAGTACTGTACTAAAATTGAAACGGATATTCCGCAGTTTGTTTTCGACAGCGAAACAAAAATTTCGCAAGTATTTATTACCGCTGAGATTCCGTTTCGCGTCAAATCTAACGGCGCACATCATCGCCGAAATCCCGGAATGGTCACTTTGGCATTTAGTGACGTGGCATGACCTGGCGCCACGTGGAGAGATGACATTCGGTCGCGGGAATTCCGAGGAACGTACGGACGAGTGGAAAATAGACACGCTTCCGCCTAATGGCCATGTCGTACAAAGGCTGTACAAAAAGTATATCGGCACAAGTACTTTCTAGTACTGTACAGTGTTCTGATTGGTTCGTACGGGCAATAGATAGGGGTTGTGAGAGAGAACTAGGAAAAACTAGGACTTAGGAAAAATCAAGTAGATAGTCCTCTCTCTCTTTGAGAGTTTGTATAAATTGGCATCTTTGCCACCCTATAACTTATCGGTTGGTTGGCGGTATTCAGTGAAAAAAATTCTTTTTGCTACGGACTCAGGGGAGTCCAGGCTGCACAGGGGTGTAGTCAAATTGTCAGTTTGCCTTTTTCGGCAGCAGTGGTTGTGGCTTGAAGTGGGTTAGTTAAATACTATCTAGAGGCTTCCTGAATTTTGTAGTCCAATGGAGGACACAGAATTGCATAACACTAGTTCTCCCTGCAGCGGCATGTAGTTGTAGCACCTGCAGCTCATCAATTCTCAATTAATCCATTTACGGTTTCCGATTCGCAGTTTCCGTGAAAAAAAAAAACATCCTCCACCACTTTAACAGCTGTACTTGTCTTCTTTCGAGAATTGACTAGCAAGATTATTTTTTTTTAAGAAGCTTCGATATGTCGACGATACGATACATTGGCGATGTATCGCGATAATTTGAAATTCGATATATCAAAGCGATATATCGATTATCGGGTACCTGAAATTCGATATAATATCGAATATCGGCAAATGGTCCTCGATACCCAACACTACCAACTACTATGTCCGGTCTAGTACAGTTCATACAGTAGATTAAGCTTCTTAGAACCTGCATGTAAGGAATAGACTTCATAAACTGTCTTTCTTCTGGACTCATCTGATCATTTAAGATTATCACTCTCCTTCTTCCCTCCCATCACTTACTTTTTTCAAGTCCATAGGAGTGGTACAAGTGTTTGCCTTTTCCATCTGGAATTTTTCAAGCATATTTCCTATAGCATATTTCCTATAGCTTCTTTCTGAGTAAGTATGATAATCTTTCTCCCCCTATCTCTTTCCATTTGATTTCGCAAGATGTTTTTTGCCTTCCCTAAATCCTTCATGTCAAATCTGCTTTTAAGATCTTTCTTTAGCTTATTGATCTTTTCCATAGACTTGCTTAACACCAGCAAATCATCCACATAAATTGCAATGAAAATAACACCATTCTCATCCTCAAACATACAAATAGAATGGTGAGAACTGATCCGAATATATCCAAAACCGGTGAGAAACTCATCTAGTTTCTTATTCCATTGTTTGGGAGCCTGCTTTAGGGTTTTCCATGTCTTTCGCTGCAGCTAGACTGAGAAGAATCTTTACGGATGGGAACCTAACCACGGCAGCAAAAGTCTCCTCATAGTCTATTCCCTCCTTTTGGGTGAACTCCTTTGCAACACACCGAGCCTTATATCTCACAATGGTATTATCTTCGTTCACTTTTAGTTTAGACACCCATTTGCACCCAATCAGTTTTCTGTCCGGAGGACAGTCCAACACCTCCCAAGTATTCGCTTCCATGATGGAGGCTATCTCATCATTTATGGCTCTAACCCATCTGTCTTTCTCCGGACTCTCCATTACCTCCGAGTATGGCTGATGCTCATCAGGGTGAGACAGCTTAGTTACCTTGTGAGCGGCCTTTTTTTCTTGTAGCCTTTTGATGCTTCTTTGTCCTCCCTCAAAGTCTAAAGTTGGAATGGAGGGAAGCCTCGGGTTTCTCCTCATTGTCTCATCGGCTCACCTATCCTTGGAAGTCGATTCGGCTCCTCCTCCTTGTTGGTTTTTGGAAACCTTTAGTCCTCTTTATATCACATTGTTATGTTGCCATGCTACACTGGTCACACCGCAACCATAGCAGCGTGTATGAAAAAGATATCATGTTGTCATGCTGTGCTGGTCACATCGCAGTCATAGCAGCTTGTGTACTAGGTACTAAGTGTATTGGAACATACGGAATCGGACTCCAAGTGAAGCGCAGAAACATAGACGAAAGTACGGTTTGCGTAAAGGGAAATGGACAGCGGTACATTTCAAACACACGTGTCAATCCGTCAAGAAGTCAAGATTGGTTGTTCCCGATAGAAAAGTACAGTTTCATTTGGGAACCGGATTTACACGTGGAGGTTCATCTTTGGTGATGAAAGAATACGTGGAAGGCGAACGGAGTCCGCCGTCATTTTTGGAAGAGAAATATTGAATGTGTTGTCATTGTATGTCAGCCGTACTAAACATAATGCGGCGGTCAACATGTGATGAATTGGACGCCACTGGAGCTACGGACGGCAGCGCCATCAATTTGGTCAATTTGGCGAGGGACGCGAAATCGCGTCCATCACATGTTATTTATCTTGGACGGTCCTGATTCATTTGAAAAAATTCGTAAGGTTCGTAAAGAGTTACAACAATGTTTTTGTCCTACGTGTATTAATTATTAGTGTAGATTTATTCATTCTGACATATCTCAAAGTATTCGGATATACTCACATTAATACAGGTAGTTTATTGATTACGTACGGCTGTTATGCCTCCGTAAATACAATTGTAAGCTCTAGTGTATATTTGTAGGACTAAGTCATTTTTCAGGTTTAGGAACTTTTTGGACAGAAACTGTTTTTGCTCTTTTTTGGGAATTTCATCTGAGAATTGCTCTTAGATGTAATGGCTGAATTATCTGAAATTTTGCTTTTGTGTTACTCCTTGTATTAGCAATATTGTGGAAAATTTGCCGACCTATTGTGTGTCTAATTTGCTTGGGGCTTCATTATGAAGTTGGTCATATTTATCAAAGTTCTAGCAAGCTGTTGTTCTTAAACTTTGACTGGGTGTTGTGATTATTCGGTTTGGTATTGTTATATGAAAATTGGTGGAAATACTTAGTGGCCTAGGAAATACCTGGTTGAGTAGTTTCAGCTTGGTTTGGTTATTCTGTAGAATTCTGAGTGGAATCAAAGGAGGTTGTTTTGGGGTAGTCTGTGGTGCTTCCGATGGTACATTCATGGCTGAAAATGGCTATGAACAACACTCCTCTGTCTCCTCGGAATGTATAGAGATATGGGGAGATTTTGGTATATCTCCCTTACCTTGGATCTCCCTTGAATCTGCAATTACTTATTCACTCATGTCCCTTCCGGAAGGTTCGAGTCCTCCTCACTCTCGGACTCAATACTGATTCTTATCTTCTTGGTGTATTTGAAGGGATCAAATGACTTTCCTTCATCCATGACAAATAGGTGCTTTACCAAAATGATTTTTTTTTTAGCTAAGTTATAGACTCTATATCCCTTGACATCCTCATCATATCCCACAAAAATATCCCGGTTTCCCTTTAGCATCTGGCTTCCAGCTTTTCCTATCTGTATCAAGACTATAAACTTTACTACTGAATACTTTCAGGTGAGATATATCTAGTTTTCTTCCAACCCATCTCTCATAAGGTGTCATTATTTTCACGGCTGAGGTAAGGACTCTATTCTTAATGTAGTTGGCACAGTTCATGGCTTCTACCCAACACCTTTTTCCTATCTTCTGGTCGGCTATCATACTACATACGCTATCTCTTAGAGTCCAGTTCAACCTCTCAGCTACCCTATTTTGTTCAAGATTATACGGTACAGTTTTCTGATGTTGAACTCCCTCATCCCTCAAGTATTCCTCAAACTGGTTAAAGGTATACTCTCCCCCATTATCACTCCTTGTATTATTTGAAGTAAGTTGGTGTTTCAGACATTGTTTTTAGGAAGTAGACTTTAGAGTATCTAGACCAGTCATCTCTAATTGTCATCATAAACCTCTTACCTCCTATCGAAGGTACCTATGCTGGTCCCCAAATATTTGTGTGGACCAGATCTAGTACTTTCTCACCTCTATATGTGGCAGTTTTGGGAAAGGGAAGTCTGTGAGCCTTACCTTGGGCACAACCCCTAAAATCATCCACCATTTCATTATCTCCAAACTAAAAGCCTTCTACTACACCAAGCCTCTTCATTTCCCTCAGCCTATCAAAATGCAAATGCCCCAACCGCTTATGCCAAATCATCAAGTTTGGGACACCAACATAGTAAGCACTCTTCTTTTCATTACTCAAGTTAAGCCTAAACATTTTTTGGCTACCCTTATCTACTGTGAAGTAAACTTCGTCCCCATACTTAGCTGTAAAGACTCTCTTTCTAGTGAAGATACCAAATTCTTTATCATCTAATATAGAAGTAGAGGCAAGATTTTTGCTCAGCTCAAGAATGTAGAGTACATCTGAGTAGGTGAGTAAAAAAGTCTTACCCTCTACTAAGAATTTCAAATCTACCAAGCCCACTAGATCTGTAATAAGTACTCTCCCATCCCCATACTCTATCTCTACTGTACGGATCTTTCTTAGCTTGGTAAGGAGGTCCTCGATCCTCCAATCTGATCTCTTTCTCTTTTGAAGCTGCTGTACGGCTTCCTCGGATTCTTCCCCACCGGTCCATTCCGGCAGCTAGAACCTAAATGCTCTTTCCTCCTCTCCGAATCTCAATAGTGTTCTCTTGCACAAGTATCATCCGAACCACTGTATTCCACTTCCAAGAATTATCATCCATTTCGTGCACTGGGTACACTATGTTCTCAAACTCATCTGGCAGCTTCATGATGAGGGTGTTGACTTTCATCTTCATTGTACCGGTCCACCTGACACTCTCCATCTCAATATATAAACAGAGAGGTCATTACAGTAGTCTAACAGTTTCCCCCCTTTGTAAGTATACTCCCCTAACCTTTGCTCGGCCAACTGGAGCTCCTGAATGGTACCGGCTCTATATATCTCCACTAAGGTCTCCCACAACTCCTCGACCTTGAAAATGTGAATATGGGAGGTTGCGAAAGTTGAGTAAGATGCCTCAGATTGAAGTACCTGGCAGCCATGTTTGTGTATTCCAACGTTTGAATATCGTTTTCCTCGGTCTTCACGGCCGCCGCTCCAAATACCCTGGCGATAGGAGTAAGAGGTGTCTCCTTCCCTTTCCCCTTTTTGGACACCCTGCTGTCCGCGTCGCTTGCCTCCTCTATTGAGGAAGATACTGCTGCAGAAAACCTCACTCAACCAAACCTTGGTGGGGTTCCCTGAGATGGACGTTTTACTTGTCCACTAACAATACCCCAGTATCGTTTTTCACACAAAGACCCTGTCATCGTGGCTTCCTAATAAATGAACCCAGATCCGTTGAAGATGGGCACCTTAGAGGGTGGGCCCATAACCTGCAATTTTGTCCCCCATTGGACTACAGAATTCAAGAAGCCTCTAGGTAGTTATTGACTAACCCACTTTCACCTTGAACCACTGTTACACAAGTAGGCAAACAGACAACTTGACTTCACCTCTGTGCAGTCTAGACTCCCTTGAGTCCGCAACAAAAAGATTTACTTAAAACGCCCAACTAGGCGATTAGTTAGGAAGTGGCAAAGATGTCAATTTATATACAAGCTTGTTGGGAGAGAGGAGGCTACTTCCTCAATCCTCTAAGTCCTAAACCCCTCTCACAACACCTATCTATTGATGTACGGCCCAATCATAAGACTGTTCAGTACAAAAAGGTACTATGGCCGATGTCTTTTCTGTACGGCATGTGTACGACAAGGCCATGGAGTGGACGTCTGTCTCCCTTGGACTTGTCCTCATGCTCTCCAAGATTCTCGTTTCCCAATCCTATCTTGGCATGTGGCGCCCCGTCATATCACGCCCAAAAACCGCCAAAGCCGCCATTCCGGGATCACGGCGATGATATGTGTCGTTGGATCTAAACCGGTTTTTAATGCTAGCCGTTTAAAAACAAATGTCCGGTACATTTGTTTTGTGCGCACTATATTCCAACTAGTCTCTATTTCCTTTTACTGTAATTCTTTTAATCGGATTAATGTCCTAAGATATGTTGAAATAGTTATCCCACCCTATATATCTCAACACAGTATCTAGACTATAGGACAACGCTAACGGCTACTTTCACGGACGGCAGGTACCAATATCAAATCATGGGTCCGTGAAACCTTTTTGGTAAAAATTACTACCTTCCCCTCCTTGTCTCTTTCAAATAACCTAGGCAGCCATGGCTCCACCTTCCCCACTTTTCTTCAGTGACTGCAACAAGAATGGGTGCCGATGAGAGGTTCATTTTCCTATTTAAGACCTAGAAAATACCTTCAACAGGTGCGTGGAACTACGCATTTGGTTTATCATATTGTTGCGGTATTGGTTAGTTTCGTTTTTTTTTGTAGCAAGTTAGTAAAGCATGTTCTCATTGTCGTGTACATCACTCTTTACTTTGAGTTGCAATCAGATTGTGTTAAAATCAGTAAGAGAGTGAGAGAGAGAGAGAGAGCTTTGTAACTTGCAGCTGTGAAATTCTATGGGCTCGATTGCCACGTATAATATGTAGATAAAAAGAAGCTAATCTAGATAGTGCCGACTCCAAGTTTATATAAACCCAAATGATTGACCCCTTGACAATCAGAACCCCATTACAGCTTCACCCCTGTGAAATAAGACTTACTGTGTGCTCAGTAAAGTTAGAATATGAGATTTGGACACATTCAACCACTTTTACTTTCCCTTAGAAATGCAGCCACCCTGGCAGGCAAATACTCTGACCGACTACATCTTTGTGTAGCCTGGACTCCCTTGAGTGCGCAGCAACAAAAATCACTGAATTTGGTCAACTGAGTTGATAGTTATGGCTGGCCAAAGTTTGCCATTTATACAGGATGCTCTCTGGGAGAGGCGGCTGTCTACCCAAAATATTCTAAGTCCTAAACCCCTCTCTAAACCCCCTAGTACTGAGGTACTGGCACCAATCACTTTACTGTGCCGTACAGAAAATTACAGGTACCGGTGTACTTTGTACGGCCATCGTACGATATGGCCGAAATGTTGACACGTGTCATATCCGAATTTGTTCCCGTAATCTTCAGAGTCACCGCAATCCAATGTTAACGTGCCACGTGTCACTTGACGTGGTGATGACCGTAAAAAGCCAAAAGTACATGTTTCGCGATCGCGGCGCCTATCGTGGTCGTCCGATCAAATCTGGCTATAATTCTAACCGTTTAAAATAGACGCGCGGTATTTATTTCGCGGTGGAAACAAATGCGCGGTATCCGTTTCATATAATATATAAAATCGTACTCTGTACTATTTATAACTGTATCTATGCACTACGTTTATGTTTCCCGTTAAATGAATTATTCTACGTGTAACTATTTAAATACTATCAAACCCCATATGTATTTGTACAAGCCCTAGACTAAACGGGCAAAGCTACCAGCTATCCAAATCTTGACGGACGGCAAAATCCAGGATCAAATCCTGGATCCGTCAATATTCATTTTAGTTAACCTACCATTTATCTACACCTGTCTCTCTTGAGAGCTTAGGCAGCCATGGCTCTAGCTCTCTTTCCAGCCTTCAGTGACTACAACAAGTGTGGGGGCTTGGAGAAGGGAGTTTGAGGCAGACTGCCTCTGCTCTTTTTCTATCCTAATAAAGACCTAGAAAATACTCAAATATCAACAAGCTGAATATAATGTAACTAGATGACGTGGTGATGTATGTACAACGGTTTTGTGATGTTGTTTTGAAATGATTTTGTTGCGACGAGTTTACTTGTTTTTAATCTATAGTTTGGTACTGAGTAGGCTGTGCTCTAGTTTTTTTTTTTAATTTGAGGTAGTGTAGGCGTGATGGGGGGCAAGAAGAATAAAACCACTCCCTCCCTATTTTTCATTCCGCGACTTCGCCGTTTATTGGGAAACCTCCTATCCGAAGCTTACCAACAAGATTTAAAAATTATAACCACGAAAATACAGCTATGATACCTGATTCATATCACAATCTTTAAGGACTAAAATCTCATGGCTTTTATGTCACGAACGACTTCTACATGCCCCTCTAACACCTTAAAATTTTAGAAGAAACTCAAAGAACTTGTGCAAAAAAAATGTTAAAGAGAGTGGAATACCTCCCAAAAAGGGCAAAAACAACTGAAGTACTTGGAGTTCGCCTAACCTCCGCAAAATTAGACGCACAAGTTTGGTTAGTCCGACCTTAGATATGTTGGGTGTCCATGTTAAAACTCACAAAACGGACCTTCGAGAAGTGTTAAAGGTTTTATTGGCCAAACAAAACCGTAAACATAAGGTCACGACCATATGAGAGATGGCCATCAACAAGACAATCTATTTGCTACCGTAGAGTATAGGTAATATACCTTAGCTTCCCTCGCGTACGATTTTTTTATAACGTAATTACGTGAATTTTTCGCTGGCAACCATTCATGCCATCGAGGATGTCCGCCCATATAGAAACCAATTATTCTGCCACATCAATGTGAATATAAAGGCTCTTCCAAACCTTCTCACTACCATGTACCCTTAAACGAATAATGAAAGCACAAAGACCTAAGGTGTACAAAAGCAATGTAGAGCTAAAAAATGTTAACCACGGGAATCAACCACTTTACGTATGATTCAAGATCTGCGTATATTTTATAGAGGTATTATTAGAGTATCTATGCATCTTCCACTACCATTATTGGTGGTGAAATTTGTGGTTTTATTAGGCACACAAAAGTGGTCACGTCGAGGAGTGGCGATTAATTTTTGGTCCGAACAATTTGCAATTATATAGTTTGATAACTAATAATTGAAAGTTTTGTTTTTTCTATTATCCATGTAAAGTTACGGTAGATATAAAGATCTCAAAGGCGTATGCTACACTGTGTACGGTTACATGTTGGACAAAACGAACTTGAACCTCGACAATTTGAAATTTGTTGTCAAAGACACGTCACAAAATAGATAACAATTTGAGATTCCCATAATAACATAAAATTTGAGATCAAAAGTGCTCGTTTGGAACAGACAAAGGGTGCACAGTTTATTAACAACTAAACAATCACCAACCTTATTTGAGTTATGACAAGCCCAATTACATCAATTATATCCCACTTAGATCCCTTAAAACTCTCGGGTTTTGCCTTTTTGCATGTACACAATCCTCTCCCCCAACGATTTCCGAATACAAAGAGGGGAAACATAAAAGAGTTGCGGAAAAACAATATTTTAGTGGTAGGGCTGCCTATGAAGGTAAATCCTCTACCAAAACGTAAATGCCACGTTGATATCTTGACTAGAGAATTTTCCCATTTGGTCCATATTATGTAAGTACTTTCACACTCAATGCCCGTCCAATGGGCTACTTTGTAAAACTCGTCGATGCTTCGCAAGACAAACGTTTGGACGTTCAACATGACAAGACCAAATCCAAAATGGGATTTTCTACCGACCTTACCGTAAAACTCAAAATTTTTACAGACGCGCATTCATAACATTTGTCTAGTTGATGGTCGTGCATGCCATGCGTTGGTTGCTCAAATGTCTTTTTGTTACGATAGAGTAAAGGATTTGGTCTCTGGAGCCCATTTTTTACAAGTTATCTGATTATTTGCCTTGGGGCCGTTTGAAATATTGCGGAAAGAATATGAATTTTCAATAATTTTAAGCGACATTGTTTTGGAATGATATAGGGTCAATAAGAAAGACGATAAGGGGGAACAGGTGGAAAGCCTTTTGTTTAGACCAGTTTTGGCTATTGTAATTAGCAACATTAGCAACTACCACGAGACTTTTTATAGGTTTTCTATTTAAGGTTTACCCGAAACTTCGGAGAACTTAGGCTTTCAACCATGGATAAAGAGTTTTAGGGTGAATATAGGGTGAGTTTTAGGGTGGGTTTTAGTCAAGAATAGCCTCTCAATAAAACGTCGACAAACGCGTCATTACCTTTTTCGTGTTTTAAAACACGGAACCCAAAGAACATCCCCTAAAAACCGTACGGAACCGTACTTTATTCGTTTTTTTAGCCGCCCACGGAGTTAAAAATTTACGTTTCGTGCGAGGACAGCCCCACGAAATTAAAAACCGCACGAAATTAAGTACCGCACGAAATTAAATGCCGCACGAAATTCAATACCGCACGAAATTAAATAACGCACGAATTAAAAATCGCACCAAATTCGAATCCGCACGAAAATGTCGCACTTTTCGACTTTTTGGACATAGATTCAAGTTCCATCCATTGTTCTTCCTTCCGAATTTCCTCCTCTCTCCACCTCCCTCTTCCCTCCTCCCCCTCCTCCTCTCTTCCCTTCTCTTCTCTCCTCCTCCCCCTCCTCCCTTCTCCCTCC
>JBBHKE010001435.1:134729-167979 GCA_037447655.1 Zygnema cylindricum | reverse complement strand
TCTCTCTCTCTCTCTCTCTCTCTCTCTCTCTCTCTCTCTCTCTCTCTCTCTCTCTCTCTCTCTCTCTCTCTCTCGTACGGTCTCAAATTTACCTTTGACCAGGCCGCTCAATTCGCGGTAGAATACGAGATGACAAATTTTTGGTGGGAAGCCCACGATCGACAAAAGCTCCTCAAAAATAATGAAATCCTTTTAATCAACCAAATCCTCGTAACTTAGGGCCCAATAATCGGCCACCGAGGGTTCCAGCCATGGGAACTCCACCAAATCAACCATCCAATCGCATATAGCAAGACCAGGCACGGTTCTCTGATGTGTTCGGATAAATCTGCGACCTGTACGCACAGATAAATCTGCGACCTGTACGCACAGCAGACAGACTGGCCATTTTGTTCATCGTTGTCACATCAAAAACCCTAAATTTTCGTATCAAAATCAGATTCCGAAATGTCGGAATTCCAGCTTGATCTGCCAAAATAGTCCAACCAATGAAAGAAACAGAAAAAGATTCGCCACCTAAAGTGTCTCGGAGAGAAAGAGAAAGGAAGGAAATGCAAACTCAAATGGCCACCATGATCAAGACCACTTTGCAACCCTTATGGCTCAAATGAAACGGCCTGCTCAGCTTACTGGTATGGCTCGTACAGTTGTCCACCTTCCCACATTAGGTGGTCGGGTTTTACGAGATTCAACCATCCAAAAACGGGCAACCATATTTGAAAAGGGCACCGTTGATCACAATCACCAGGGTAAGCAGTCTATTGCGCGTATTCCATTATCATTTTCCAAAGAGACCGTAGCTAATTTGCCCGAAACAGCTTCCACCATCACGCCATAAGCACTCATTATTCTTGACCGCTCTTTCCCAGACAGTCATAAGATTAAGGAAAGATTGTGCATTTTATCCACTATGATTTTCGACTCTCTCAACCCTAAATCTACCGTCTCATCCGTCCCATTGGCAACTTTACAAGCTTTGCAAATGAACCGTAATTTGGAAGCTCTTAGGCCTATCTTTGCCGAAGAGCGTAGTTCACTAGACCCACACATCAGTTTTCTGGATATTGGGAAGGGTGTATTTTCAGTCAATGGTGTCACACCGTCATTACCACTTATAGACACCGGTGCAAAACCAATTATTTTGGGGTCATCTTTTGCACTAAAACTAGGTCTGACAACTGATAAACTTCAGTCCACCACCACACGTTTACTCACCTCAGCGAGAACTACAGAACCAGTTTTGGGCATTACAAAGGATCCACTCTATTTTAGGTTTCAAAATGGTACAGAATCTTATTTTGCGCAAGTCTGTGCTCACGCATTGGTCACCAAGTGTATTGACTATGATTGTTTAGTAGGGGGAGATGTGATTTTCAGAGTAGGAGGCGCTGTTGATATGTACGATCAGACATTTTCATACCGTCCTACCAATTACCCGGAAAAGAAAATTTGCCTTCCTCTAATTTCAACAAACAACCCATACCCATTATGGCTCACGCAGCCTAATCCGCCCCTACTTATTACGGAAATTCGATGGGATTTGAAATTTTCCATTCTCTACCCGATGAGGAAATTTTGCCCGACAGTCCTTCTTTGCCGGAACTTTTGGATAATCCAGGTTTTATTATTGATTCTCGCGAGTTTGATCACATTTACAAACACAACATTCAGATTCCTTTATCGCGAGTTCCATCCCCTCCTCTGATTTCAGTAGATCCTTCAGGTTTTCTTCCCATTAATTGGAAACCAATTCAGCTCAAGCCTCATCGAGATGGTTTGGTCATTTTAGATCTATTCGCAAGCATTGGTACCTCTATGCTCTCGTGCCTACACAACGGATTACTTATCAGACACTACTACTCAGTCGACACTAACCTTTTAGCCCGGAAAGCACAGACACATCACTGCAATCTTTTACACGTACAATATCCACATCTTTTTCCCAAATCTGCGTATGCTTACATGCACACAACCTTACCTCAAGACATTCGTTTGATAGGCCATCAACACCTTCTTGATGTAGAACCAATCAATTACCTCTTTGCCAGTTGGGAGTGTAATTCTATGGGGTACATTCCCCCCATAGAATTCGTAGGTCCAAGGAAGCTTATCTAGTTAGTGCCGACTCCAAGTTGATAAAAACCCAAATGATTGACCCCTTAAAAATCAAAACCCCAATACTGCTTCACCCCTTAAAATAAGACATTCTGTGTAATCACTTCCACCACAGAATATAAAGTTAGAATATGAGTTTTGGACACATTCACCCACTTTGACTTCCCCTTAGAAATGCAGCCACCCTGGCAGGCAAAAAATCTGACCGACTACACTCTTGTGTAGCGCGGACTCCTTTGAGTCCGCATCAAAAAGAATCACTCAAAATGGCCAAGTAAATAGATTGTTATGGCTGACCAAAGTTTGCCTTTTATACAAGATACTCTCTGGGAGAGGCGGCTACCTATCCAAAATATTCTAAGTCCTAAACCTCTCACTAAACCCCCTAGTACAAAAATGCTGACCAATCACAAAACTGTACCGTACAAGAAAGTACAGGTGTCGGAGTTCTTTCTGTACGGACATTGTACGACACAACCATAATGCGACATTTGTCACATCCAAATTTGTTGTCTTCCGTTTCGAAGATTCCTTAAACCCGTATGATCTTGCCACATCCGGAGTGGCAACGTCCGCAAACGACCAAATTGTCCTTTCCGTGAAGCTGGCGCTAACCACGGCCGTCCGATTAGATTGCTTTTTAAGGTAAGCCGTTGAAATAAATGTTCGCACCATTTATTTTGTGCGGTACAATAGTTTACGACACGTTCTATGTTCCACCGTAATTTCGTTAGTTAAATGAAATGTCCTACGTCTATAAATTTATATATTTATCAAACACATCATACTCTAGCACAGTTCCTAGACTATAGGACAACGCTGCCGGCTACCGGCTATTCTGACGGACAGTAGGTACCACGATCAAATCCTGGGTCCGTCAACATCCTTTTAGTAAATTTACTAGAAACTACTCCTGTCTCTCTAGAAAGCCTAGGCAACCATGGCTATAGCTCTCTATCCAGCCTTCAATGACTACAACAAGTGTGAGGGCTTAGAGAAAAGAGTTAGAGGCAGACTGCCTCTGCTCTTTTCTATCCTAACCCAGACCTAGAAAATACTTAAATTTCAACACTCCCCTTATTTTCTAGTCTACTTTTTCTTTCAATTCACACTTAATATAACAAAAAAAAACAACAAACAAAAAAAAAACAAATAACAACAAACATCTTTCTCCCCCCCCTTTTTTTCCATTTATTAAACTTTAAGAAAATACCTTTGTATTTGAAACAGTGTACTAGATGAATCGAAATAATAATTGCATCACACATTTTATTTTGCATGCCATTTTCATAAATCCGGGCTTTTGGAGCAAGGATTTTATCCACTTCATCCCTTTTTCATCCGAGCAAAAACCAGATTCCCACTTGCAGCTCAAACAGCCAGCCCCATCCTCAGCCTGCAGCACATACACAGAATACACAGATGCTAGCCCCATCCTCAGCCTGCAGCAGATACACAGAATACACAGATGCTAACCCTTTTACAGGCACACCTTGATAGATGGCATCACTCCTATGAGTTTTGTCAAATCCATCTTCCCCCAAATTTTCCCAAAAATCACTAGTCCTTATTAAAGTTTTCATAACTTCTACATCTTCCGAACTCATATTTTTATTCGTGATAATTACCCCATTTTCTGAACTTTCCTCACTCTCTTCCATGGAATTCTTTCTACTATCACTTTCTATTTTTATTCCCAAAATATATTTCTCCTCCCCTAAACCTTTAATCAAATATTCCTCTTCTCCCCTATCCTTTGATCCCCCCTTTGGATTTACTTCTCCCCTTTCCACGGAATCCGTTGAATTCTCCCTTTACGACCAGTTTTCTGTTTCCAAATTATCTATGGAATTATCCTCATTATTTTTATTTTTCCCTTTATCAATTATGGATCCTAGATCTGACTTTCTCATTTCTAAGTCATACACTACACTCTTTGACATCCTCAAGTAACTCCCCTCTCTTTACTTCCCTTATACCTCCAAAAGCACATTGTTGCTTTCGTGGAATTTGTGTGTGCTTTTCTCTCTTCTCCATTCTACTGATGTGAAGAAGCTCCAAAATATCTTCATCCTCTTTCTCCTATTCCCCTTCTTCCTCCTCATTCACATACTAACTTCTAAGTTCTTCCAAACAAGGGCATTCCTCCATACAATAACCCGGTTCCCTACAACAGAAGCAAACCCTTTTTTCAAAGCTCCCCTTTCTTTTCCTCTCCCTCTCTTTCCACCGAAGTTCCGATAAGGTTTATCTTTGTCTTTTTTCCTCTCATCACGCTTCCGCTCGTCACCTTCATTCCTTTTATCTCGCTTTCGCTCGTCATCGTCGTTCCTCTCATCACGCTTCCGCCAGTCACCACCAGCTGTCAGTGCATTCACCTTGTCACTTCCCCTACCAAGCTCCAATGTGCTTTCCCTCAGAAGAATCATCCCCATGTTAATTCTCCAAGTCCATGAGGAGCAATCCATTGCCTGCATACGGTAAATTATGTCTTCGTACTCATTTGGAAGTTTTATGATTAGTGTGTTAATCTTTCTCACCTCAGATTCTACATAACCTGCACTAGCAAACTCAACATATAATGCAACAATATCATTGCAAAACTCTATCTTGCTACCGCTTTTATAAACATAGGCCTCTATTTCCTGTTTTACTAATTGCTGCCTCTGTATAGATTCACTCTTATAAATCTGAATTAGTGTTTCCCTGATTTTCGAAGACTTGGTTAGATTTTAAAGAGTGATAGCTATGGACTTAGACACATATCTAAGTATGAGATGTTTTGCAATAGTGTTTTTATATTCTCAAATTTTTATGTCATTTTCCTCAGTTTTTGGTTTAGTTATAACCCCCACAAGTGGAACCGTAGCCGAGAGTCTAGCTCCCTTCGCCATAGGTGTTCATTTTTCCTTCTCCCTTTTTTCCTCTTCCATGCCAATGATTTTTCCTTCACCTACTATTGCATCCGGACTCCGGTTAGCTTTCTGGGAAGCCCCAGATGAATCTCCATAGTGAGTTTCACCGAAGCCCGGTGGTGGACACCTCACTTGTCTCCAAACAATTCACCATAAGTGCTTTTCGAAAAGCAATCCCTCCATCGTAAACTCCCAATAAGTGAAGTCTTTTCCATCAAACATAGGCACCCTAGATGGTGGGCCCATAACTTGTAATTCTATGGGGTCCATTCCCCCAATAGAATTCGCAGGTCCAAAGAAGCTTATCTAGTTAGTGCCGACTCCAAGTTGATAAAAACCCACATGATTGACCCCTTGACAATCAGAACCCCAATACTGCTTAACCCTTGTGAAATAAGACTTTCTGTGTGCTCAATTCCACCACAGAATGCAAAGTTAGAATATGAGTTTTGGACACATTCACCAACTTTGACTTCCCCTTTGAAATGCATCCACCCTGGCAGGCAAAATTTGTGACCGACTACACCCCTATGTAGCTCGGACTCCCCTGGGTCCGCAGCAAAAAAAATCACTCAAAATGGTCAAGTAAATTGATTCTTATGGTTGACCAAAGTTTGACTTTTATAAAAGATGCTCTCTAGGAGAGGCGGCCACCTATCCAAATAATTCTAAGTCCTAAACCTCTCACTAAACCCCCTAGTACAGAAATGCTGACCAATCACAGGACTGTACCGTACAAGAAAGTACAGGTGAACTTTCTGTACGGACATTTTACGACACAGCCATAATGCGACATTTGTCACATCCAAATTTGTTGTCTTCCGTTCCGAAGATTCCATAAACCCGTATGATGTTGCCACGTGTCATCCGGAGTGGCAACATCCGCAAACGGCCAAATTTTCCTTTCCGTGAAGTTGGCGCTAACCACGGCCGTCCGATTAGATTGCTTTTTAAGGTAAGCCGTTGAGATAAATGTTCGCACCATTTATTTTGTGTGGTACAATAGTTTACGACACGTTCTATGTTCCACCGTACTTTTGTTAGTTAAATGAAATGTCCTACGTCTATCTATTTATATATTTATCAAACACATCATACTCTAGCATAGTTCCTAGACTATAGGACAACGTTGCCGGCTACCGGCTATTTTGACGGATAGTAGGAACCAGGATCAAATCCTTGGTCCGTCAACATCTTTTTAGTAAATTTATTAAAAACTACTCCTGTCTCTCTAGAAAGCCTAGGCAGCCATGGCTCTAGTTCCCTTTCCAGCCTTCAATGACTACAACAAGTGTGAGGGCTTGGAGAAAGGAGTTAGTGGCAGAGTTTTCTATCGTAACCCAGTCCTAGAAAATACTTAAATTTCAATAGGGATTGTCAAGGCATGTCACGAGCAGACAAAGGTCTCGGCTTGGCTGATCCCCACACTAAATTATTTTTTGAATTAGTTCGTATCATGCATTTTTTGCAATATTTAGATCAACCATTCGGATATATTTTCGAAAATGTGGCAGCATATAACGATCCTCGACCTACAGTGTTAGCTGATTAAAAGCGGATAAAAGCATTAATAAGTCCTCCTCTTATCATTGATGCCGCTCGTCACGGTTCTTTAGCTAATCGGGTTCGAGCTAAATGGACAAACTTGATTGATATTGGTCGCCTTCGAGAAGGAAATCTTTCTGTCAAACCCCCTTTTATATATATTTAGAGTGCACTCCTGGCTTTTCATTAATTCCAAACATGTCTTCAACCTGATCACCCACCGAATCACAACATTAACGTCTCGGGTCAACCGCTCAAAGTTCTCCCCACTCTATGTCTTATCCACACTCTCACGCTTTCTCCGACGATGGGCCCGGCTTGCTCATAAATATTCACATTGGCAGCCTAGATGAGCCTACAGCCACAAAACGGGAACACCTCATGCATTTCCTTCCCAACACTACAGTTTCCCATGGTCTTACAAAACGGCAGCGCTGCATCCTTCTAGGTCGTGTCATGGACCCTAAATCCCTCTCATTTGTCTAAGGCCTCGGATTTGCAGCAGGTGGTTACGCACAAACCCATCTGTCTCAACTAGCTGGGGGGGGAATACATCTTCAATTTTTAAACACATACCTAGACGATTCCCTATCACCATTAGAGGGACACTTTCTTAGTTTTTCCTCTTTCCATCTCATATGAAACCTTCTCTTGATGTCACAATCTACAATTTCTTAAATCCCAGTCATATATCATGGTCCATTCCTATACTGCTGCTCAATCTACTCCCTCTAATCACACATCAACATCTCCTCACTGGACGGCAGCCTTCCTACTCGTACCTGGCATCATTGGACAAATTGTTTACAACAGACACGTGTCAATTACTCTTTAGGTCAATCGCTCATCGCAGACGAACAGCTGGCTTTTGCACAAGCCATAGAAGCAATGACAATTAAACGTTCGGAACCTCCAAAATGGAAATTTGGGGCTAATCTCTCTCAGTCTGAACATGATTTACTAAACAAAGTGATTCTACGGAATATCGATGCTTTCGCTTTCTCTATGATTGATCTTGGTTCTCATACAACTTAGAAAATGTTTATAGATCTTGAAGACGATTGTCCTATTTTCAAGCAAAAACACAGCTTATCCGAAACAGAATGGGAATTAGTGGATCAACGTTGCGCTGAATTTGAGGACGCTAGTCTTATTTATTTGTCGGACTCTAATTTTGCAGCAATAACTATCATGCCTCGAAAAAAAAATGGCGAAGGAAACTTTTCCGATCGTCAAATGTATGGCGATTACCGTGAACTTAATTCTAGAACTATACAAGACCAACATCCAATGCCATTGGCCAAGAAAATATTTGATCATGTAGGAGGCGCTAAATATTTTAGTATTCTCGATTTGCGACAAGGTTTTAACCAGATTGAAATAGCGGAGAAAGATAGGCATAAAGCCGCCTTTGGTGTAGTGATGGTCGTTGGGAATGGTTTGTGATGCCTTTTGGACTTAACAACGCCCCCGCAGTTTTTTAAAAAGTAATGGATTTAGTTTTAGGTGGTTGCAAGTTTGCAGGATGATACATCGATGATTTGATTATTGCCTCTTCCACAATTGAAGATCACGCAACTCATATTGAATGGGCCCTAACCGAACTGAAAAAAGGCGGATTAAAATGGCATCTAACTAAGTGTACTTGCGAGTCCAAAAGTGTGCCTTACCTTGGACATTTCATTTCCTCCAAGGGAATCACACCGCTTGAAGCAAAATTTGAGGTAATCAACAAATTACCGACCCCCATTGATCTCACAAGCCTCCGGCCTTCCTTGGATTCGCCAATTACTATCGCAGATTTGTCCCGAGTTTTAGTACAGTCGCTGCACCATTAAACAATCAGCTCAAGAAAGAGGTCCCTTTCGTATGGGGACTTGATCAGATTTTAGCTTTTCAGAAGTTAAAAGATACTCTCTTTAGTATAAGCTTTCGGGAAAATAAGCGCGATTGGCATTAATTTTACAAGAATACGATATAGAAATAATTCAGCGCCTAGAGTTACTTAGTCTGAATGCAAACGGCATTTCTCGGAATCCTTTGCCATGGACCATGGACAACAAGGTCCGGCAGAACTTCGATGACAATGACGTAGCGACAATGTCAGTAGGGTTTTATATTACACATTTTTTAGCCTCGCTGCCCAACTCCCGTTCTGCCCAGATCCATGGCGGGACTAGGCACTAATTATTTTCCTCTCCTCACAAACTTTTTGACCGGACACTACATTTGAGGAGGAGGAAAGAGTAAAGAAAAGAGCTAAAAATGTTCTTTGGTTAGGAGGATCACTAGTTCAATTCTTAGCAGACAATAGTTCTAGACACGTGCCTCGCCCGACTGAGCGCCTCTCGCTGATTGAACAAATCCACACCGAGCTTGGTCACTATGGGACCAAGCACACCTTAAGCGTGTTGCAAGCACACTGTTGGTGGTCTGGGATGCAATCTGATGTCACATCAGTATTGCACAAGTGTGCAATATGTGATCCTCTGCGCACCTCTTTTAACAACCGGCAGACTACCCTCCAACCACTAACTATCAAAGGGTTATTTTACCGCAGGTCGTGCGATTTGGCAAATCCCTTTCCCATATCTCGAAGGGGGAAACAATATATAATGATCATGATTGAAAATTTCTAGCAAATGGGTTGAAGTGGTGGCGTTACCACAAAAAACGGCAAAGCTCACCACCGCAGCATTTAAGGAACATGTCCTTATGAGATACGGAGCTCCAGCCGAAGTCCTCACCGATCAAGGGACAGAATTCCGCCGGGAATTCCAAGAGATGTTAGATGACGCTCTCATAGACCACTTGCGTACCAGTCCGGATCATCCACAGGTTGATGGATTGGCGGAACAAGCAGTTCAAACTTTCAAGCGAGCCTTACGCAAGCACTGTTTGGAGAAACATATAACAGTATGGGACGAGTCACTTAGCTACATTGCCATAGGGTATTAAATTTTGGTAAGGAAGAGCTTGGCTAATTTCATTCAATGCTATGTCTTGTTTGGGCGCCAACCCTTGTTGGGCAGGAATATCTAAAAAGCTGCAAGCTTTCCGCTTATCTTGCTGTCTGACACAGTTTTTCTAGAAGAACTAACCAACCGGGCGCTACTTTTCGCTCGAGAGATTCCCATGGCTTTTAACAACCTTCAAATTGCCCTGCATCGAGATACTTTGTGCTTTGCCCGAACACATAGCCGCAGTTACCGACCTCAACAGAAGCCTTACCGTGTGTGGGATTATGTCTATTTGCGGCGACAATCCTTTGACACTTTGGACACCGATGTTTCAGCCCACATTCTTCGTATTATCGAAGTTGACACGAATGGCATGTTGGGACTTCAAGGAGCCGATAAGCAAACTTTTAGAGAGCATTCGAAAAATTGTGCCCCATGTTATTTGTCGAATCTCTCTCAAGATATGGATCCCATGCGCATGCCTATCATTGAGGCTACAGAATGCACACTTTGCAACCGGGCTGACGAAAAACTTCCATTCTCTTATGCGACTATTGCAACCAAGGATTTTGTAATTGTAATAGCAGATCGAACTTGTTTATAAAAGGGTATTTAGTTGTAATGATTATAGAGTACTAAATTTGGTGGAGGTCCGCGAAAGAATCACGTTATTTGGAGTTATATTTTAAAAGTTATAGCGATGGGTGTATTTAGGTGACAGCGTGAGGTCTAAATAACAAGTGGGTATCATTGAACGGGTTAAGGGTCAAATTAGTACCGAAATTACGCGTGTACGTTTCATAAAGTTCTAATGAAACGTTTAGTATGCACGGTCGTTCGTCTCGTACAAATTTTAGTACGAAACGTCACTTTCACTTAAGGGAATTTCGTGGGAAGTTTCACGTGCGAAATTTGTTACGCACGATCGTGCGAAGTCCCGTTTCGTTTGGCGCGCACTTTTGCAGGTAAATTTTACGAAGTGAAACGTAACGATCGATTGGTTAGTAAAGTGCTAAGTAATTAGTAAGAGATTTCGCACGTTTTTGCATTGGTCAGTCTGAGTCTTTGCTGATCAATGATTGGCCCAGGTAAAAGCTTGTTAAAACGGAGCATAAACTCTAGCCTGGCTAGTCCAGGGCGATGATGGATAAATAGTGAAGTGTACGAGGAGAGCAGACATCTTTTCCTCTGGAAAAGTTTGTGGAAATTTCGGCTGATCTTGGTCCTGAGCGATTAATACCAAATTGGAGAAAAGGCATTTTTGCATTGAAATCTCTTACTAACTCAATAGTGTTTTAGTAGTTAAGAGATAGAATTATTAAGAGTGGAGAGTAGTAGAAAACACTTTAATAAGAAGGGTTGAGCCACGAGGGCAAGAGACCAAGCTAATGTTATGTGGACAGAAGCTTCTTCTAATTTAAAGTTTATCCTTATGTGAGTGTGGTCCAATGTGGATGTGTATTTTCCAATGTGTGGAATGTGTGGTTGGGATTGTTTGTAGTAATGGGATTTTCTGAGAGGTAGGAGATCCTGTTACATATGGTATTGGAGCTTTGGTTAGAAACCAAGGAGAAGTTTGCTCACTGGAATATCGATTGTCGTGACCGGTGAGGGTGCTTTAACTTGTGTCAGTAGAACCACAATGTGAAGTGGTAGAGGATTGGAGGGAAACTGAGTGATCACACTGCCAGCGGCCGCTGGTTAGATGTGGGGCGTGCTCAGGTCCTAAGGACTAAGGCGGGGTGGGCATTGTAGCCACCGCTCAAACTCACTCCAATTACCTAGAGGCCAAACAAACTTGCCTTCCCTAGCAATGATTCATGTGTAGAGGGAGGGCTTGAAGCCATGAAGGGTAAGGATGTGAGGATAAGAGAGTAAAAGATCCTGATGTAGTAGGAAGTGGGAAATTTGCTGATGGAGGAGAAGGAAAGTGGAGTACTTTACTTTTTCAAGAGCAAAGGAGTCCAAAAATGACTCAAAACTTTTCAAACCCAAAATTGTTACCTCTGATTGCTTTCAATTTTTTTGTTGCAAAATTTGTGGTTAAACCTTACCTTTGAGAGCTTTCAATTTTGTTGTTGCAAAATTTGTGGGGAAATTCTTACCTTTGTTTCAATGTTGGAAAATTGAATTTTGAATTTGCACTAACTTACTGTCAATGTTTTTTTTTTATTCTCAAATTTTGACATTTTCAAAGGATTCGTTAAGGAGAAGAATTCTTGGATTGGAAAAATCTTAGGACTTCAAATCTGCAGTCAAATTTCATTGGGAAATTATACTCTATCTTTCTTTTGCTTGATTTCATTGTGTGATAATGGCAAATTCTGCATGGAAACGCGAAATGGAGAATGCGTTGAATGTGTTGAAGAAGCGGACTGTGAAATTGGTCAAAAGATTTAATAATCATGCTGCCGTTGTGGATGAAACCATTTCCGAATTGAAAAGTGAATTGAAATTTGTTAAGGAAAATGGGAATGTTTCAAATGAGAAATTGGATGAGCTCATTAACTTAATTCAGACAATGAATGATGTTAATGACCAAAAGGGTGAGAAAAGTAAAATAAATGCCAGTTTTAGGGAAGATGATCACGATAGACCTAAGAAGATAAGAGATATGAAATTGTCTATCAGTGAAGCACCATCATTTGATGGTAAGAAAATTGATAAGTTGGATGCTTGGATTTTTCATATGGAGTATTATTTGGAATCTAGGAACTGTGATCGCGATGATTATACTTCTTTTGTTGTTAGCTGTCTGAAGGGTGATGCTCATATTTGGTATTACACTCAGAGAAGGTCTAATTTAATTCCTGATAATGTTGATTGGGAAACTTTTAAAACCGCGATCAAATCGCGTTTCTTGTCCATCACTTATAAATCCAGAATGGAAGAGAAGTGGCTGAACTGTAAGCACACTGAATCTGTGAAAGATTATATTGTGGAATTTGACTCATCCAGCATTTATGTCAAAGGTTTGACTGATGAAATGGATAGGTTGCATTTCTTGAACTATCTGAATCCTATACTGAAATCAAAACTCAAACATCAAAAATTTCTTAATCTGAAAGAAATACAAGATAAGTCATTAGAATTACAAGATCAGTTGGGGTATAGTCGTGAAACTCGATCACTCAGGGGAAATTTTCAATGAAGTATTAGAATGGGGTGAGGACGAATTTATAGAAGAGGGTCTGAATGCGGGTCTTGTGAATAGGCAAAATCTTTTTAGAGGAAATCAGAGGGGTGGACAGAGTGTTAATGCAGGAAATAAATTTCACAATAGAGGGGATTACACTAAGAGTCCTAAACCAAGCATTAATGCTCAGAAGCCTAAGCTTACCATCCCCACATGCACTATTTGTCAGAAAAAGGGTAATAGAGCATTTGAGTGTGCACAACTGAAAAAGATTAACTGTTATAATTGTGGAGAGGAGGGACATTTTAGTAGAGAGTGCACAAAACCCAAAAAGAAAGTCACTTGTTTAAAATGTAGAGGTCCATCATTACGCTAAAGACTGTACAGAGAAAGGTTCTCTCAAAAAACTCGATGTATATGAAGGTCTGCAAGAGGATATTGCATTATACCTAGCTGAGTAGGAAGCACATGAGGTGGGAAACGGAATGGACTAACAGAAAGTCCTCAGTTGAGTCAACTAGATCCAGAAGTACAAAAATTAACTTTGGAGGGCAAATTAATGAATGGAAAAGTTTAGATAGCTGAATTTATTATGATTCTCACTACACTGCATAGTTTAAAGAATCTTTCTGATAAAATTCTCAATAACAAACCTATGTTAGGACAGTTAAGTAATGATGACACCAGACACAGTTTGATTAGATTCGAGTCATTAGTGGAAGGAAAACCGTTGAGAGTAATGGTTGATTCAGGTGCCACACATAATTTTATTTCACATAGATTTGTAGAGGAAAATAAAATTCCTACTGTCATAAGGGAGAAGCCTTTACATGTTCAAGTGGCAAATGGTAATAAGTCCACATTAGACTTACAAACTGACACAATAGAAGTTGATATCCAGGGTCATAAAATCAAAGTTGTGTGTGAAATAATGAATTTGGGAAGTGAAGAACTAATTCTGGGAAAGCCTTGGTTAACTAAACACAATCCTCAAATTAATTGGGAAATTAACACCTTGAAAGTGAAGTATGAAAACGGCTGAAAGGTTTTGCAAGCATTATCTCCTAATAAATTGCATATGAATCATATAAATAACATAACCAGATTGGGAGTGGAAGGTTTGATATCTGCTAAACAATTTAAAAAGCACTTAAAAGATAAAACATTTCATGTTTTCTTGTTATTAGTAACTGAGGCAGTTAGTGATGAAAGGGGGGGAGAAAACACTAACATTGATATCATCCCTAAATCAGACACCACTAAAACTCTCGAAAAACAAAAATCTGATTTTGTAACTGACATTAATACATCTAATGTTGCTGTTAAAGATTTGATTTTTGAATTTCAAGATGTTTTTCCAAGT
Organism: Zygnema cylindricum; assembly: GCA_037447655.1. Lineage (NCBI taxonomy): Eukaryota > Viridiplantae > Streptophyta > Zygnematophyceae > Zygnematales > Zygnemataceae > Zygnema > Zygnema cylindricum. Next base: position 153,945 of record JBBHKE010001435.1, on the reverse strand, counting down.
GATTTACCCTCAGGAAGGCCACCTTCCCGAGATGTGGAACATGTTATTAACCTTGAACCTGGATGCAACCCTCCTGTCACAGGAATTTATAAGCACAGTTTCTTTGAGCAGGAGGAATTAAAGAAACATATCAAGGAACTCCTAGAGAAAGGACATATTCAGCCCAGCAAATCACCGTACAGAGCACCAGTTCTCTTCATCAAAAAGAAGGACGGAACGTTGAGAATGTGTGTCGATTATCGTAGTCTGAACGATATTACAGTGAATGATAAGTATCCGTTACCTTTAATTTCTGATTTGATAGATCGTTTAAAAGGTGATTAAGTATTTTCGTTGATTAATCTGCGTAGTGACTTTAATCAAGTGCCAATTAGAATTGAAGATGTTGATAAAACTGCTTCCAAGACTAGGGTGGGTCATTTCGAATGGATAGTGATGCCATAAAGATAAACGAATGCACCGCCTACTTACCACAGATTAATGAACAAAACCTTTTCACATTACATAGATGAGTTTGTCCAAGTGTTTATAGATGATATTTTTGTTGAAAAGAGAGGTATTTTGTAGTCTTTCTTGTGACCTTACTACAGCCCTCATACTTGGCGTAGTCACTGAGGACCTACAGGCAGCCATACAGCCATGGCTGCCTCTAGCAGCTAAAGAGACAAGCAGATCACTAGTATAATTTTCTACAAAACATAGACTGCCAGTTGTGGGACTTGATCCAAAGACCTCCGGATGACCGCCGAACGAACTAGCCGTCCGCCTTATCCAATAGCTCTTGAAGTAGTGATACAACTATATGACGCGATAATTATTTAAAGTCGTACGACGCCGGATATTCCATTTAACAATTTACGAGACAATTTATGCATGGAAACATACCGGTCCGCACGAAATCGAACCGCACGAAATATACGAATCGACATTTAATTACGACGGACGAAATCAAATGTCCGGGTCTGATCTAACAGCTCACAGTGGAGCCGAAATGCCGGAATAGCAATTTGGCATTTTGCGGACCAGATGTCGGCGGATGACACGTGGCAACATATGGTTGGACAGCGGATATTACGGGAGGAGCAACTACGGCTCTGGAACTGACACGCGTCAGCGGACTGGCCATGCCGTACTATGGCCGTACAATAAGCACAGAGGTACTTGTACCTTCTTGTACTTTACAATCATGTGATTGGTCGAGTACCTTAGTAATAGGTTTAGAGAGGTAGCTTAGGACTTCCAATATTTTTGGTTTTTCAGCCTCTCTCCCAGAGTGCACCTGTATTTATGGACCAACTTTGGTCAGCCATAACTTAATGCTCAGAGGAGCAATTTCACTGATTCTTTTTGCTGCGGACTCAGGGGAGTCCACGCTACACAGAGGTGTAGTTGGTCAAATTTTTTGCGTGCCAGGATGGAACTTATTCATTGCCAAAGTCAAAAGTGCAAATATTATCCTAAAGGCTTTATATAAGCTGGACATTTTGTGGACCAATGGAGGTCACAGAGTTTCAGGTTATGGGCCCACCCTCTAGGGTGCCCATTTTTAATGGAACAGGGTTTATTTATTGGGAAACCATGATGAGGGGTGCACTAGTTGAAAAACGGCTATGGGGCATTGTGAGTGGTCGTGTGCGTCGGCCATCCACAAAATTAGGAGTTCCACCAGGGTTTGGAGGATCTCGGTTCACAGGAGAATTTGCGGGGCCAGATGTGGAATAGGATGTTGGAGAGAGCATCGTGTCGGACCTAGGGAAGGAGAAGGGGAAAGAGAAACTTACACTGATTCCTACTGGATCAGTTTTGGTGTCAGATGTTCAGAAAACCGAGGCTAATGATAGTGAAATCTGGGATTTTAACAATACCGTGGCGACTCATTTTATTTTCGGGCGTCTCACCCTGGCAGTGGCTACACCTCATCTTCATGTGGACAAGGCGGACGAGTTGTGGGAGGCTCTTGTCAACATTTCCAAGAGTGGTACGATTCAGCAGCAGAAGCTGGCAGATCAAAAGGTACAGGCATATGTGTACAAAGGGAGAAAAATGTTAGATTTTTGTAATGACTTCGCCGGGTTATTTATGGAGTTGGAGAGTGCAAGAAAAAGGGAGACCAAGAAAGAGAAGGTGAATACTTTGTTGATGAAACTCCCAGATGATTATGAAAACATTGTTAACAGGGTTCAGAACTTGCGAGATCATCGATCGATCTGGAACTCCGTTGTGGGAATGATTTTGGTTCGGGAAAACACAATTGAGATTCGGAGAGGAGGAAAGAGTGTTCAGGCATTGGCTGCTGGAACTAATTCGAGAGATAAGGATTCCAAGAAACCTTATGGAAACTTTGGTGGAGGGGGAAGAGGAAATCAATCGGAAGGATCTGGATCAAGGCCTCCGAAGGGGCTTTGTCACTTTTGTAAGAAGCCGGGACATTACATGGCGGAGTGTACTAAACTGACAGAGCTGAGATTGAAGGAGGAACATGTCGCAAAACCAGCAGCAAAGAAAAAGAAGGCATTTGTGGAACACAAGTCATCGGAGAGGACTCCGATGAGGACGATGGAGAACTCCTCCTCAACGAGGAGCTGGAGGTGAAAGGTGAGCTGGAGATTTTAAAGAGGCAAAAGTGTGCTTTCGGTGGAGTAAGAGAAGCTCCTGAAGAATGATGGATTATTGATTCAGAGGCTCTATGCATATGTGTAGAGAAAAACCATTGTTTACCAAAATGAGAAAGATCCTTACTGTAGAGATAGAGTATGGGGATGGGAGAATAGTCACCACTAATTTAGTGGGATGTGTGGATGTGAGAGTCTTAGTTGATGGAAATGCATCCATAGTCACTTTCTCTGATGTTCTTTTTATCCCAGAGTTGAACAAGAATCTTATCTCTACGTCGGTCTTAGATGATAAGGGTTTTGAGACTAGTACTAAGAAAGGAGTCTTTGTTGCCAGCTATGAGAATGAAGTGTACGTCACAGCTGAAAAGGGTAGCCAAGGAATGTTTAGGCTGAATTTGAGTAATGGAAAGACAGGAGTTTACTATGTTGGTGTAAGTGATTTGATGATTTGGTATAAAAGATTGGGACATGTGCATCTAGATAGATTAAAGGAAATGAAAAAAATGGGTGTAGTTGAGGGCATACATTTTGGAGATAATGAGACTTTGGATGATTGTAGTGGGTGTGCTCAAGGAAAAGCCCACAGATTGCCTTTTCCAAAAGCCGCAACATATAAGGGTGAAAAGGTTTTAGATTTGGTTCACACTGACATATGGGGACAGGCCAAAGTGCCATCAGTTGGAGGGAAAAGATTTATGCTTACTATCACCGATGATTGGTCTAGATACTCTAGAGTATATTTCTTGAAAAACAAATCTGAGGTTTCGGCTTATTTTAAGGAATATAAATCATGGAGTGAAAAGCTTCAAAAGACATCTATAAAGAGAGTGAGAAGTGATAATGGGGGGGAATTCACTTCTAATGAGTTTGAGGATTACTTGAAAGAGGAAGGGGTTCAACACCAAAAGACTGTCCCAAAGAACCCATAACAAAATGGTGTAGCCGAGAGACGAAATCGGACATTAAGTGAGAGTGCCTGTAGTATGTTGACGGATAAAAAGATAAGGAAAAGTTTTTGGGCAGAAGCTATGAATTGTGCTAACTATCTCAAAAATAGAGTTCTTACCTCACTTGTAAAAGGTCAAACACCTTATGAAAGATGAACCGGGAGAAAACCTAACATATCACACTTAAAGGTGTTTGGAAGTCAAGTGTTTAGTTTAAACACAGAAAAATCTGATTGGAAGTTAGATGTTAGAGGAAAGCCGCGATACTTACTTGGGTATGATGAGAACGTAAAAGGGTATAGAGTTTATGATCTCGGAAGAGAAGACATAATTCTAGTAAAACAATTGGTAGTTATAGATGAAAGAAAATCCATAGATCCCTTTAAGTACACTAAACCGGTCAGAATTATAATTGAATCCGAAACTGAGTTAGATGCAGATTGTACTAACCGAACTTCGGTTCAGCTTGACCGTGTAGAGGTATAGAAAAATCTGACCGAGAGTGACCCTCTCTTAGAGTCACAACTTCCGATTCAAACCGAGGAAGAAAACGAGGAAATACAGGAAATGGACGATGAATGACCGAAGATGGACTCCACGGATAGGGGAGAAGGTGAAGTTGTTCGAAGAAACCTAAGATTACCCTCCATCCCAGCGTCAAAATTTGAAGGAGGAAGGAGAAGCAGCAAGAGACTTCAAGAGAGACAAGTTAACAACAAGGTAACTAAGCTGTCATATTTGAGCGAACCCCAGACTTACTCAGAAGCAGTTAATAGTCCGGAAGGTGGTAGATGAGATGGCTTCCATTATGGAAGCAAACACTTGGGAGTTGGTGGATTGTCCTCTAGATAGAAAACCAATAGTATGCAAGTGGGTAATAAGGTTGAAGCTCAATCCAGATAACACTACGGAGCGATACAAAGCCAGATTAGTGGCAAAGGGGTTCACACAGCAAGGAGGGAATCGATTATGAGGAGACTTTTGCTCCAGATGTTAGATTCCCCTCCGTCCGGATTCTACTTAGTCTCGCGGCAGCGGAAGACATGGAAGTGCACCAGATGGACATCAAAACCGCTTTCTTACACGGAGAATTGGAAGAAGAGATCTTCATGCGACAACCGGAAGGATTTGTGGAGAAAGGAGAAGAAAGCAAGGTGTGCAGATTGATAAAGTCCCTTTATGGACTAAAGCAAGCTCCACGCCAATGGAACAAAAAGCTGGACGAGTTTTTGACAAGTTTGGGATATATCCGAATCAGTTCGGATCATTCCATCTACTTATTTGAGGATGAGGAAGGTATAATTTTCATTGCCATATATGTTGATGATTTGCTTGTTTTGAGTAAATCAATGGTGAAAATTAATAGATTGAAAAAGGATCTAAAGAGTAGATTTGAAATGAAAGATTTGGGGGAGGCAAAGTACATTTTGGGAATTCAAATGGAGAGGGATAGAGAAAAGAACACAATTAGACTAACTCAAAAGGAAGCAATTGGGAATATGCTTGAAATATTTCAAATAGAAAAAGCAAATAGCTATACGACTCCAATGGACCTAAAGTAGGGAAATGAGGGGAGCTCAGAGGAGGGAGTCTTGATCTTCAATAATGAGCTAGGACTTGAGGAAAGCAAGTTCATGCAAACTATTCCGTACAGACATGTTGTCGGTCGTTTGATCTACTTTATGAACTGTACTCGTCCTGATATAGCTGCAGCTTTGGGAGTATTAAGTAGGAGTCTAGTGATCCTAGGAAGAAAGATTGGGAAGCGACCAAAAGGGTCATGCAGTATTTGGTAGGAACGAAAGATTTGTGGTTGCATCTGGGTGGGGATAATACTGACATCACTACTTAGAGTGATGCCAGTTATGGGGATGCTCCGATGAGGAGGTGTACTTCTGGGTATGTGTTTTATGTTGGGAATGGGGCTAGCTGTTGGAGCAGTAGGCAACAAAAGGTGATTGCTCAGTCCACCATGGAGGCTGAGTATATAGCCTCTTGTTCAGCTGTGAAAGAATTAATGTGGGTGAAATCTTTCCTTCAAGAATTGGGATACATGAAGAATGGAGTACAAAAGATATTTTGTGATAATCAAGCTGCGATTGCAATTGCAGCTAACCCTAAGTATCATTTTAAAGCAAAACACATATATATTCGTTTGAGCTTTGTTAGGGAGAAAGTTGAGAATAAAATCATTAGTTTGGAATATAAACCAGAGGGTGAGATGGTAGCAGATATGATGACTAAACCGGTTCCTTCTCCTAAATTAATATTTTGTAGGGAGAAGTGTGGACTAAAGCAAAAGATAGACTAGAAAATAAGGGGAGTGTTGAAAAGAGAGGTATTTTGTAGTCTTTCTTGTGACCTTACTGCAGCCCTCATACTTGTCTTAGTCACTAAGGACCTGCAGGCAGCCATGCAGCCATGGGTGCCTCTAGCACCTAAAGAGACAAGCAGATCACTAGTATAATTTAATTTTCTACAAACATAGACTGCCAGTTGTGGGACTTGATCCAAAGACCTCCGGATGACCGCCGAACGGACTAGCCGTCCGCCTTATCCAGTAGCTCTTGAAGTAGTGATACAACTATATGACGCGATATTTATTTAAAGCCGTACGATGCCGGATATTCCATTTAACAATTTACGAGACGATTTATGTATGGAAACATACCAGTCCGCACGAAATCGGACCGCACGAAATATACGAATCGACATTTAATTACGACAGACGAAATCAAATGTCCGGGTCTGATCTAACAGCTCACAGTGGAGCCGAAATGCCGGAATAGGAGGTTGGCGGTTTGCGGGCCAGATGTCAACGAATGACATGTGGCAACATATGGTTGGACAGCGGATATTACGGGAGGAGCAACTACGGCTCCGGAACTGACACGCGTCAGCGGACCGGCCATGCCGTACTATGGCCGTACAAGAAGTACAGCGGTACTTATACCTTCTTGTACTTTGCACTCATGTGATTGGTCGAGTACCTTAGTAATAGGTTTAGAGAGGTAGCTAAGGACTTACAATATTTTTGGTTTTTCAGCCTCTCTCCTAGAGTGCACCTGTATTTATGGACAACCTTTGGTCAGCCATAACTTAATGCTCAGCGGAGCAATTTCTGTGATTCTTTTTGTTGCGGACTCAAGGGAGTGTGATTCTTTTTGTTGCGGACTCAAGGGAGTCTAGGCTACACAGGGGTGTAGTCGGTTAGAGATTTTGCGTGCCAGGGTGGCACTTATTCATTGCCAAAGTCAAAAGTGCAAATATTATCCTAGAGGCTTCATATATGCTGGACATTTTGTGGACCAATGGAGGTCACAGAGTTTCAATTTTAGTTTACAATGAATCTAAAGAACAACATGTAATTCATTTAAGAAGAGTGTTGAAAGGTTAAGAGAAAAAAATTATATGGAAAATTGTCAAAATTCAGCTTTCTTAAAAGTGAACAATTATTTTTCGGACACATAGTTGGTGGGGAAGGTGTTAAAACAGATCTATCCAAAATTTAGCAATCCAAAATTGGAAACAACCTACTAATGTCATAAGTTAGATCGTTTTTGGGATTGGCCACTTATTACAGGAAATTTATCAAGAACTTCAGTATGATCGCCGCACCTTTGACGGATTTACTTCGAAAAAAGGAGACGTTTGTGTGGGGAGCTGAGCAAGAGGGAGCATTCGAGGAACTAAAAGGGAAGTTGACCTCTTCCCCTACACTAGTGTGATCTAGGTGCAGTCATAAGTCAAAAAGTCGGCAAACACTTTCATCCTGTTGCTTTTGAGTCCAGAAAATTCAATGATGCTGAAAAGAACAATACAGCACAAGAAAAGGAATTACTTGCAATTGTACATGCATTGGTGAAATGGCGTTGTTATTTGCATAATAAAGAATTTACAGTTCACTGTGATAATAAAGCAATCGCTTATTTACAGAGATTAAGTGATGCACAGGATATGACTGGTAGACAAGTTAGGTGGATGCAGTAATTAGCATATTTCAAATTTAATGTCAGACATATTCTTGGAAAGACAAATGTAGTCGCAGATCCTTTAAGTAGATGTTTTGAAATAAGTGTTATGGTTCAAGATGAATTGTTTTTAGATAGTGTTAGAAATGGTATTGATAAAGATCATTATTTTGCTATGATTTGCAAGAATATTTCGGGAGGGAATTCTGACCCATTGAATGAGAGGCGTGTCAAAAACTTTAAACTAGAGGATGGTTTACTGTATTTGCAAATTGGGGATAGATTATGCATTCCTCAAGTGGGAGACTTAAGAAAACAAATTTTATGGGAAGCTCATAAGCATTCAGGACATCTAGGTCCAGATAAAACTCTTAGTCGATTGCAAAGTAGATTGTTTTGGCCTGGGATGGCAAAGGAGGTGTCAAAACACGTGGAAAGTTGTGTTTTTTGCCAACGGAGTAAACCTAGTACCCAAAAACCTAAAGGTCTCTTAAAACCTTTGGATATCCTCGAAAGACCGTGGGAATCTGTCAGTATGGATTTTATTGTCAGGTTGCCTACTACATCTAAAAGGAATGACAGTATCATGGTCGTAGTCGAAAGGTTCAAAAAAATGGCTATCTTTATCCTTGCAAAACCACTCATTCAGTTGTAGATATTGCAAAGTTATATTTTGACAACGTGGTCAAACATCATGGAGTCCCTCTATCTATAGTCAGTGATAGAGATTCTAAATTTACGTCTGCTTTTTGGAAACAATTACAGCAAAATTTAGGCTCTGAATTGAAAATAAGTACAGCTTATCATCCTCAGACAGATGGACAGACAGAAAGGATGAACGGTACACTAGAGGAAATGCTTAGGACTGTTTGCAGTGGAATTCAAAACACATGGGAAACTAAACTGCCATTAATGGAATTTGCATACAATTCATGTAAACATGCTAGTACAGGATTCTCACCATTTAAAGTTGCATACGCATACCAACCTAGAGAAGCATTAGACTTAATAACAGGGGTCACTCAAGAGAATAGAGGTTCTGGAACAGAGTTTTGGGAATACGTTCAAACAGTTTGGAAAACTGTGCGGGATGCATTAGTGGAGGCACAAAGGAGGCAAAAATTACATGCTAACCGCAAACGGGGAGATTGGGTGTTACGCACAGGTGGCAAGGTTTGGCTTTCTACAACTCATTACAAGTGCAAGATCGATGGGACAATCGGATCCTACGGGGAAATTTGCTCCTAAGTACAATGGACCATTTACTGTAATCGAGATGATATCGTCAGTTGCTGCCAAATTGGACTTTCCGCCTTCAACAAAAACTCATCCAGTGATACACATTAACTAATTGAAACGAGCGAATCTTTGACCAACTGAAGGAGAATTGGAATTGGATCCCTCAATAATTATAGAACCTGAAGTCCACAGATGGGTAATAGATTCGGTTGGTCAACAGTTCAAGGTGAACGATACTATATTCTGGCAAAAGCATTATCTAGGAAGGCCTGAGGATGAGTTGACTTTAGAGGATAAAACTTCTGAGTTTTTACAAAGGAATTGGAGGGATAATAATATAGAAGTCATGTCTTGAGAATTAAAGGTGTTTTAATTGAGGTCAGTTAAAAATAAGGAGGGGATGATGTAACAGTAATAGCGGATCAAACTTGTTTATAAAGGGGTATTTAGGTGTTATGATTATAGAGTACTAAATTTGGTAGACATCCGCAAAAGAATCACGCTATTTGGAGTTATATTTTAAAAGTTATAGCGATGGGTGTATTTAGGTGACAGCGTGGTGTCTAAATAACAAGTGGGTATCATTGAAACGGGTTAAGGGTCAAATTAGTACCGAAATTACGCGTGTACGTTTCATAAAGTTCTAATGAAACGTTTAGTATGCACGGTGGTTCGTTTCGTACAAATTTTAGTACGAAACGTCACTTTCACTTAAGGGAATTTCGTGGGAAGTTTCACGTGCGAAATTTGTTACGCACGATCGTGCGAAGTCCCGTTTCGTTTGGCGCGCACTTTTGCACGTAAATGTTACGTAGTGGAACGTAACGTTTGATTGGTTAGTAAAGTGCTAAGTAGTTAGTAAGAGATTTCGCACGATTTTGCATTGGTCAGTCTGAGTCTTTGCTGATCAATGATTGGCCCAAGTAAAAGCCTGTTAAAACGGAGCGTTGACTCTGGCCTGGTCCAGCGCGATGATGGATAAATAGTGAAGTGTACGAGGAGAGCAGATCTTTTCCTCTGGAAAAGTTTGTGGAAATTCCGGCTGATCTTGGTCCTGAGCGATTAATACCAAATTGGAGAAAAGGCATTTTTGCATTGAAATCTCTTACTAACTCAATAGTGTTTTAGTAGTAAAGAGATAGAATTATTAAGAGTGGAGAGTAGTGGAAAACACTTTAATAAGAAGGGTTGAGCCACGAGGGCAAGAGACCAAGCTAATGTTATGTGGACAGAAGCTTCTTCTAATTTAAAGTTTATCCTTATGTGAGTGTGGTCCAATGTGGATGTGTATTTTCCAATGTGTGGAATGTGTGGTTGGGATTGTTTGTAGTAATGGGATTTTCTGAGAGGTAGGAGATCCTGTTACAGATTTCATATGGAGTGTTTGGTCCCTCCATTAACGGCGGTTCCAGATGGCCATTCGTTTTGTCACGGCTGCCAATAGTTACCAGTCGTATTGGCCAGCTCTTCGGCAAGCTAAAGAGCTTGGGGGGGGATAAACTGAGCCTCCTAGCTTCCTCTCCCACCCTACCTTTATTTTTCTTGTGATATGTTTATTTGTTGCTCGCTACTTGTACAGATTTGTGTCGCACATTCTCTTATATGTTCCTGACTTTCATGTTTATTTCTTTATCATTTATCTTACAGCTGATTGTGTTGCATACTTACCATCTCCTTTGTCACATGCACGACAGTTGTTATGTCGTATCGCGTCGACGCATTTTAATTGAAATTAACTACATGTAAACGGTCTGTAAAGACCGACGCCACACTAACTTGTGTTTTGGTATGTTTTCGGTGGTGACAGGGCCATACAGGTTTTCGGTGATGCGGTGAAACCCGCTGGCAGATTTTGTTTCGTCTGTCCATTCGTTGGATGCCGGAATATACGCGAACAAATTTAAGTTGCCGTCCAGGATTTCCGCTAACCGAAACGTCAACTTAAAATGGTGTCAAGACCAGCGTGAATTTGAACGCGCATCAACGACCACCAAGGATGCAGACGAACGGACGATCTAGATTAGACTGCTCATGGCGACGCGATTGGTCCATTTTAAGTCGTGGACCCTTGGAGGTCTCACACATTCACATGTAGCGTAGGGAGGGTTTTTATCCTTAGCTTGTAGATTCTGTAACGCAAGGCACGTGATTTTGGTTGCCTATTGGCCAAAACCCAAACTAGGCACAGTTAACCACATAGATTTCTTGAACACAAGTTAGGTTAGACGCTGAGCTGTAGACTTTTTACTTAGTATATTTTAGGTGAATTCGATGCTCACACTTTCAAGAGCACAGGAATTCTTTGGGAAGATTTGACCCTTGCTTTCATTACTTTTCTTGTGAAATTGTCAGGATAGTTTTAGTGAATATTTTTCTGGTCATTAAGCGTTGCCTAACTCACACTCACCTTTTTCTGTAATATGCCTTGCAATTTAATCAACACGGCTCACGCCGAGGCCTAAGCGGTTTCCTTTCACTTCTTTTCTCGTCATATCAAGTGGATTGCTGCTCAGCCTTCTCTCTCAGGTTGTTGCTGAACCTTGGATTGTGATTGGACAGTTTTGGGTTTGCTCGTGTGGTTCACTTGGTGATAGTGGATTAGGGTTGGCTTTCCTTATTTGTTTTGTATGTGGCTAAATCTGGTTATCTCAAATTTGCTCGCGGATTTCTACATTTTCAGTTTATGTGTTGTGATAATTAGGTTAGATCTTTATTAATCGAACACTCTTAAGGAATATAAACTGACGAAGGAGCTTAGTGGCTATCCTTTGGCTTAATATTAAACTGAGCCTCCTAGCTTCCTCTCACGCTACCTTTATTTTTCTTGTGATATGTTTATTTGTTGCTCGCTGCTTGTACAGATTTGTGGCGCACATTCACCGATATGTTCCTGTCTTTCCTGTTTATTTCTTTATCATTTATCTTGCAGCTGATTATGTTGCATGTTTACCATCTCCTTTGTCACATGCACGACATCCCGTCTCTTTGGGACGCTTAGTGTTAGTATTTTTTTCGCCAGTTAAAACAACTTTTCTCCATACAAACTTATCCAATTATACATGGAGACCCCCAGTCGGAAAGTTACAATCTTAGCTTTCAATCGCAACCGTCATATCCGTAATCTGACAAGCGTTCACGGAGAAAAGATGTTTTAAGTGGCAAAAAAAACATCAACACTAATTGCGATACACGGTGTAGTCGCAAGAGTGTCGAGAACAATGTTGTGTGCCTCCTGTCTCTGTTGGACGCCAACAAAGAAAATTGACCGTTGAACAAAAAAGTGACGCTTTGTCTGAGGTGGTCTTTGAGAAAATTATAGGATGAGAAAGCATGATCCACATGGTCCATGATATATGATCCACCAATTATAAAGAAACGAGGAACCAAAATAGAATCATGTGACAAAAAGACACTGTTTTTTTTGTTCGTAAAAGAATAAAAGGCTCAAGTTAAGGCTTATAAGACAACGCATGTTCTCATTTCCTTTACGGTTCCGCTAATGGGACACATATAAATGTGAACAATACTCATGATGGTAGTTAAACATTAGCGGATTCATGATGTATTGATGTGTGATTTTTTCTTTTTTCGGTAGAGTTTAATCACATCTATAGTTTGTATTTTTTTTGCTTGTCATTTGGTTTTCAAAATGCTCCTTTTTGTTTGATAGTTTGATGTCGTCCGTCATTCTTTGCCTTCATTTTGCTTTCTTTTCCACGCTTGCACTTGGATTTGATTGCTCCCCAATACGGCACATAGACAGTCAATTCTTCCTCACATTTTGTCTTTTCCCTCACATCTACGATATTGAGCCTTAGGATCCAATGGTCAGGATCCAACGGCCTAGTAATAGATTTTCTGTCAACTACAAAAACCGAGTTAACACTTCCTTCAATACTGTCCCTGAATCACTTTTCTCTTTCTCTTTCTCTCTCTTTCTCTCTCTCTCTTTTATTTTCAGGAGGAGACCGATATAATAGAAGAGAACAAATTATTTTTTTCGGTGCACAATTTTGTTGTTTACTTTGTGCTTGTTCTATTCAATGTAAAATCGGAGTACATTTTTATATTGGATTGCCCGTGTTTGTATGTTAGTTTATTTCTTAGTTTTTCCTATTAATTTCCTTCCACCCAAGTTTGATTTTCAGTTTTGTTTTGGCTTTTCGTCTTTTTCTCCGTGTAACAAATGGTTTACTCGAGTGCTTTCGTAAAAAAGTCGAACAATCCAAAAACAATTTGAGCTCCAACTCCCAAATTTTCATTTAAAGAGAAGACTATTCTCTGATTTCTCTCCCACTTCCTACAATTTTACATTTTAAATATCAACATCAAAGAACTGTGTATTATAAAAAGCAACCACATCCTTTCCAAACACCTCATTGTCACCTCTTGTATACGACAAAACGAAAAAAAAAAAAAAAAACAGAAAAGCGACGGTGTAACCCATTTATGGCCCACGGTCTCCGAACAAACATTCAACGAATAAGAGTTAAAATAAAATCAATTAATTTTTAAAAGTAAATGGAAAACACAAAAATTAAAATTAAAAAAATCCAACACTTGAAAAATGAAAAAACCCTAAATTCCTACTTTCCTTTCCTTTAAAACGGCCATTTATATGGATCTTCCGTTAAGACTTTTCCCGATTGTTCCGTATCTGATTGAGAAGAAGTAGGACTTCCGGCAGGAGAACTTTGCATTCTTCGTAAACTATTTTTCTTTTCCTCGACACCAATAGTCAAAAGGTCTAAACTCGGTTGAGGAGATAATCGAACCGAATCTAAAAGCTTGTCCTGACTCAAAGCTCTCCCTCTCCACAATCGAGCGTCGTGAGCCGCTCGTTTTTCCGCACCCGATTTGATCCCCAATTTTTGTTTTGGAAAATCCAAACTTATACTACGAGCCAAAACCGACTTGCTAGAAGACGAATGTGTCGCCTTATTCATTTCCGGACTGGAAACAAGGAATCCTTCTCCTCCACTACCTTCTCTTCCTCCTCCTCCTCCTCCTCCCAGTACTCCCGCTCCTCCCACTCCCCCACCTCCTCCTCCACTTCCCTTCCCTGTCACAACCGAGTCGCTATAAATCGAACTCCCTCTCTCCATTGCCACTTCTATACTTCTCCTCCCAATAGTCCTCTCATCTTTATTTCCAGAGCTACCTCTCCTCAACCCTCCTCTCCTCCTCCCATCCTCCGGCCTCGGTATTCCACTACTTTTGGGACTCGTTTGACTATGAGTACTACTGTTACTACTAGTCCTACTAGGGACAAGACCTACATTTAAAATAACACTCCCTCTACCCCCTGAGCTCACACTCCCACTCCCAATTACTCCCATACTACAGCTACTTACCGAACTGTCAAATCCTCCACTCCCTCCACTGTTTCCTCTCTGTAACCCGGGAAATCGAGACCCTCCTTCTGTTCCTCCTACTCCTCCTCCTCCTCCTCCCCTTTGGCTGCTTTCTCCTCTCCCTCCCAGTTTCCCCGAGTTTATTCTTGCCCAAATTTGCTCCATGGAGGGAGGAGCCCCTCCTCCTCCTCCCCCTCCTCCTCCGGTTCCCTCCTCTGAAGGACTTCCCCCTGAACTTCCCATGACTCCAAAGTCAATACTATTTTCTCTCGAAAGTTGAGATATCCCTCCTTCTCCTGACCCACTCCTGCCTCTCTCTTCCCCTCCCACTACCTCTCTTACCTTCTCCAGACTCACTCCTCCCTTAAAACTTTTCGGAGGACTTCGAGGAGACTTCACTGTGGGAGACGATCCAGGAGAGGGAGAGTGAGACCTCGACCCTCCACCTCCTTCTCCCGTTTTCGATGGAGGGATATCCGTCCACCAATCGAGAGAGGGAGAGGGAAGCAATCTCGACCCGCCACCTGTCGTCACGAACTTTAATTTTTCCGCTTTTGACCTTTCGGTTTTCAACTTCTCCATCTTCAAACTCCCCTCTCTTCCCGCTCTTCCCTCTCTTCCCTCCTTCCCCTCTCTCCCCACCTTACCCTCTTTCCCGTTTTTCCCCTCTTTCCCGTCTTTTCCATCTCGTCCTCCGACATTCTCTCCATTATCATCCTTTTCCTCTTTCCCGCCAACCTTCTCGTCTTTTCCGCCGATTTTTTTGTCTTTTCCACCGACTTTTTCGTCTTTTCCACCGACATTTTCGTCTTTTCCACCGACTTTTTGGTCTTTTCTGCTCAAATTTGTGGACCATCGATCTCTCAAAACTTTCTCCAAATCCCTCGGTCTTATCGGTTTTGCCAAATAATAGTCCATTCCCGCCTCGATACACCGAGTTTTGTCGTGAGAGAGAGCCGAAGCTGTTAAAGCCACGATGCAAGAAGGTTGGAGACACTCTCCGGGAACCGGAATTAGGAGTTTAGTGGGAGTGCCAGCTGGCAGCAAGCCATTCGCCCGTTCGTGTTCTCGAATTTTCTGAGTCGCTTCAAAACCGTC
Source organism: Zygnema cylindricum (assembly GCA_037447655.1). Lineage (NCBI taxonomy): Eukaryota > Viridiplantae > Streptophyta > Zygnematophyceae > Zygnematales > Zygnemataceae > Zygnema > Zygnema cylindricum. Next base: position 138,721 of record JBBHKE010001435.1, on the reverse strand, counting down.
CATTTCGGGCATGTGGCAGTCCTGGGGAGGGGAGAGAGGAGGAGAGAGGAAAATGGAGAGAGGGAGAAGGAGAGAGAGGGAGAGAGGGAGAAGGAGAGAGAGGGAGAGAGGGGAGAGAGGGAGAGAGAGGGAGAGACGGAGAGAGAGAGGGGGAGGAAAATGGAAAGACAGGGGAAGAGAGCGAGAGAGAGAGAGAAAGGGAAGGAGGCAAAGAGGGAGAGGGAGGGGGAGGTGGAGAGGCAGCGGGAGGGGGAGGAAAGTGTGAGAGAGGGAAGGTGCGAGAAAGAGGGAGAGGAGAGAAGGCAGACTTTTTTTTTTCGATAAATTATCAATATAAGCAGTCAAAATGTAGAATTAGACAATTCTTGACCCAAAAAAAAATAGTAGAAAGACTCTAAAAAAAAAAAAAAAAAATAAAAATATAAGTAACCAGGCGGAAAAAAGGGAAAATCCTTACATCTTTACGATCAAAATCTATCGAAAAAACACGATTATAAAAAAACAAAAAAAAAACGTCCCAAAAAAAATCAAAAAAATAACCAAAGAAATCCAAAATAAGCGGTAAACAATAGTAACCCGATATCCCGATACTAACCTAAGAGGTAAAAAAAAATAAGAATAATGAAATAACCACTCTTAGATAAAAAAAAATGTTTTAAATCTCACCATAAGAATGAGGTCGTAATGTCGTTCTTTACAAGCTTTGACCGCGGTTGACCCATCTTCGACTAAATCGTATTTTAAACCCAAATTATGAAGCATTCGAGTCGCCACCATTTGATTTACTTTATTATCCTGAAAAAAAAACAAAAAAAAAAAAAAACAAAAAAAAACAAAAAAAAAAAAAAAAAAAAAAAACAAAAAAAAGAAAAAAAAAGAAAAAGAAAAAACAAAAAAAAAAAAAAAAAAAAAAAAGAAAAAAACCAAAGAAACAAAAAAAAAAAAACAAAAAAAAAAAAAAACCAACAAGAACGATAAAAGATCTCAAAAAAAAAAACCCAAAAATGGAAACAATTGGAGAAGGAAAAACCTAAAAACGAAGAAAAGTCCAAGAGGGAAAAACCCAGAAATCCAGAAGAAAGAAAAACCCAAAAAGAACAAAAGGGCAAAACTCAGAAAATAAAACAAAAAAAACAAAAAAACTGAAAAAAAACAAAAAAAACAAGAAAAACAATGCGAAATTGAGCTCACACGTATATAATTTTTAGTGTTGTGTATCGGGTCAAAACTTATCGCGATAAAACCGATACCGATAGTTATCGCTTATCGAACGGTGAGGGGTCCCGATATATCGCTCCGAGACCAACAAATTCCTTATCGGCGATAAGTGGAAAAAAATATAGTACGCTATATAATAGTACTTTATAAAATACTGTATTATTTTTTTCACTGTATATAGCGTGGCTTGCCACGTATGACAATCAGTTCTGTAAGTGGAAAACACCGTACAATTGTACGGTCTGAACCATACAATTATCACCGATTGTTTATCGAACCGGTGTTATCGCAATAAAAAACTGATAACATCGATACCACCGGTACCAATATATTGTGCCAATATATCAATTATCGGTAGGCCAAAAAAAGGGGCATATCGGTTATCCGCAAATGGCCACCGATACACAACACTAATAATTTTAAACATCAATTGAAAAGTTTGAAAATTTTGAATGGAGAGAAGAGGAACTACTAAAACTACCGTTTTGGAAGTTTAAAAAATGAGAAAAAAGAAAGAATCATCCCCTTTTCCAATTGAGTTTTACAAAGTGAAAATGTCAATTATGAGTTGAACTGCAAATATCCATTCTCCCTCCCCTCAACCCTTCCCTGCTCCCTCTCCTACACACTCCCCTTCTCCCTCCCTCTCCACTGTCTCTTACCTCCGCAATAAGCACTCGAATACTCTTCAAACTCTCCCACAAAGGCTTCTTCTCTCCTCTTTCTCTCTCTGGAGAGACACTCGAAGATCTCGATCCTGACCCTCCCTCTCCTCCTACCCCTAAAATTACATAGAAAAAAAAAGTAGACCCTACTCCTACCTCACTCTCTAACCCTATATCTCCCCCCATAAGAAGACAAAGATTTTTGCAAATTGCCAATCCTAATCCGGTTCCTCCGTATTTTCGGCTCGTGGAACTGTCGGCCTGGAGGGGTAATGGGAGCGGGAGAGAGAGAGGGAGAGAGGGGGAGAGGAGAGGGAGAGGAGGAGGGAGGGGGAGAGGGATAGGGAGGGGAGAGGGAGAGGGGGGGGAGAGGGAGAGGGAGAGGAAGAGGAAGAGGAAGAGGAAGAGGAAGAGGGAGAGGGAGAGGGAGAGGGAGAGGGAAAGGGAAAGGGGGAGGGAGGAGAAGAAGGATTCAGTCTGATAACACTTTTCCAGCTGAATTCACATTTTTACTCAGTTTTCATTAGGATATATTTTTTCCTTCTAGCGTTATTTAATTTCCAAGATTTTTTAAGTGTGCTTAATAAGGTTAGGTTTTTTTCTTTTTTCTTAAGGTTTTTCAAAATTTGGGAACGTTTACTTTTGATTCTTCCTTTATTCTATTTTATTTTTATAAGGTTTCTAAGGACCTTTCCGGGTACTAGTTAAGGGGTTTTAGGGTTTATTTCTTTTTCGAATTTCTCGATATTCTCTGTACTTAAACAAACAAACAAGGAAAAACCTTTTTGTGCCTCCAAGCTTTCAAGAAACTCAAATAATACAATAAGAGATCTTTAACAGTTATTTTAACGGTTTTTTTCTAGCGCTGTATATTGAGCACGATTTGCTGATAATCGATATGTACTTTTTTGGACGGTCTCGATAATTGATATATCGAGCCTATAGCTTTTATAACCAATATTGCGATATAACGACATTGGTATTGAGATATTGTTATTATCCATACATTTATATTCAAACATTTTGTTTTCACAAAGCCGTCAAGGTCGTAGAATTTCTCAGTATGGCACGGTATGGTACGGTACGTTACACCGTGTATTGCTATTAGTGTAATTGTTTTTTTTTCCACTTAAAACATCTTTTCTCCGTGCACACAGGTCCAATTTTCAATTAGAGACCACCAATCGGAAGGTGAGAATCGTGACTTTCAATCGCAACTGTCAGATTAAAAATCTGACAAGTGTGCACTTAGAAAAGATGTTTTATTGGCGAAAAAAACATTTAGACTAATAGCTATACACGGTGTACCTTACAGTAAGCTAAGTGTACCGAATCTTAGTGCATTTTTGAATGAAAACATTTACATGTACCAAATAGTAAATTTCGCTCCTTAATTTATATTTTTTGGCTTGTACGCAGAATTTCCCTCCAATCAAGTGTCCGGCCAAGATTTGTTCTAAATTTACGTTCTAATGTACCATACACTTATCAGTAAGTTTAGCCCCTCCATATGTTGATATATCGATTTCATGACTTATCGATTACCATTTCGATTGATATACAACACTAATTTTTTTTTTTTAATTATTACCTACATTTCTTCGCTAACCAAAACAAAACAAAACGAAGCAAATAAAATCAAAACAAAAAAAATAAAAAAAATCTTACTTGCATAAATGCCCGAAAAAGTCTTTTTTTCGCGACATCGTCGATTCCCATCCCGGAATCTCGGACTTCGAATCGTACAGTCAGCTGCGTCGTAACATTTTTGGGCAGCCCGGCAAAAACTTGAGTAGTTTCAACAGCTGCCCGATATCGAGCCTGAGAGGCCGCCAAATCGCGGATCTCCTCGGGTGTTGCCAACCGCATATTTACACTTATTCCTCCCCTATAACGATAAATAAAACAATGGAAAGACAGAAAGTGTGAGAGAGAGGGAGGGAGAGGGAGAGGGAGAAGGGAGAGAGAGAGAAAGTATTACAATAACTCCACCCCTATAATAATAAGAGAGGAAGAGGGAAACCACGACACCGAGGGAGACCAAGAGGGAGAGTCAGAGGGAGAGGCCACCACTACCTCAACTACAAGGGCGAGGGCAAGGCAAAGGAG
>JBBHKE010001435.1:67948-134719 GCA_037447655.1 Zygnema cylindricum | reverse complement strand
TGTGAGAGATAGGCAATGCGAAAATGAAGAGGTAAAGGGATAAAAAGAGATAGAGAATGAAAAAGGTGGAAGAATAATAAGGTAGAGGGAGCGAAAGATATGAAAAAACATGGTGAAATGCGCACTTACCCAAAAACCCTTTATAAACCCTATAATTTATAGCGACGGTAATGGCGCGATTCCTCTTGTTCTTTCGGCATATTGTTGTGTACCCTAAAACTGTTGTAAACCTTAAAATGAGGTATGGAGTCGATGGATGTCGCGAGACTCAGCGAGGCAGCGGGGAGACGATCCGTATCTTGCCGAAAAAATGGCGGCGTCATGTGAAAATGGCTCTGCGAGATTTTGAATTGACCCACCAGAGGACGAAGATGTGGTTGGGATTAGTCAGAACACAAAATCTATTTTTTGTGTCGTCTCCGCATTTGCCGTTGGTTTGATATCAATTGCCGTTTTCTAGGCTTTTCTTCAATCCTAAATTTTGTAACTTTTTTCTATTTTATTTACAATGTGACAGTAATTTGTTGTCGTTTTGTGAAACATTACCCATTTTAGGGTCAAACGTAACTCTAATAAGCGTCTCTTTGGTTTAAAGGTCTGGTATTACCGTTATGTTTATTTTTGACCATGTAATAGTGTAAATATATACACTATTATTTTTGCAATATCTCAAATAGAGTTAATACGGCAACGTATTAGACTTAACTCTAACGCGACGATGAACATGTGTAAGTACGCAACATTACCCTTACGTAACATGGACAGTTTTTACCATGTGCAAATGTTATCCGTTCACACTATAACACACAAAAACGAACGTCTGAATGTATGCGAACGTTTATTTTGCAAACTTGACTCAACAATTTTTGTAAGCGCAGCTATGTATGCGACCGACATAAGATAACCACAAATTCCGTACGGATTCCGGTAAAGAAGTACAATGTTGTACTATCAAACTACTTCCGTACACCACACTATTCATGCATTCAGTACGGTCATACCATTGACGCTAATTTACAAGTACCGCATTTAATGTCAAAGATAAATTAGATTCAATCACTGTATTTCGTGTATCAATGTCAAAATTTCGGGGTGCCGATATAAGGTACGGTACGCTAATAACGATTCACGGTGTACAGTACAGTATTTGCATTTGAATTGACTTGAATTCTTTTCGTCTTCTTCTTCTTTTCGTACCATTTTCGTATTGTTTTTTGTACTGTTACTGTACAAACACCCACCTCCCACCAAATATATCGCGATGGTTTTCGTTCGTGCCTGAGCGATATATTGGGTCCTTTGACCTTTCGATATTCGATATGTCGGATATTGGATATATCGCAATAATATATTATACGATACTCATTACCAATATATTCATATCGGTATGTCAAAAATGGTACATGTCGATTATCGGTGAGACACTACACCGCGCATCGTTATTAGTGTCAACAACTCTAATTTGGGTTCTTAAAATTTTGATTTTTTTCAAAAATAGTATACGTGATTTTATTTTTCCTTGACTTTAATTGAGGTTCCGTACAAAATAGCGTCAAGACCGACACTACAGTTTTATATAATTAGTGTGGTGTACGGATGATGTCAGACCGTACATATATGTACCTTTTTACTTTAAATTATAAAAAATAAATTATATCCGCACGCATATGAGCGTGCGCTTAAAAAATGGGTTCAATCTTGTCGCCAAAAACCTCATTCGCACACGATCTCCTATAATCGCCTATTCTGCAGTGTGAACGTCAAATATGTTCGCATGTGGGCACTGCACATCAAATATGTTCGCATGTGGGAAGTCATGATTTTACAGTTAAAGAAGTGGACTTATTTTTTTTACACGTCCACGTAAACCGTCTTGAAACTGCGTACTCTTACTTCATGTGAACTTTCCCTGTTCAGTTTGTATAAACACTATAACATGTATTTTGTCCAATTAGTGTTAATATGTACTCTATTTCGGTGCAACGAACGAATATAGGGTAAATGTTTATTCTAATATGCTGTTTATATGTCATTTCACTCCCAATTAGAATTAATGTATACGTTAATAAAGGGTCAAAGTGACAATAGACCACCTATTACAATGAATAAATTAAAATAAATAGAATAAAAATACAAAATTTGGCGTTGATGATATTTGGGACGGGTTAACGCCAAATGCGGACAATCCACAAAAAAATGGATCCCTCATTCAACGAATCTCGTCCATCCATTTATCCATTTATTTTTTGTTTTTTTAGGGATCTGACGCCGCGCCGTCATTTTGGCAAACGAACAGATGTCATTCGTTTCATGAAGAAGCAGGCGAAAATACTGCCGCCACCTTCATTTTATTTCCATGGATTCGAGGTCGCATGTGGCGGCTCCTTCTCCCTTTGCATATGGCGCGTCACTCCAATTTACCTCTTCATTGCCTACGCCCCTTCTACACGCTCCCTTTTATCTCGAATCTATCCATGCTGACCTCCATGTTTTTTTATTGAGGGTTTCTAAAATGTGCTCTCTCACCTTTATGCCCTCTCCCTCTACCTCTCTCTCATACTTCCAATCTATCTCCATTCCCACTCTCTTTCCCTCTCTCTTTCTCTTCCTTCTCTCTCTCTTTGACAAACTCTTTTTCCCTCTCTTTCTCTCTCCCTCTCCCTTTCACTCTCCTTCTCACCTTCTAGATTTTCCACACTATCTCTATCCTCTCCTCTCCATCTTCCTACTCTCCCAATCTGTTGCCATCTCTCTCTCTCTTTTTTATTTTGTTACTCTATCTTCATGCTATTATGTTTTTTAGGGTCATTCAATCTCTCATTTTTATATTTTGTGTTTCTCTCCCTTATGGTAATCGGCGACGAGGCTGTATCGTCGCTGAATGAAATGTATTACCATATTTTCATTCAACGACAGTAACGCGTCATCGCTGAATGGCATGTTTATTTTTCCGTCATCTTTTATATATCCTGTCGATTTTTTCCTTTTTCCCACTCCCCCTCTCCCATTCCCTCTCCCCTTCCCTCGATCTGTCGTTATCTCTACCTTTCTCTTCCCACTACCTTATCTACTCTCTCTCACTCCCTCTCGCTTTCATTTCATTTTCTATATGCCGCATTACTTTCCTCTCTCTCTCCCATTCCCTCTCCCCACCTCTTGATTTGCAGCTATCTTTCCCACCCACATTCCCTTTTCCTCTCCCTCTCACTCTCTTCATCTGCCGCACTACCTCCCTTCCCCTCTCCCTCTCCCTTGCCCTCTCTGTTTTCCTCACCTTTCCCCTCTCCCTCGCCCATGAACTTCACCATTACAAATACACGTTTTGACATTAATTTTTTAAACCACCTCCATTGTTGTATTTTTTTCTTTGTTGTAGGCTCGGAATTTCATTGAGGCAGCTGATTGCAATGGAGGAACAAATGCATGGATTGGGAGAGATTTCATTGACTCTTCTTTATTGCATTTAATATTAGAACTTCCAAACAAATTTGTACATGGCTTGGAAAATATTATTATATTACCATAGTTTACACAGGATACTTCTCAGGTGCGATGTACATTTCGTTAATGTAGACTAATATTTTTTTTTATTTGAAAAAGACGAATAGGGTAGTACATATTATAGTTTTTTTACGGTGTACCTCATTGTCTTTCTTAGGGAAAAAGGATTGAATTTATATCTAAGTGTATTTTTCACTATTTTTAAAAATTGTAAATCATTTTCACTTTGTTGCAATGACGCGTGCTATGATATAATTGCTCTATGTTTTGTAAATGATAAACGATACATGCCATGAAGTTTGTGAACACCCCTAACGTTTTTGGTTGACAAACGTCTGATTGTTCTCTCTCACTATTCTTATTTACAGTTGTCATTATTTTTTCATTTTATTATATATTATATCTTTGTAATTCTCTCTTTTTCCTATCTATCTGTCTCCTTAGAGTTAATTAGCGACAAGACTGTCTCATCGCTAGATGGTATATGTTACTTTCCTGCCAGTCAACAACGAGAACGTCTCGTCGCTCAACGCCATGTATGACTTTTTCACCATTCAACACCGACATTGTGTCAACAGAAGATGTCGTTCTCTCTTTTTACTGTCTATTTGTCTCTCTAGAGGTAATCAGCGACGAGACTGTCTCGTTGCTGGATGGTATGTGTTACTTTCGTGCCAGTCAACGACAAGAACGTCTCGTTGTTCAACGTCATGTATGACTTTTTCACCATTCAGCACCGACATTGAGTCAACACAAGATGTCGGGATCCATTTCTCCATCACATTATTATTGTCCCCTAATTTTCATCTACGTTTACTTTTGAACTTAACCATAATAACCGACCATCTTGCCCTCATGTTATCCGACTTGTGTTTTTATGTTTCACATTTTTTTATTTTTCATTCTCCATTTTCTTATTCGTCTCTATCGCGTTAATTTTATATATTTATGATCCTTTCCATGAAATTTTCTCGCTATTTCATATCACTGTCTGTCTTATCGTTGTTGTCTTTATGTCATAATATATTATCTACCATCGAGCGACGATGCTGTGTCGTCGCTGAATGGTTTATTTCACATTCGGCCAATGGGCGACAACAATGTGTCCTCGCTGAATGGGAGCATGAAACTACAAACATAGAATTTACACAATCACTACAAATACATTTCATCCGCATTGGGCCATTCAGGTATCGTAAACAATATAAAAACAAAAAATGAAAGAGGGATATATAATATTCAACGTCAAAGAAAGAAATACAACGTATACTGCATACTGCAATAAAAGAAATGTAAATGTATTAACCTAAACTAAAAAAAAAAAAAAAACACACTATTAGTAAAAAGTTATGCAAACGACCCATTATCCATTATACCGCCACTCCTAATTAAACCACCTCTCTAAAAATTGCCTCATAATCACTGTTTTCCTCTAAGACTTCGTCATGACTGGCTTCATCCTCTTAAATATCCGCCTCTCGAAGGAGTTGGAGTAGATCCCGTACAGGAACCGAAGGAGGAGGCACTTCGTCGCCGTCGAAATGATTTCGCCATTTCATAATTATCACTTGCAACTTTTGCGTAAGCATGCTCTCCTCCCATTTGCCCTCCTTTAATGACCATCCGCATTGGATCATCGCCTTGCGTGCATATCCCATGCCATTTTTGTCCTTCATTTCGTTCACTTCTTTTATCGAATCGCGTGCCAACTTTAAGAAAAAGGCTTTCCCCGGTCTAGCTAACTTACCAAACCATTTTTGGCCCCTAGGTAAAGACCACTTGTGGCTCTCTACCCCCCTTCATCTTCCAATCTTCCCATTTTCTTGACCACACCTCTTTGATTTTAGAAATTTCAAATGAATCGACAGGTTGCACTAAATGCGTTACACATGGAGGAAAAAAATAGAGTGTTGTTCTCTTTGCGCTTAAAGCGGTGTTTAATTCTTCGGACATATTGTGACCGCCACAACTGTCCACAGATATAACCTTTTCACGGCCATCGCGATCTCCTTAGTATGACCTCGGTTCTGCGATCCATTAGGGGAAGACCGTTTTGTCGTTCTAACCTTTCAGCCTGGTACGGTAACAAACTCCTACAGAAGAGAGTGGGAAAACATATTGAGTGAGGGAGGGAGAGAGAGGGCGACAAGTGTATAGGGAGAAATCAATATAAACAACATATCACTCCATATATAATATTTTGGGTGTGGAGTACAAGGGAGAATAAGTGAGACAATAGCGTCAATATTTATAAGGAAAAAGATTCATAGGGAAAGAAAAACACCTGGTATGTCATCGTGGATGCCCTTGATCGGGTAATTACGGAGCTTGTTGGCGAAGATTAACATAGGAGATTCAATTCGAGCGTTCACTCCGCCCGTGAGTCGAACCATCAAAGTCATCGACTCTCCACCTCTGGCAACATCCGCGTATTTAACCACCTCATCCCCGCGAAAACCCAACGTCTTTTTGTTATCCATATTTACAATCACGTGGGTCTCGTCCATGTTTTCAATTAGATCCTCGTTGTAGCGACCTATAATGACAATAACACATAAAATTGTAAGAAAAACACAACACAGGAAAATATGATGGTAGGGGAAACTACTTTCATTCGCTTATTTGCATTTATATCCATAGAAAATACAATTTAATGTAATATATGTGACATATATTACAGCATATAGCAATGAGTTGTACAAATATTCAAAAAACTTACCCGATAAAAATCCTCTTTTTAATTCGCCCATGTGATATGCAACTGTTTTTTCGATGTATTCTTCCTTCTCCAGGCTTAATTGTAGCTTTCCTTTTTGAGCCATCGTCACAATATTGTGTTTTTCGCAAAACCGTTGAGTTCATCGTTTTTTCATTTTCATTTTTATCTCATTACCCTTTTTGTCGATGAATAGTCTCCTATTCTCCTCCTTCATACGTTTAATGATATGAACTGCCATGGTCCATACAATGGTTTGTGATATTTTCATACCCGCTTTCTTGAAGCGGTAAAACTCTTCCACCAATTCCGAGTGCACTGCTGTCACCCATGGAAATTCCTTGCCTTTGTCACCACCACACTTCTTCGTCCAAATCCCGCAAACGACAAAGTATGTGTCGTCGCCCGTATGTTTCTCAATGTCGCAACCCGACCCTTTCACCACCGACTTGCTTTTTGGTATTCTTTAACGAAAAGAAAGGGAAAAAAAAAACAAAAAAACATGTCAGTCCTTATTTGTATAAAAAAATTATATATATCATATAAAATTTGGTTCAATGACGACCTGCAGTCGTCGCTAAAGTGAGCGACCATTGTTGGTCGTCGCTGGTTCAGTTATCTGGAGCCATTTCAAGACTCAGCAACGATACATTGTCGTCGCTGATTCAGCGACGACAGATTGTCGTCGTTGATTCATCGACGAGTTGAAGACGTCGCAATGTGAAACATACCACAAGTGACAAAAAAAATAATTAACAAGTAAGTGAGTGGGTGAAACATGGAAAGTGATATAGTGGAGTAAGAGTTAGTAAAAAATACATACCAATTACAGTTTTTTTTTTCGACAATGACCGTGTGAGCCTCATCAATTGCTCTCGATCCGCTCTTATTTATTCTTGTTGAGCCGCTAATTGTTGAGTGAGTGCCGCAATTATTAAAGGAAAATCCTCTCCTTTCGGAGGTGAAGGTGACCTAAACGGTGGCGGAACCCTTTGTATTTCCCAAAGGCGAGAGCGTGGCACTCTGACATTGCAACATTTTTGCAATATCGTCGTACGAGCATCTCGGACAGCAAGTACCTCGGGAGATACTCGATAATATTTTAGGATGTTGTATAACCGAGGATCCCACGGATGATGATGACGTAGCAACTCCGGTACATTTACCGAAAACCGTCCTCCCCACGAACAACCCACGTTATCCGGGGTCTGCCGGATCAAATTGCCTTATGTGGGCTAAGGTCGAGCCTCGGTCCTCAAGCGAGATAAACAACCATGTTGGATGTGCGGTGACATCGAGGGGGATGTCAAGAATTTGCGGAAAAAGATTCGCTTTCGGGTTTAGGGGTCGAGGTTCACCATACCTCCAATGTTTCGGCCATTCGGCAACCGGAATATAATGTTAGGGTCGAGGCACGAAACTGTCCATTTCCTCCCCTGCTGTGGGAGGAGGAAAATACCAATTGGGATACTCAACCGGGTATGGAGGTTGAGGAAACGGAGGAGCCATTACAATGGTTCTCTCCCTAGTCGACGTGGGAGGCGCCCCGAACACATCGTCGTCATCATCAAATTCCCCCTCACGTTGCTTTTCCTCACTATCCGCGGTTTGTTCGTCCTCGGTGGTGGGATCATCTTCGTTTTTCCACACGAGGATATCGGTGGGTTCCAAAATTCGGGTTCGGGCTTGTCTTCCGACGGTTTTTCACCATCCTCGATGCTCTCGTCGCTATCCGAAGACGAGGGGACGTATAATTTGTCATTGTCATCTTTCACCTTACGCTTACCCTTTGCTATCTCTTTCTTCATAGCTATCTTTCTCCCTGCTTCAAACCCCCCACATTTCTCGATCGTCGCCTCTCCCCTTACTCCTTCAGTAGAAATTAATGCTCCATTTTAAGTATTTTCTAGGTCTAAATAGAAGTATAGAAAGAAGCCGAGGCAGTCTACCTCTAACTTCTCTCTCCAACTCTCAAACTTGTCGCAGTCACTGAGAAGTTGGAGAGGGAGCTAGAGCCATGGCTACCTAGGCTATCCAGAGGTTTACGGGAAATATATATTAGTTAGGGGTTTTATTTACTAAAAGGTATGTGCCGGCCATAGGATTTGATCCTGGTACCTGCCGGCCGGCAGACAGCTGGTAGCCGGTAGCCTTAGCCGTTAAGTCTAGAACTAGTGTTACGTACTATATGGTTTGATATTTAATTAAACATTCATACGTAGGATAGTTCATTTAACTGAAACTGTTTACGGGAGACATAGATCCAGAAATGTGAAAGTACGAATTACGGTACGGATAAGAAACGAATACCACGCATTTATTTCTTTAGTGAAACGAATATCGAGCATGTATTTATTACGGCTACGATTAAATGTGAATTTAATCGGACGGACAGAATTAACGCCGAGATCGCGAAAGAGGATTTTGGCGGTTTGTGGTCATCGCCACATCACATGACACGTGGCGGAATGACATTGGATCGCGGCATCTCCGAGGATTAAGGGAGCGAATCCGGACATACCACGTGTCGACATTTAGGCCATGTCGTACAGTGTCCGTACATAAAATACACCAGCAGCTGAACTTTTGTGTACGGAACTGTAACCTGATTGGCTCCGTACATCATTAGATAGAGTCTGTGAGAGAGATTGGACTTAGAAAAATTAGAAGATAGGACCCTCATTCCCAGAGAGCTTCTGTACAAAAGGTCAACTTTGACCCTCCATAACTTACTGCTCAAGGGACAAATTCAGAGATTCTTTTTGCTATCGACTCAAGGGAGTCTTCCCTTCACAAGGGTGAAGTTGGTCAGAGTTTTTTTCTGCGAGGGTGGCAGTTATTTTTGCTCAAACACAAAGGGGTCAGGGTTATCCTAGAGGCTTCTTGGAAGCTGTCCACTCTGAGGACTTAAGGAGGTCTCAGAGTTTCAGGTGATGGGCCCACCCTCTAGGGTACCATTCTCTAATGGAACTGGCTTCATATACTGGGAAAGTATGATGATTGGAGCTCTATGCGAAAAAAGGTTTTGGGGGATAGTGAGTGGACAGTTGGGGCGTCCATCAAGTCTTAGCATTCCTCCAGGGTTTGGATGAAGCAGATTCACCAGGAAAGAGGATCCACCTTCAACGTAGGAAACAAAAGAAGGAGAGGTGGTGGACAAAGGAAAGGAGAAAAGGCGACCACACGAATAGCAACTGGTTCGACATTCATGTCACCTATTCCGAGGAACGAGGAGAATGATACTGAAACCTGGGACTTCAACAATATGGCGGCAAAGCACTTCATCATACGCCAGCTCACTCAAGGACTTGCATGTCCTCATTTGCAGGTAGAAAAGGCATCCGATCTTTGGAAGGCTCTCATAGAGATGTACCGAAGTGGAACGATTCAGCAACAACAGTTGGCTGATCAGAAAGTTAACGAGTGTGAATACAAAGGGGGGAAGATGTTGGATTTTTGCAATGAGCTTACTACACTCTTCATGGAGCTAGAGAGTGTGGGAAAAGTTTTTAGTGAAAAAGAAAAGTTTAACTGTTTACTGATGAAGTTACCTGATGAGTTCGAGAACATAGTCAACCGTGTGCAGGACTTGCCGGACTCAAGGTGGATATGGAACTCAGTGGTAGGGATGATTCTCGTTTGGGAGAATACGATTGAGATCCGAAGGGGAGGAAAGAGTGGCCAAGCCTTGGCAACTGCGACGGATTGGAGGAACAAGGATTCCCGGAAACCGGTCGGAAACTATGGGGGGAGGGAGCAAAAAAATGGGAGCGACGAGTTCGGACCAAGGGCTCCCAAAGGTTTATGTCATTTTTGTAAGAAACCTGGGCACTATATGGCAGAGTGCACAAAGCTAACCGAGCTTCGGCTAAAGGAGGGGCAGACCGGTGGTACCCCAAGAGGAAACAAAAAGGCCCTTGTGACACAGGTACATGAGGCGGAATCCGAGGACGAGGACGATGAGCTTCTTTTAGATGAGGAGTTGGTGTAATCTGTGACCTCCATTGGTACACAGAATGTCTAGCTTATATGAAGCCTCTAGGATAATATTAGCACTTTTGACTTTGGCAATAATTAAGTGCCACCTGGCACGCAAAAAACTCTGACCGACTACACCCCTGTGTAGCATGGACTCCCCTGAGTCCGCTGCAAAAAGAATCACCGAATTTGCTCACATGAGCATTAAGTTATGGCTGTTCAAAGACAGCATATTTGTACAGATGGCCTCTAGGAGAGAGGACGTTTTCAAAATTTTGTCTAAGTCCTGAAAACTCCTCATAACTACTCTAAACCAATCAAAGTGAAGTACCCTAATTATTGTACATAAAAAGTACAGCAGCCGCCGTACTTTATGTACGGATATATTTAGCACCATTCTCGGTCTGCCACGTGGCAAAATAGGTCAGTGACATTCTGTCCATTTTCTCTTCCAGCATCCACGTGTAATTTCCTCCCATTTTGCCGTACTTCTCCTAGATAGTCATTCCGACATCCCGGCACTCACGCGTGTCGTCCGTTCTTTTCACGGTGATTAATTGCAGCCGTTCGATGTGACGCCGCGCCGAATAAATGTTGACCGTTGAATTTCACCGGTCAAAGTTCCGTGTTGACCGTTGAATTTCGACGGTCAACGTTCCGTGTTGATAGCTTAAATTTTCTTCTTGCTTCGCGAGCCGTCGATCGCGACATTTAATTTCGTTCGTCGAAATCAAATGTCTGTTTCATTTATTTCGTGCAGTACTGCATTTTGTGCGGTACCACACGTTCGATGTTTCTTTTCGTTTTGTAAGATGTTACACGGAATATGCTGTATGTTTTCTTTAAATACTTATCAAGTACAATACATGGATCGATTCATCAAGACCTAACGGATAAGACGAACGCCTAATCCATACGGCTTTCGCCCGGAGGATACAGGATCAAATCATGTATGTGGCGACGTAGCTTTTGCAGGAGCTAGCTTTGTCTTCTGTCTATCTTCTCATTTGTCCAAGGCAGCCATGGCTGCCTGTCAATTCTCAGTGACTACGACAAGTATGAGAACTGCAAGACTCAAAAAAGGTAGAATACAAAATATCACTTTTCAACTCTCCCCTTATTATCTGGTCTATCTTTTCTTTCAGTCCAAACTTCTCCCTACAAAATTTTAATTTGGGAGAAGGAACCGGCTTAGTCATCATATCTGCTACCATCTCTCCATCCGGTCTATATTCCAAACTAATTATTTTATTCTCAACCTTCTCTCTAACAAAGCTCAAACGAATATCCATATGCTTTGCTTTAAAGTGATGCTTAGGGTTTGCTGCAATTGCAATTGCAGCTTGATTGTCACAAAATACTTTTTGCACTCCGCTCTTCATGTATCCCAATTCTTGAAGCAAAGATTTTACCCACATCAATTCTTTCACAGCCAAACACGAGGCCATATACTCAGCCTCCATGGTGGACTGAGCAATCACCTTTTGTTGCTTACTGCTCCAACAACAAGCCCCATTCCCAACATACAACACATACGCAGAAGTACACCTCCTCATTGGAGCATCCCCATAACTAGCATCACTCCAAGTGGTGATATCAGTATTATCCCCTCCCAAATGCAACCATAGATCTCTTGTTCTTATCAAGTACAGCATGACTCTTTTGGCCGCTTCCCAATCTTTCTTCCTAAGATCATTCAGACTCCTACTTAATACTCCCACGGCTGCAGCTATATCAGGACGAGTACAGTTCATAAAGTATATCAAACTACCGACAACGTGACTGTATGGAATAGTTTGCATGAACTTGCTTTCCTCAGGTCCTAGCTCATTATCCAAGATCAAGATTCCCTCTTCTGAGCTCCCCTCATTTCCCTTCTTTAAGTCCATTGGAGTCGTACAACTGTTTGCTTTTTCCATTTGAAAATTTTCAAGCATATTCCCAATTGCTTCCTTTTGAGTTAGTCTAGTTGTTTTCTTTTCTCTATCCCTCTCCATTTGAATTCCCAAGATGTACTTTGCCTCTCCCAAATCTTTCATTTCAAATCTACCTTTTAGATCCTTTTTCAATCTATTAATTTTCTCCATTGATTTACTCAAAACAAGCAAATCATCAACATATATGGCAATGAAAATTATACCTTCCTCGCCCTCAAATAAGTAGATAGAATGATCCGAACTGATTCGAATATATCCCAAACTCGTTAAAAACTCGTCCAGCTTTTTGTTCCATTGGCGTGGAGATTGCTTTAGTCCATAAAGAGACTTTATCAATCTGCACACCTTGCTATCCTGTCCTTTCTCCACAAATCCTTCCGGTTGTCGCATGAAGATCTCTTCTTCCAATTCTCCGTGTAAGAAAGCGGTTTTTATGTCCATCTGGTGCACTTCCATGTCTTCCGCTGCCGCGAGACTAAGTAGAATCTGGACGGAGTGGAATCTAACAACCGGAGCAAAAGTCTTCTCATAATCGATCCCCTCCTTCTGTGTGAACCCCTTTGCCACTAATCTGGCCTTGTATTGCTCGATAGTGTTATCTGGATTGAGCTTTAACTTAAATACCCACTTGCATCCTATCGGCTTTCTATCTGGAGGGCAATCCACCAACTCCCATGTGTTTGCTTCCATAATGGAAGCCATCTCATCATTAATAGCTGTCACCCATCTATCACCTTCCGGACTATTAACTGCTTCCGAGTAAGTCCGGGGTTCGCTCAAATGTGACAGCTTAGTTACCTTGTTGTTCACTTGTCTCTCTCGAAGTCTCTTACTGCTTCTCTTTCCTCCTTCAAACTCCGAAGCTAGGATAGAGGGTAATCTTAGGTTTCTCCGAACAACTTCACCTTCTCCCCTATCCGTGGAGTCCATCTCCAGTCGTTCATCGTCCATTTCTGGTATTTCCTCGTTTTCTTCATCGGTTTGAACCGGATGTTGTGACTCCAAGAGAGAGTGTTTCTCCGTCAGTTTTTCCTCTTTCTCTGCAAGGTCAGACTGAACCGGAGTTTGATTAGAAGAATCTAAATCTAACTCATTTTCGGATTCAATTATAATTCTCACCGATTTGGTGTACTTAAAGGGATCTATGGACTTTCCCTCATCCATAATTACCAAGTGTTTCACTAGAATTATGTCTTCTCTTCCGAGATCATAAACTCTATATCCCTTTACATTTTCATCATACCCAAGTAAGTATCTCGGCTTTCCTCTAGCATCTAACTTCCAATCAGATTTTTCTGTGTTTCGACTAAACATTTGACTTCCGAACACCTTCAAGTGTGAAATATTAGGTTTTCTTCCGGTCCATCTTTCATAAGGTGTTTGGTCTTTTATAGCCGAGGTAAGGACTCTATTTTTGAGATAGTTAGCACAATTCATAGCTTCTGCCCAAAAACTTTTCCTTATCTTTTTATCTGTCAACATACTACGGGCACTATCACTTAAAGTCCGATTTAGTTGTTGATATTTTTGTATTTTCTAGGTCTTTATTAGATAGAAAAGAGTAGAGGCAGTCTGCCCCTGACTCCCTTATCGAAGCCCCCACACTTGTCGTAGTCACTGAAGGCTGGAGAGGGAGCTAGAGCCATGGCTGCCTAAGCTCTCCAGAGAGACATGAATAGATAATATAGGTATGTTTACCAAAATGGTATTTGGAATTGATCCTGGTACCTACCGTCGGTGAACCGTTCCGTAGTCGTTAGCTTTGTCCATTTAATCTAGGACTAGTGCTAGTACATATAGGGTTTGATAGATATTTATATAGTTACAGGTAGGGAATTCCATTTAACTGGATAACGGGTTCAGGGCATAGAAACAGTTGTACTTTTAGCACCAGACGAAATAAATAGTACGAACATTTATTTCGACGGTCCGTTTTAGTTACGATGTAAATCGGACGGCCGTGGTAAGCGCCGACATCAAAGAAAGGAAAATTTGGTAGTTTGAAGACGCCGCCACTCCGGATGACACGTGGCAACATCGTACGGGATTACGGAATTTCCCGAACGGCAGAAAACAAATCCGGGAGTGACAAATATCGCACTATGGCGACATCGTACAATGTACGTACAGAAAGTACTCCGGCACTTGTACTTTCTTGTACGGTACCGTTTTTTGACGCGGCATGACCTGGCGCCACGTGGAGAGATAAGATTTGGAGGCAGGAATTCCGGAGAATACAAGAGCGAATCCGGATAGGACATTTGTTGACTTATTAGCCATGTCGTACGATGTCCGTACAAAAGGTACACCGGCATTTGTACCTTTATGTACTATACAGTAATGTGATTGGTCCGTACCTCAGTACTAGAGGGTTTAGAGAGGGGTTTAGGACTTAAAATATTTCGGGTAGGTAGCTGACTCTCCCAGAGAGCACCTTGTATAAATGGCAAACTTTGGCCAGCCATAACTATCAACTCAGTTGACCAATTTCAGTGATTTTTGTTGCTGCGGACTCAGGGGAGTCCAAGCTATACAAGGGTGTAGTCGGTCAGAGATTTTGCCTGCCTGGGTGGCTGCATTTCCAAGGGAAAGTCAAAGTGGGGGAATGTGTCCAAATCTCATATTCTAACATTGCATTCTGTGGTGGAACTAAGCACACAGAAAGTCTTACTTCATAGGGGTGAAGCTTTAATGGGATTTTGATTGTCAAGGGGTCAATCATTTGGGTTTATGTCAAGTTGGAGTCAGCACTATCTAGATTAGCTTCCTTTGGACCTGCGAATTCTGTGTGGCAATGGAGCCCATAGAATTTCATTAGTCTCTCGGCTACACCGTTTTGTTCTGGATTCTTTGGGACAGTTTTTTGGTGTTGAACCCCTTCCTCTTTCAAATAATCCTCAAACTCATTAGAAGTGAACCCCCCCCCATTATCACTCCTCACTCTCTTTATAGGTGTCTCATGGAGCTTTTCACTCCATGCTTTATACTCATTAAAATAAGTCCAAGCCTCAGATTTTTTTTTCAAGAAATATACTCTAGAGTATCTAGACCAATCATCCGTGATAGTATGCATAAATCTTTTCCCTCCAACTGATGGCACTTTGGCCGGTTCCCATATGTCAGTATGAACCAAATCTAAAACCTTTTCACCCTTATATGTTGCGGCTTTCGGAAAAGGCAATCTGTGGGCCTTTCCTTGAGCACAACCACTACAATCATCCAAAGTCTCATTATCACCAAAATGCATTCCCTCAACTACACTCATCTTCTTCATTTCCTTTAACCTATCTAGATGCACATGTCCCAATCTTTTATGCCACATCATCAAATCACTTACACCAGCATAGTAAACTCCCGTCTTTCCATTACTCAAATTCAGCCTAAACATTCCTTGGCTACCCTTTTCAGCTGTGAAATACACTTCATTCTAATAGCTAGCAACAAAGACTCCTTTCTTAGTACTAGTCTCAAAACCGTTATCATCTAAGACTGACGTAGAGATAAGATTCTTGTTCAACTCAGGATTGAAAAGTACATCAGAGAAAGTGACTATAGATGTCTTACCATCAACTAAGACTCTCAGATCCACTGATCCCACTGAATTAGTGGTCACTATTCTCCCATCCCCATACTCTATCTCTACAGTAGGGATCTTTCTCATTTTGGTAAACAATGGTTTTTCTCTACATATATGCATAGAGGCTCTTGAATGAATGATCCATCCTTCTTCAGGAGCTTCTTTCACTCCACCGAAAGCATACTTTTGCATACTTGGAATCTATGGCTCACCTTTCACCTCCAACTCTTCATTGAGGAGAAGTTCTCCATCGTCATCATCGGCATCCACTTCCACGACTTGTGTTGCAACGAACGCCTTCTTTTTCCTTCCAGCTGGTTTTCCAATTGATTCCTCCTTCAATCTCAACTCCGTCAACTTAGTGCACTCCGCCATATAGTGTCCCGGCTTCTTACAAAAATAGCAAAGCCCCTTCGGAGCCCTTGGTCCAGATCCGTCATGGTTTCCTCTTCCTCCTCCACCAAAGTTCCCATAAGGTTTCTTGGAATCTTTACCCCCCCAGTCAGTACCAGTAGCCAATGCTTGAACACTCTTTCCTCCCCTACGGATCTCAATTGTGCTTTCCCGAACCAAAATCATCCCCACAACAGAATTCCAAATCCAAAGATGATCTGACAAATCCTGGACCCTGTTGACAATATTCTCATAATCATCTGGGAGTTTCATTAGCAAAGTGTTCACCTTCTCTTTCTCGGTCTCCCTTTTTCCTGCACTTTCTAACTCCATGAATAACCCAGCCAAATCATTACAGAAATCTATCATCTTTCCCCCTTTGTACACATACGCCCGTACCTTCTGATCTGCCACCTTCTGCTGCTGAATTGTACTGCTATTGTAAATGTCGACAAGAGCTTCCCACAACTCGTCTGCCCTCTCCATATGAAGATGAGGTGTAGTCACTCCCTGAGTGAGACGCCCGAGAATAAAATGAGTCGCCACGGTATTGTTGAAATCCCAGATTTCAGTATCATTCGCCTCTGTTTTCTGAACAGGTGCTACTGGAGCCGATCCACTAGCCATCGCTGTGATTTTCTTCTTTCCTTTGTGCGACATTGTGCTTTCTGCAACATCCTCCACCCCCTCTGCCCCTGCATATCCTCTAGTGAACCGAGATCCTCCAAACCCTGGTGGAACTCCCAATTTAGCATATGGCCGACGCATACGGCCACTCACAATGCCCCATAGCCGTTTTTCAAACAATGCACCCCTCATCATGGTTTCCCAATAAATGAACCGTGTTCCATTAAAAATGGGCACCCTAGAGGGTGGGCCGATAACCTGTAATTCTGTGACCTCCATTGGTACACAGAATGTCCAGCTTATATGAAGCCTCTAGGATAATATTAGCACTTTTGACTTTGGCGATGAATAAGTGCCACCCTGGCACACAAAAAACTCTGACCGACTACACCCGTGTGTATCTTAGACTCCCCTGAGTGCGGTGCAAAAAGAATCAATGAATTTGCTCACATGAGCATTAAGTTATGGCTGTTCAAAGACAGCATATTTGTACAGATGGCCTCTAGGAGAGAGGACGTTTTCAAAATTTTGTCTAAGTCCTGAAAACTCCTCATAACTACTCTAAACCAATCAAAGTGAAGTACCCTAATTATTGTACATAAAAAGTACAGCAGTCGTTGTACTTTATGTACGGATATATTTAGCACCATTCTCGGTCTGCCACGTGGCAAAATAGGTCAATGACATTCTGTCCATTTTCTCTTCCAGCATCCTATAGGATGATGCCACGTGTAATTTCCTCCCATTTCGCCGTACTTCTCCTATATAGTCGTTCCGGCATCCCGGCACTCACGCGTGTCGTCTGTTCTTTTCACGGTGATTAATTGAGGCCGTTTGATCTGACGGCGCGCCGAATAAATGTTGACCGTTGAATTTCACTAGTCAAAGTTCCGTGTTGACCGTTGAATTTCGACGGTCAACATTCCGTGTTGATTGCTTAAATTTTCTTCTTGCTTCGCGAGCCGTCGATCGCGACATTTAATTTCGTCCGTCGAAATCAAATGTCTGTTTCATTTATTTCGTGCAGTACTGCATTTTGTGCGGTACCACACGTTCCGTGTTTTGTTTCGTTTCGTAAGATGTTACACGGAATATGCTGTATGTATTCTTTAAAAACTTATCAAGTACAATTCATGCATCGATTCATCATGACCTAACGGATAAGACGAACGCCTTTTCGTTACGGCTTTCGCCCGGAGGTTACAGGATCAAATCATGTATGTGGCGACGTAGCTTTTGCAGTAGCTAGCTTTGTCTTCTGTCTATCTTCTCATTTGTCCAAGGCAGCCATGGCTGCCTATCAATTCTCACAGACTACGACAAGTATGAGAACTCCAAGACTCAAAAAAGGTAGAATACAAAATATCACTTTTCAACAGTTGGAGGCGAAAAACGAGGTCGAAATTCCACGAAGGCAGAAATGTGCTTTCGGTGGATTGAAAGGTGAAGCAGGCTGGATTGTAGATTCACGTGCCTCCATGCACATGTGTAAGGATAGGCACCTGTTCACTAAGATAAGAAATATTCCCACCGTAGAGATAGAGTACAGGGATGGGAGGATAGTCACCACTACTCTTGTAGGATCGATAGATTTGAAAGTGTTAGTAGAAGGAAAGACATCCATAGTAACATTCTTCGATGTATTGTTTATTCCGGAGCTGAACAAAAACCTCATCTCTACATCCGTATTAGATGATAAGGGTTTTTTTACTAGCACTAGGGAAGGAGTCTTTACTGCTAGTTTTGAGGAGGATGTCTATTTCATTGTTGAGAAAGGTAGCCATGGGATGTTTAGGCTGATCTTAAGTAATGAAATGAAAAAACTTTATTATGCTGGTGTTCATGATATTATGATGTGGCATAAGAGGCTTGGGCATGTGAATCTAGACAAGTTAAGAGAGATGAAAAAGATAAAAGTGGTGGAAGGGATTAAGTTCACTGAGAATGATAATATAAGTGATTGTAGTGGATGTGCTCAAGGTAAAACACACAGATTACCCTTTCCTAAAACAACCACCTATAAGGGAGAAAAAATTATAGATCTAGTACACACAGATATTTGGGGACCAGCTAAAGTGCCCTCACCGGGGGGGAAGAGATTTATGATGACCATCACTGATGATTGGTCTCGGTATTCCCAGGTGTATTTTTTGAAAAATAAGTCCGAAGCTCAAGATTGTTTTAGACAATATAAAGCATGGAGCGAAAACTCCATGAAACTCCAATCAAGAGAATAAGGAGTGACAATGGTGGAGAGTATACTTCTAACCAGTTCGAGGATTTTCCGAGGGAAGATGGGGTCCAACACCAAAAGACAGTTCCAGAAAACCCGGAACAGAATGGGGTAGCTGAAAGGTTAAATAGAACACTAAGTGATAGTGCTAGAAGTATTTTGTCAGATAAGAAGATAGGAAAAACGTTTTGGGCAGAAGCAATGAACTGTGCCAATTACCTCAAAAATAGAGTTCTTACTTCAGCTGTAAAAGATCAAACACCTTATGAGAGATGGACAGGCCGGAAACCAGACATATCTCACTTAAAGGTTTTCGGCAGTCAAGTATTCAGTCTAGATACAGATCGGTCTAATTGGAAGCTAAATCCTAAAGGAAAACCGGGATACTTATTAGGATATGATGAGGATGTTAAAGGATATAGAGTTTATGATCTAAAAAGGGAAGATATAATCTTAGTAAAGCATCTAGTAGTTGTTGATGAAGGAAAGTCTGTGGATCCCTTCAAATATATAAAGTCAGTAAAAATCAGATTTGAGTCAGAAAATTCTGATGACTTTGAGCTTCCTAACTATCCAGGTTTTAGAGAATATGACATTCTTGCAGGTATAAATTAGACCGAAAAGGACTCGGCTGTGGAAACTCCAGTGACAACTCTACCCGAAGCGGAAGACGTGGTGGAAATTGATTCGGAATCAAGGGATAGGGGAGAAGCCGAGTTTGTTCGAAAGAATCCACGAGAACCATCTATTCCGGCCTCAAATTTTGAGGGGGGAAGGAGAAGTAGCAAAAGACTGCAAGAAAAACAGGTTAATAACAAGGTAACTAAACTATCTCATCAAGATGAACCTCAAACTTATGGAGAGGTGATGACTTGTCCAAAAAGAAATCGGTGGAAGACAACCATCAATGAGGAGATGGCCTCAATTATGGCAGCCGATACTTGGGAGCTGGTGGATTGTCCACCTAACCGAAAACCAATCGGTTGTAAATGGGTTTTCAAATTAAAACTGAACCCAGATAACATAATCGAGCGCTACAAGGCCCGACTAGTGGCAAAGGGATTTACACAAAAGGAGGGAATTGACTACGAGGAAACCTTTGCCCCGATGGTCAGATTTCCCTCCGTTCGCATACTTTTCAGCCTGGCAGCAGCGGAAGACATGGAAGTGCACCAGATGGACATCAAGACAGCCTTTTTGCAAGGAGAATTGGAAGAGGAGATCTTCATGCGACAACCCGAAGGGTTTGTGGAGGAAGGAGAGGAGAGTAAGGTATGCCGGCTGATTAAATCTCTTTATGGTTTCAAACAGGCGCCTCGACAATGGAATAAGAAGCTTGATGAGTTTCTTACTGGTCTGGGATATATCCGGATCAGCTCAGATCACTCAATCTATGTTTTCGAAGATGAGGAAGGTTTTATATTTATTGCAATTTATGTTGATGATTTGCTTGTTTTAAGTAAATCAATGGAAAAAATTAATAAACTGAAAACCGATCTTAAGGGGAGATTTGAAATGAAGGAAATGGGAGAAGCAAAATATATTTTGGGAATTCAAGTAGAGAGAGACCAAAAATGAAAAATTATAAGATTGACTCAAAAAGAAGCAATAGGGAACATGCTTGAAAAACTTCAAATGGATAAAGCTAATAGTTGTATAACTCCAATACAGTAGAAGAAGGGAAGTGAGGGGAGTGAGGAAGAAGGAGTCATAGTCTTAGACGACGAATTATCTCCTGAAAAACAGAAGTTCATGCAGACTATTCCTTACAGGCAAGTAGTGGCAAGTCTTATCTATTTTATGAATTGTACCCGGCCGGATTTAGTTGCAGCTGTAGGAGTGCTGAGTACAAGTCTAAATGCTCCCACTAAGAGGGATTGGGAGGCAGCTAAGAGAGTCCTTAGATATTTGATAGGAACTAGGGATCTATGGTTGCATTTGGGTGGGGAGAATACTGACATCACTACTTAGAGTGATGCCAGTTATGGTGATGCTCCGATGAGGAGATGTACTTCTGGATATGTATTATATGTGGGTGATGGGGCATGCTGTTGGAGTAACAAACAGCAAAAAGTTATTGCTCAGTCCACCATGGAGGCTAAGTATATGGCCTCTTGCTCTACTGTAAAAGAACTGATGTGGGTCAAGTCTTTGCTTGGTGAGCTTAGTCACCTTAAGAGTGGTGTGCAGAAATTTTTTGTGATAATTAGGCAGCAATCGCTATTTATGCCAATCCTAAACATCATTTTAAAGCCAAACACATGGACATTAGACTCAGCTTTGTTAGAGAGAAAGTAGAAAACAAAATAATCAGTTTAGAGTACCGACCAGATAGTGAGATGGTAGCACATATGATGACCAAACCTGTGCCTTCCCCTAAGCTAATTTTCTGCAGGGAGAAGTGTGGTCTGAAATTAAAGATTGACTATAATATAAGGGGAGTGTAGAAATTAATGCTCCATTTTAAGTATTTTCTAGGTCTAAATAGAAGTATAGAATGAAGCCGAGGCAGTCTACCTCTAACTTCTCTCTCCAACTCTCAAACTTGTCGCAGTCACTGAGAAGTTGGAGAGGGAGCTAGAGCCATGGCTACCTAGGCTATCCAGAGGTTTACGGGAAATATATATTAGTTAGGGGTTTTATTTACTAAAAGGTGTGTGCCGGCCATAGGATTTGATCTTGGTACCTGCCGGACGGCAGACAGCAGGTAGCCGGTAGCCTTAGCCATTAAGTCTAGAATTGGTGTTACGTACTATATGGTTTGATATTTAGTTAAACATCCATACGTAGGATAGTTCATTTAACTGAAATTGTTTACGGGAGACATAGATCCAGTAATGTAAAAGTACGGATTACGGTACGGATAAGAAACCAATACCGCGCATTTATTTCTTTAGTGAAACGAATATCGTGCATGTATTTATTACGGCTACGATTAAATGTGAATTTAATCGGACGGCCGGAATTAACGCCGAGATCGCGGAAGAGGATTTTGGCGGTTTGTGGTCATCGCCACATCGGATGACACGTGGCGGAATGACATTGGATCGCGGCATCTCCGAGGATTAAGGGAGCGAATCCGGACATACCACGTGTCGACATTTAGGCCATGTCGTACAGTGTCCGTACAGAAAATACACCGCCAGCTGTACTTTCGTGTACGGAACTGTAATGTGATTGGCTCCGTACATCAGTAGATAGAGTCTGTGAGAGAGATAGGACTTAGAAAAATTAGAAGATAGGACCCTCTCTCCCAGAGAGCTTCTGTACAAAAGGTCAACTTTGACCCTCCATAACTTACTGCTCAGCGGAGCAAATTCAGAGATTCTTTTTGCTATCGACTCAGGGGAGTCTTGCCTTCAGAGGGGTGAAGTTGGTCAGAGTTTTTTGTCTGCCAGGGTGGCAGTTATTTTTGCTGAAACACAAAGGGGTCATGGTTATCCTAGAGGCTTCTTGGAAGCTGTCCGCTCTGAGGACTTATGGAGGTCTCACAGTTTCAACTCCACTGTCTCACAAAACCCTATGATTTTTTTTTTATTATCCTTTTTTTTCTACCTTATCTTCCCCTAACCTCACTCGACCCACCCTCTTGTACCGTCGCCTCCTTTCCTTTTCTTTCCTCTTCCAATTCTGTCTTCTCCTCCCTCTCCTCACTCAACAACTTCTTTTCCCTAAAACCCCTACCATTTTTCTCGTCGTCGCCCTCATAAAAAAGTATTAATTTCCTTTTTCTTTTTTTACATTTTTTCTCTACCTTTTCCTCTGCCTCATTTCGCTCACCCTCTTCTACCGTCGCCTCCTTATCCCCTCTGTCTACACCCATTACCGTCTTTCCACCTTCCTCTAATGGAATTTTTCTCCCCTATTTATCTCACTTTCTACCGCCTCCCCCCTCCTCACATCAACCGATTCACCCCTTTCCTCCATTCCCTCCTCCGGTAAAACCCCCTCATTTGCTACCTCATCCAAATTTGTCTCTTCCCTTCCTCCCCCAACCGGTGTGAATCCTTCCACCTCTACCTCTTCTCTCACCTCCCTTTCATGATCCCTCCCCTCCGCTGGCACCCAACCGATTTGTACCAAAGTGGCCTCCTCCCTTTCTCTCGCTAATTCCTCCGCGGTTCCCCTTACTCCTATCACGGTTTCCGGGCCATGTCTTTCCCTCTCTACCGCCCTCGGCGATTGCTTTTCCCTTGTGGGGTTTTATCTCTCCACTCCTTCCCTTCGTACCTCTTCCCTTTCTACTCTTTGCCGACGTCGTAGATTATGCTGAGGTAATGGAGGGTAGCGACGAGAATACGGTAAAACTGACGCTGTCGCCTATACGACTGGTTGCTGCTTTCCATGTATATTAGCCACACGTGACAAAAAAATGAAGGAGAAGAGTCGGCTACACAAAAGGGCGAGAAAACACAGGAGTTTGTCTTGAAAATTAAAGGTCGTACGTAAAAAGGACGCATGAGGTTTTAATGCATTCTATGCGTTTGATATATACTAGCTGAATGTATTGTTCGCGACGGCACGAAGTGGTCGCTAATCCAATGAATTTGTTCATTCCAGCAGTGTGACAACGAAATGAAATTAGGAGAAGTCGCGGCTCACTGCTTAGAAGTTTCCAAGAGTGGCAAAATACACTTACAGATTTTGTGGTCGGCGTCAAAGGAAAATCGTCCTGTTTTTATTTTTTTTGGAAAATCCAACAGTGTGACGACGAAACTGAATAAAAAAATCATGCGGTATAATGATTCCGCGATTCCATCAATGAGATAAAGACAAAGCCTCGTCGACCATAAAAGGTTCACATTTATTAAACTAACTAAGGACAAAAAATTATATTATGCTCGCTATTATACTTTGTCATTTTTATTGTTGTCGCGACGACGAATTGTTGTCGCCAGTTCGATTTATTCATCCACGCGTGGGCGCTTCGATGTGGCCGCCTGCTAAACATATCAGTATGTTACAACCACAAGCGACGACACGTTGTCGTCGGTGTTTCACGACGGTGCACGAGGATCCAACAAAACAACATTGAGAAAATGCGGTGGGGGCGAGGAAAAAATATATATAAATTGAAATGAACACATAAAGGTAGAGGTAAACAAAATGTCACATTATAAGCGAATACTATATTGAGACACACAATGTAAGAAGCCGAAAAAATACTCATATAAGGTAAGAATAAATAGGTAATATTGCTTACTTGTATTATATTCGCCCGTAAAGTGTTCCAGAAACTTGTTAAAGGTCCTCGGTATAAGGCACTCCTTTCCGTTTGCATTACAATCCGCAATCATCCAATTGATTACACGAACTCGTGCAGCCTTTGTCGACATGTGTTGGAGCTTGCGTCTCACGACCTGGCTGATACCGTGGTCCACACGCGGTGAGTCTGGCGGTGAGTCCGGAGGTGAATTTGGGGGTGAGCCGAAATTGGACCCACCATCTTCTATGAGGGTGTCATCATTTTGTGATCCCATCCCTTCACCTGCCTCTCCCTCTCCCTCTTTCTCGCCCCACTCCATCTCCTCCTCAACCGGATGTGGGAAAAGTACAGCGGGAGCTCTGGCTTTCGCTGCAAAAAAGGTGGTAATGGGCCACATATTTTCTTAGGATAGTGACGACAACTGGTCAGAGATAAATATGAAGCAACAAACATAAAATGCAAAAACAAAGGTAGATGCGAAGGGAGGAAAAAGAGTGGCATTGTTGGAGTTAAAGACGAGTATATATAGGAAAGGAAGGGAATCTTTTGTGAAAAAAAGGAGGGAAAAGCTTGGCCAAAATTTGAACATTCAAAATTTTAAATCAAATATTTTGTTTGAAAGTCAAATATTTCGATTTTAAAAACGACATGGTGATAGCAAGAAAGTTTTAAAATTTGCGTCAGTTTTCAACGTGAGAGTATGCACGTGGTCGACAATGGACGTTTTTCATGAAAAAGGCGTGGGAAAACATGGCAGCTCATTGAATGTACGGATCTTTTTTGGAAAGGCAGCGGGTAAGACAAGCGTGTTGTGTTGCACTGTAAAAAAAACCATAGTGTTTGCGTGGATAAAAAATCGGACAGGTGTAATCTTTGGCGGCCAATCACGTGACGTGAATTATTATTTGGTTGGTCATTTTGTACTTTTTGGTTCATTTTAGTGTCAACATTTACTCTAATACAGGACAACGTTGATGTTAATACATGTGAGACGTTTGAAAGAGAGACGAGGTAACACACTTATTACAATTAAAACACATATTTAGCATACTTAACTCTAATAAAACTACCCAAAAGGGACTTTATTAGAATACATGAGATACAAACGAACGGAACTACGGCCATTCGTCCAAGTTACGCGTAGAAATGGTGTGGCGTGTTAACCCTTTCAGTAAACGTTAAACAAAAAAAACTGTAATTAAACTTTATGTTACGCGATATAGCATTGACACGTAACCGCCGTAAAATTGTCTCATCGGTACGGATACTCAATTTGGCGCCGACGTACAAATTTTAAGATTGAGTACGGTTACATATATTAATGTGTATAATCGTACGGAGAATATTCCATTTTTGCTGTCCCCAAATTAGCGTTAACGCCGAAATTAGAATAAACCTTTTTTTTTTAATTTTCAAATTCTTAATTAGCATCAATGACGGTATATTTATTTCCACACAATCTAAACTTTGACACTAATAACGATGCACGGTGTACTGATACAAATGTCATTCTCTGTACAACCCTAAAAAATAAAAAATGAAGGGTTTGATGAACCTAGACTCGCCTCAAACCATAGTTCAAAAGTAGGCGTTTTTATGGTAGGCCTTTGGTCGGCGCCTTTATCGTAAGTTGTTGTATGGGCTTTTCATGTGATCTTCTTAGATCGCTACTTTGATCAGCGACCGTCCGATCGTCCGAATCTGACGGTGTAAATAAAATTTATTGGTCCGAATGTATTAATTGGTCCGAATAGGTCCGAATACAATATGGGTCTTAAGGTCATATTGCATGTTTTGCATACAATAGGCATATTGTATGGGCCTACTTTCACCTACTTTTGAACTATGCCTCAAACAACAGGAAAAAACAAAAAAGACAATGTACTTTAAATATCGCCAGTTCTAACTGAACTGACAATAGCCGAACTGCACCAGACCTAACCGGCCGTTAGCTACAGAACCGGACCTGCAAGTTTGCAAACGTGTAACCGGCAGAATGTCAAAATACGTGGTGGACGTACGGAAGTAAAGACCGTACGTAAGGTCCGCATCTTAATTTTTTGAAGGATCCACGAAAATAGTTGACCTGCCTCGTGTCCGGATTTACCACTTACGTCAAGCCGCCCACGAACATAAATATTTAGTAGATTGTCTGGCTAGGAACGGATCATTTTTCGACACGTGGTGGCACTGGCGTAACTACAGTGTACTGAACAACTGTGCTGTACAGGATGCTACGGAAAGTTAACGCTGCCGTACAAAGACAGACGGGATAATTGAAGAAAAAATCCTTTTAAATTCACGTGTCGGATGCTTTTAGATTTGCACCGCTGTCCGGCGAAGCTCCCACCGACATTTAGGATCCACCGACCTACAGTGGATTCTCTGGCGTTTCGATTCCACTGTTTTCCACGCCCGGGAAAATTTCGAACACGAAACGGTAGATATTTCGTACGTCTTTGTTCCAGTTCCACTGTTTTTCACGCCAGAGAAAATAGCAGACAGAAAATAGCGATGATAATTCGTACACTTTAGAGGGACGTTACAGTACGACAGTTGGATCCAGGCGATTGTACGCCACGTCAGAATGGAATCGCTGAGAGAGAGACTTCGAACAGATGTTCCGTACCAGGTATTTTACCAATGCTTACCGTATGATTAATGAATTCAATCGTATCTTTTGAGTATACGGAAAATTTTGTTTTTTGACGGTTGAGAGTCGTCGAGGACATTTTAAAGTTTGCGACGACAAGATTTTTTTTTTTTTATTTATTTTTTATTTTCAGGTCAGAGAAACCTCAGAAATAAAGAGACCGAGTGGTAGAGAGAAATCGTGACATGTGACTATGGAAGGGAAACAATAAAAATTACAGTTAGGAGAAAATCTGAAAGAAAGAGTTAAGTCTTAGCTGCCTCCATTTTTTTTCTTACTTGCAGGAACAATTTTTTAAGTCGATTGACCTTTTCTAAAAAGCAGAAGCAGAAACTGAGGAGAAAGGAAAAGGAAAGGAAGCACATATGCTTTTCCTGCCACGTGGCAGCATGGTGGCAAGGTATGGTTCCAGAAAGGATGGACTTTAGCCCTCGTCTTTCCCAGCATTGAACCTGAGATCAAAACGTGCAGGCCAATAGGAAGGCTTTGATTAACATTCCTAACCTATGGTAAACTGCTGGTGTTGCGAGCTACAGTAAACTAACCCTAGGTTACCGACTCACCTGCCTACCTCTCTCGCTCTATTTTATTTTTCACCAAACGCCCGATGGCAGGGTTCGCTGATTGGCACTAGCAGCCTGCGTTAGGTTTAAATGCTTCTCTGTTCGATTCGGCAGCTGGAGTTGCAGCTGGCATTGTTTCGCACTGTACTGCTTCTGCTTCCAGCAATTAGGGGCTGCTTTACATGAAGGAATGTGCTCAAGGTTTCGTAATAGCGATGGTTTTTCCTAAATATTCCTTAGTAGTTTTTTTCTGACGTTGGCACACAACGAGATCTTGTCATACATTCTCACTTATTGTCACACATTGTCACTCGTCGTCACACATTGTCACACATTGTCACACATTGTCACACATTGTCACACAGTTGCACGCATCAGCTAGTGACACATATGACACACATTATCGCACATTCTTGTAAATTGTTATTTGTTCTCACAATTTTTTTCGCACATTTTCAGGCGGGGCCCCTGTTCTCCAGCATCAAGGACGTATTTTGCGGCCTGGGCGATTGTTGCCTTTATAGCACTGATAGACAGGGCGGAGGCTGTGGAAGTGGAATCCGCCCAAGCAGGTATGAGGGGTACTGGAAAACAATGTATGGAAATTACTGCGATTTCTGTTGATATTTTCCATCGGGAGTCCAAGGCGTTATGGATGCTCAAATCCAAAGTTCTAAACTAATTTTGAATTTTTGATGCTTGCTGCAACTTGGGTATTTTCATTTTTCCATAGGTTGATGTCCGTTGGCCACTAGGTTCTTCATGACTGATCAATGTCAAATGCTGGTTTATTTATGTCAAATATCAGTGTCATCATTATCATGGTAAGAATGTCACTGGATAGTGGGCATAGGAAATGTTGGATGTTTGAGATTGGACAATGGACCTTAGACAGTGAACTTTGGACATTTGGCAGTGGACAATTGGGCAGTGGTTTTTTTACGTCATCTATCAGTGTCATCATTATCATGGTAAGAATTTGTATAGGAAATGGGATGTTGGGTGTTTGAGATTTTACATTGGACAACGGACAGTGGACATAGGACATTGGACATTGGACATTTGACAGTGAAATTTGGACAATGGACAGTGGAGAAATTAGACATTGCACATTGGATATTGGACATTGGACAATAGACATTGGGCGTTAGCGATTCAATCACACACATTTACTATTTGAATTCAGACAATGCATGGAGACGCTGAAAGGTAGACATGAAAAGACAATTAGCATGTCTAATGTTATTGTCTAGTCCAATGTTCTTTGCCCTCTGTCCTTTGTCCAATGGACAACGTCCAATGTGCAATTTTCAATGTCCAATGTCCACTATTCAATATCCAGTTTCCAACTTCCAAACTCAAATCTCCAACATCCAACATCCCATTTCCCATGCCCACTGTCCAATGTGTCCGACATCAAATGTCAATGTCCATTGTCCAATGTGCAATGTCTTGTGTCAATTTTGATGATGTGGTTAGTTGCTAATTTGGCAAGTCATGTTTGATGCATGATGCATGATGCATGATGACTCCTTAATGCTTGTGGCTGATCAGGAAAGTGGTGCATTGGCTATTTAATCAAAATCGATGAATTTGATGGAGATTTGTTAAAGAAATGATCAATAATTTTCATTATAAAATAGCTTGGCAAGTGTAGTGTTTGTGATTGATGTCTGAAACTTGAACTCACACTTTTATACAGATTATAGGCTGAGCTACATTGGTTCGATGTGTACTTTGAAGTAAGTAATTCCTGATAAATTTGTATGCTACATTCTGTGAAATCTTACTCTTTTCCTCCCAAAACACTTTCTTGAATGTGCTATTTCTTTTTGCCTGTGCTGGCGTTTGTTCCCAAGTATGTGTTGGATTGGTGTATAAAAGATAGTAGTTTTCTACTTGTGCCAAAAGTGTTTTTTTGAGATATAGTGTGATTTTAGTGCACAGTATAATTGGGTACTTGAAGTTACTATTTTGTGATGGTAATTTTGTTCTATCCTAAGGTTTTTAAGAGTGATTGTCTTTTAATGCTAAATTTTCAAATGTAGTTTTGAAACCTAAGTTGTAGGTCCTCCAAAAAGTGTCTATGAGTATATTTCTCTCAGGCTGCCTATTAATCGGTGTGGAAAACTGTGTAGAAAAACAGCTTTTCATTTCATGCAATTTTCAGAATCTCACTGTAAGAATCATGATGCTAATAATCAGGGATTATACATTAACAAAAAACCAATGTAGGAGATATGAGTGCATGAATACACGTGGAAATCTTTTGGAAATGGTAACGTTTGGCTCTAAGTGGTGATGATCTTAAAAGGAAGCCAATGACTAGTAAGCTGTTTTTAGTTTAAGCTTTTTTAAAAAATCGTGTCCAAAAATAATTGTTTTGTACTCGTTGAGCGGATTGTTTAGCAACTTATCATTTTCACAACAATGTTTTGGCCAGGAGCATGACATAAATGAATGATTTTATTTATCAACAAAGTGAAAATATATATAAAGTCACGCTGAAAATGTGCATAATCAAGACCCATTTCTATGTCATTGTGTTGTCAAAAATTGTTTCTGCAAGAAGTTATAGCTTTGTTTGTCCTATATCTCCTTGCCAAAACTTTCTAGAAAATATCTTAAATGCAGCAGAGGAATAGGTCAAAAGGTCCGTTAAACAGCCCGTGAAACCCTCAGGGGATCTATCACCTTTTTAGAAGCTTACACAATCTTGTCTATCCAGCCAAATGAAACTGTTTCCTTATTGTATTGGAAAGCACTTTGAGCCCATTTGCCATTGACAATAGGCTGAACTATAAATGACAATTGTTAAAAGGGTAAAAGCAATGTCTTAGCTGCGAAAAAAAAATGTACTAAACTTCAAAAAAATCATAGGATGTCTGTCCAAACCCTGTGTTTGGTGTAAGCACATGTTGTATTTATCTTAGTTACATAAATTTTAGTAACATATTCCACGATAAAACAATAAACCGCTGTTGCTACCTGTTCGGGTTTCTTAAGTTCATGGCATAGCATTTCCCTTCAAATTTGATGTAAGAAATTGGCCTGGTAGATATAGTGTATTGATTGCTTAGTAAAAGCAAACGGAAAATCGTATCAGTTTTCAGAAATTACAAGGTCGTTGAAAAAAAATTGTTGCAATACCCTGGCTATCTAGTAGTTTTTTTGTTACATATTTTTACATGAAGATGTGAAGGGACACGGACTGCTGATGAAATTGATCATTTGTTTGTCCAAAGTGAACTTGTTCAACAATTTGTTAAGAACAGAGAAGAGTTTCAGCCTATTACTGTTCATATTTATGACTGGTTGTGTATATTGTCTAGTTGTTAAACATGAACCATACTCTTTTGTGAGTTATTGATTTCATATGTTCTTATTTCTATTTCCCATTGTTTACCACTCTTTGTTGGCTGCATGTAATCGTCATTGTCAATTCAAAACAGTGAATGTTATTGCTCAATGTCACGTTACTGCATTTAATGTTGATATGATTTATCCTTTTGTAGAATGTGGACAATGTTCTGCTACCTAAAATTTGATTTCCTTGTATAATTTATTCATTCTATTTTGTGTGGTTCTTTGCAGATGCTTTGATCATCATTCGTACGGAGCTTAATGCCTTTGATCCTAAATTATTAAAGTCTTGGAATAAGACAAATGATTGTGCAAAATGGGTAGGCCTAAAGTGCGATGCTTTGGGGAATGTAATTTCATTGTAAGTTTTTAAGCCACTTAAGGTTGTTGCTTTGTGCACCGAATTTTGTTTCACAACTCACTTACCTGAGTGAATTTCATGTACTCAAGACACTTTGCTTTAAGTAAGCTTTGGTCTACATGTGTTAGAAACCTCCATCTTTTTGGCTTTTGCAGGGCTGGCCAATGTGTGCTTGCCAAATAGATGTATCGAATTCTATTTCACTGAATATTTTTAAGAGCTGGGTACTTGTACCTACTTCTATTCGTCGGTAAAGTTGTAGAGTATGATGTAGGTGGGTTTTTGTGGGTGCACTCCTATCAAATGCAAGAAGTACCTCATGAAATTGCCATCTTTGACATTTCAAATTTGTTTTAAAGATAATGATGACATGCGGCTGATAATACAGATTTGGGACAGAAAAGAAAAGAAAGGAAATCGTAAATGGCTGCAGTGTTTGGAAACCTGTTAAAGTTTAATCAAAGCTATCACTGTAACAAATGCTTAAAAAATCTTCAAGGATGTTATATTCTAGAATAAATAGCATTTACAACTTATTTCATTGTTTTCTGAATTGATCCTATTTTATCATTATAACCACAAATACCTGTCCTGTTTTTTTGCATAGCCGACTTGAAAAGCTTGTGACTGTGTTAGAATAATGTACATTTTGAGGTTTAGCTCTCGCCATTGGCTGTAAAAGTTGGATGCTATGCCCTTTTAAAGACATAGAAATTTATGGTTGTTTGGAATTATTTTTATCCATAGGAAAGTAGCTGATTTTGTATTGTTTGAAGTTCAATTTTTGATCTCCACTCCAGGATCACCTGCTTGACAACAGAATGCTGTACAACATGAGTTCTTTGATATGTCATCTTTGGTTTGCTCATTTTTTTTTCACCTAAATTGAGTCATTCAGCCTTAATGTCTCTACAGAGTTAATATGACACATGCTTGGATTTTTCAAATAATGCATGTTTGCTCCGCTAAGGCTGATTTTTAGCAGTAAATTCAAGTTTGAGACGCAGTAACTTCAACAAAGCTGGTGATCTTTTCCTTTTTCTGCTTTGTAATTAATTATGTGAGGTTGATTCAAACGTTTTTGCAGAATTATCATACCAAAAGACGTGTTGTATCCAAATGGATCTACACTTGCACGTGCTACTTTTAACGCAACTAAATTTGTTGGTGATGAATATGGAAATCAATACGACGGTATCCTTTCTGATAGTGTTTCTGACCTCAAATATTTGCAAACACTGTAGGTCATTAACCTGCAATTCGTTATGTTTGTTTTGTTATGAGCACCTTTCCCATATTCTGTTTTATCGTCAACTTAAGTGTTTTGTTATTGAGACGTGCTTGTTCATTTTTTTTGAGTTGAATGAACAACACTAGAAAAATGTTCCATCACATGCTTGACTTTCATGTGTGCGACTGCATTGTTCCATGGGAATGTTTGTAGCAAGATTTGAAACTTATGATACACAAGCTCCATAGCACTTCAACCCAACATTTATGTTTATGTTCATAGTTTTCTTTTTACGAGATCATCCAAGTTTAACGAAGTCAAATTGAACTTCTTTCCTTACAAAAATTATCTTTGAAAATACATGTGATTTTATGATACAGGTTTCATTTGTCTACATTTTTTTTAAAACTATTTGCTGCTCTTACAACACAAATTTAGTCACCTTTGCTTTGTTTTTTACCCGTTACCAATACCATATTGTAGCCCATGCTTTTAAAACAAGGATGCTTTCCCCATTTCGTATGAAACAATCATTGTCCTCAATATGGCTGTCATAACGTGTAAGAAATTGATTCTGCAGGATTTTTAATACTGGAAGTTTACATGGCCGGATACCATCAACTATTGGAAACTTAACGAATTTGAAGATTCTGTATGTGTACTTCTAACCATGTTCCGTCACATCCCTCCAAAACATAGTAGTTTAGAATATTTTTTTAAAAAATTGCTTTTGCTATTTCTTAAGGTTGGATTTCTTCGACAATGAGAATTTGTTTAATTCTTGTGTAAATTCCTTGGGCTGTGTTTTCCTTTAGCGTACATACATTGTTAATATCCTACAAGCCTTTCCCTTTTCAAACACCTCTTAAAGAATAACAATCAAAAGTTTTATTCAAGGACCAAAACGTGCACTTCAGACATTCGTGTTTCCTCAACTAGAACAAGGCAAGAAAATGAGGTATCTTTACATAGTCGATTAGGATAAGATTCGTTTTTGTGTTACACATTGACAATCTAGCACTAGACTCATGAATTAGTTGGGGTTTCCCCCTTATCGCTAGGGTACGGTTTTGTCAATGACATTCAAACTCTAAAGAGAAAATGCTGTACTTGTCGGGTATGACGAATAATAGTTTTGTTCGAGACGTGACCCCGAAAACAAGAAAAAGTGGAGTGACTTGTGCTGATCGTCATGGGATGATTACTGTTTTGGTTATAGAAAATTTCAAGTAAAGCCAGCAAGGCTGAAAATTAATTGTATCAAATCTTATAGAAACTTCTAGTACTCTGTCCTACACTAGTTCGTATCTTTTTTTTGTGAAGATAATAGCTAAGATACATTGCATGCACAACAGAGCCAAGTTTGGGTGTAATCTTTTTTGAAAATGAAAAAACTGAAAGTTACAATTATTGCAAATTTTTACCCATCCTCGAAGAAAACCTGTTAACGTAAAGCTCATTACCCTACAAGCTATTCACTTTGTACGAAGTGTTGGACAAATGAATTGAGCGTCTTACCTAGAAAACAATGTTGTTGTGGCACTAGTGTACGCTACAGATTTTACGGTCTACTATGTTTTTGGAGGTTTGGGTAGAGTAAGCATCTTAAGAGCGAACTATTTCATGCCTGATAAAATAGAAAACAGTCATCGAAATCCATTGTGTCAAATTGGCACTATGAGACACTGCTAATTGAAAGAGCTTCAAAATGTGTTCATTATATGCGTATACGTGTTCTTGTTTCCATGCTCTCATCGTGTTGGTAACACTGACAGCTACACGAAATTTTCTTTCTTCATGCATAACGACCTTTCCTTGGATAGAGTTAAGTCCGTTGACTGTCAGCTATGAAATCACAACGTCCATTTTTTTGAAGTACAGCCGGCATAGGTAGAATGCTTTGATGTTTAATGTTGCAAAATAGGAAGGTGCATAATTCATAATGAATCCGATTGAAGTCTGAAAACCTAATATTCAACACTGGTTTATATCCATTTTAAGGTGAAAGAATAGTTAAAAGTTTATTTAGCGTGTTCCAAAATGAAGGCTAGGTGAAAGCCAGGGTCTGAAAATGGGCCTCATTGAGGTGGTGAAATGGTAATAGGATTGTGTTTTTTTCTCTGTTAATTCGTTTTTGGAGTTTATATTATGCTCCTAAAATGTTGAATCTCTGCATAAATTTTTTGAACCTCTAACAATGAGATAGGCAACCATGATTACTTGTGCGACCAATGCCATTGTCCAATGGTCTACGCTTTCTCAATGTTTTTTTTCTGTTGATTCTCACCTTAGAACTTTCAGACCTTGTACTTGGTTCCTTCAGTAAAGATCCGAAAATGGTTCTTTGCCCCATCTTTGCGAGCATAGTCAAATCCCAAGAATAAAAAAGTGAACCTTGAACACTTGTTTAGGGGATCTAGTGATGCATACATTTCTCATTTTTTATGGTTATTCTTAAATCACATTTATTTTGTCCTTGAATAGTTTCACAGTTTTTGGTTTGAACTCAATATTTTACATTTTCCACGTTCACGAAAATCCTGAGCAACCTTACAGGTACTCATCAACATGCTTTTTGGACGCATCTAATGCTCATTGGGTAACTCAATTGTTAGATCTTCATTGATTTGATTTCGCATCTAATACCAATTGGTTACCTCAATTGTTGGATCTTCGTTGATTTGATTTTCTTGAACTCCCAGTGTTCTCTCTCTCATATTTTCTGTTTTTTCGGATGGTGGGTCGAAGTGTTCTTGCCAATCAAATTTTGGACGGTGCGATTCCAGAGAGTATTGGAAACCTGACAAAACTAGAGTACTTGTGAGTGTTTCATTCCAATTCATATTTCCCCAAACGGTTCATGAATGATAATTGATGACCAAAAGTCAGATTTGTAAAATCTATGTCTTGACAGTTTTGAGTCCTAATATGCAAATGGTTTTGGAAGTGAAGAGTATCAACAAATTGTATTTCCAAAATGCTATTATCTAGTTACACATTGATAGCAATAAAATACAGGGAGATAACAGAGAAAATAAACCTTCTATGCCAAGTAGAGTGAAAGAGAAGCAATGGAAGTCTAATGTGCATTCCGCCAATTGCTAGTCTTATATGTGGCAAAAAACTGTCTCACAATTTTTTGGTTACAACTTAGGATTGTATATTGCCATGCTCTCCATGTTTTTATGGATGTTAATTTGTTACATTAAAAGTGATGTGTGGTGTTGAAAATCCACGGTAGTTTGAATCCGGTTTTTTGGTGTATGTGTACTTGCAGGGATTTAAGTGCGAACCAATTCTCTGATGAGGATAGCAATTTGTTAACATCACTCAATGGGACACTACCTCGGAAACTCTCTGCACTTGTCGATTTAAAATACTTGTAATCTCCTGTACCTCACATAGTAGTCAACATCATCTTTCACAGTGAAAAAAGTGCTTTCATTTTGGTGAATGATATTTGTTTGAGCTTGTTTTGATGGAAATGTACATGCTAAAACTAATGAATATGAACACCAGTTTCTCAGTTTCCTCGTTATAAAGATGGCATGCATGATTGTAAAAGTAAAAAATAGTTGTAATTGTCTGATTTATGCAGATTCTTGCAAGATTGCAACTTCACCGGGTCTCCCACGTTCATTAAGAACTTCACCAAGCTAGTGTACTTGTGAGTCCTACAAATGTTTGGGAAAGTGTGTAAAAACTATGTTTTACTCCATTTAAATGTTTAACATTGTTTGGGAGTTGCTATTAAATGTTTGCTTGCTAGTTACTTTTTGTAGACCCCCCACGCCTCAAAATAGTTCAGGAAGCACAAATAAAAAAACTAATGAATGCGATCGGATATTTTACTAGTTAGGCCTACATTATCTTACAAGGGTAAATGATAGTGTTCTACCAACTTTTCACCTTAAAAGACATTAAGCTTCGTGTCCTTGCACTTCTTTGTTGCTTCTTCTTTGCTTGCGC
Organism: Zygnema cylindricum; assembly: GCA_037447655.1. Lineage (NCBI taxonomy): Eukaryota > Viridiplantae > Streptophyta > Zygnematophyceae > Zygnematales > Zygnemataceae > Zygnema > Zygnema cylindricum. The sequence continues at coordinate 98,411 of JBBHKE010001435.1, read as the reverse complement.
CTCAAAAGGTAAAATCTTCGGCCGATGTCCATATTACCTCTGTGTAGCCGCTAGCATGGAGGCTTTTAGTTCACCGCTTCAATTTGGTGTTCCTTCTTCATACCCTCGGCTTGGCCTACTCTGCCTTAGTCGATGCTGCGCACGTTGGCCAAAGTGCTTCGTGCAATGCCTGCAACGAGCCCGTGGTTCTTTTCTTTTTCAAAGGGTTGACGTCTCGTGCAAGCACGAAGCACTTGTAGGTGCAAGCAAAAAGTGGAACGGTCCAAAGGGTTTGTTCGTTGCTTTTCATATTGTGCATGTCCATTCTTTTCTGCTTGCGCCCAACGAGCATTTGTAGCCCAAATCTCAAAGGTATGAGAAATCAGGGTGTAGCCCCATGGTCTGAAAAAGCAGCGCCTCATGGCGGCTGTCGTGCTCTTTCGGTATTGCGTACTTACATCATCACACGTGTGTAAGACATGCATATTGGATTGGACAAGTTGTGACGTTGAAGGTGTCGAGCATGAAAATGCAACGTAACCTTTTCTTGTTTGTTGCTTCGTGTTGGAGAAACAGTAGCAAAGCGAAGCGAAGCGAAAAGATCTATGGTCTTCTTAACTCACAATTGTGCTTGTTTTTAACAATAGCATAACCACCCTAAGATAGATTTTCCACTTCTTGGAGCCATGTTGTAGCATTTGTCATTTTCTTTTTACATGTTAATTATCAACAGGATGACATCAAAATCAACAAGATGTTCTTATCTTGGTTTGTGTTTTAAATTTACACAATTGCGAAAATTTTCTTCAAAGGTTTGTGATTTTCTTTTCAAAACTTTCATTCAGTGTTTCATTCCTCTTGATTGGCAGGAATCTTGAAGGTAACCCCTTCACTGTGACTCTCTCGGACATTCTTGGCGATTTTGTTGATTTGCAATACATGTGAGTGTTATGAGCTCATCTTTCCATAATAGAAAAGTAGTTAAAATGAAACATTTGACTTGTTCAAAGTTCTTTATTGAGTTTAATACTTACAAGTGGAAATAAAGTATATTAGAGTATATAAGAGATGATACATTAAATTTTTCAATTCACAATCCCTTGACTGCCAAAGTTTATTGTATGTTAAATGTCATTTACCAAACATGAGCATTTATACAACAGAGTTTAAAGATTTTTCCTTCTCATTTTTTTCCGACATTGGACATCGAACGAAACTCTTTATATATCAATTGAGACGAGCTAGAACTTTTCCTGAGAGATAGATTGCTTGTTAGTGCATGGACAGCTTGCGATTTCATACGTCAATTAAATGATCTTTTATTCTAATTACGGTGGTTTCAATGTCCAGCTGGAATTAGACTTGTGCTAGTACAATATTTGAAACTCAGTACATTCTTTATTCAAAGTAGACATCAGAAAGAGTTGTTAGCAAAGAAATCCTGTTGCCAAAAATATTTGGCTCTTCAAAAACATTTTTCATCAGCTTGATGCATTGGAAGCATTGGAAAAGTTTTACAATGTGCTGAAATTAAAGACTACAAAACATGTCAAAGTCGTCAGACTTACCCCTTTTACACCTTTGCGCACGCCATTCACTTAGTATGTCATATTTGTACAAATCATTAGTGCCCTTTTGTCTTGTTTACTTGACTTTTAGTTAGCGCTCCTTTCTTTAGTTATCGCTACTTTTTGCTTGGCCCAATATTGATTTTGTATCCCCGTAAAGTGGCATAAACTCAAATTTCTTTGAAAATATAAATGAACATCTTACGTAAATAGATAAAATCTTCATACACGGACTTCTTTAAGAGCATGTAAATGGGGTTCAATTACAGGTATTTGCGCGACATTTCTTCAAAAGTCATTGGCGAATTCCCTGCAATTATCTCAAGCTACTCCAATTTAAAAATTTTGTGAGTGCCCTTGATGCCATGGTCTGAGCCGAGTCTTTTGCTCAACTTGTTCACTACTGGTAAAAATCTCGCTATCTGAAGCTTGATGGCACTCAACAGAAATTATACAGCTTTGGAAGTATTGTTAGTATCTTTGTTTTACTGGATTTGGATGCTCTTTCTGTTGTTTTTATATTCACCAATTTGAACATAATTTATACATAATAAATGACCAATCATATTGTTTTTCAGTTGTTATATTGTAATAATTATCTTTATTCTGTACAAACGAGCTGCATTAAATTTACGTATGGGAAGCCGCATGACAAAGATTGGCACTTCTGTTCCTCCACCTTAACAGTAGTAGTGAAAGTTTTGGGCCTTTTGCTTCCTAAGTAAACCCAATTTCTTTTTCTATTGGACTTTCTTTCAGGTTGTTCTAAGCTCTCAGGAGATGTCAGTGTAATGTCTTCTGATCATTTGATGATTTCTGACAGTTTTCATCTGGAAACTTAAAGATATGACATTTAACCAAAATTATGATGGGAAAGAACGCACAACAAAATAGATTAGCAATAAATCACAATGTACATAGTAGTCATACTGTTTAGTAAAGTTCAAAATCGCAAGTAGCGGAGACGTCAAATTCAGAAACCCTTGTAGAAACGTAAAAGATCAATCTGTCTCCTTCGAAGTCACTGCAATGCACTAAATTGAGATGTTTATATTTTGATTTAATTTCTGTTGAATATTGAATCTGAATGCCCAATAGCGGATTTCAAAGGGCAACTTTAATTTTACCAATTTTAATGCCACACCCTATCAGCTACATGCAATAATTTTTCTCGATGTGGCTCATCATGGACCATGGAACTTAATAGTGTTAGTGGCATAAGTTTACCATGTTGGACCAAAATTCAGTATCGCTGTTTTCTGTAGCGTTTACGGATTTCATGCATGCCAAAAATATTGTGTGTTTGGAAAATTCTCATTTTGAGGGGTGTTTCTTGTAAATTAAAGTCTCTCGTGGAAAATCAAAAATTTCCTGTGTGCCGAAGAATTCACGGGAAGAGATATTTTTTTTCCGATCGCGACTACCACATATTCTAAATCACAACAGGTTTAATAATTAGCCTTATCCTTTCACTACTGAAGTGTTTCTCCACTTGTGTCGTCAATTTTCTTCGACATCCAAACATCCGTCTGGTTAAAAGCTTATAATACCATGCCGATGTGGTATAAACTCGAGTAGTATAATATATCACGGTGTTTGGTACTTTATGAATGGTTATGCCAATGTCCAACGAGACCATCCATTGACCTCCAAGTGAAACATTGAGCACATAACAAATGGGAGTGCTTCTGCTTAACAAACGGCTGGCATGGTGCCGCAATAAAATTGAGATTATGTTATGGCTAATCCCATGGTACTAAAACGTTTCACCATATTAGCAATAGTTAATTACCTGTAATGTTGTCAAATTTCTCTAAAATATGTTACACAGTAAGCTTGGTCAATAAAGTCCATTTCTAACGTGATATTTGCATGGCAATCTCTATTTGCTTAAAAACTTGGCTAATCCAAACTATTGTTAAACCTCCAACTAAACCTAGGAGGGTTTGGTGTTTTCTTGCAGGAGTTTGGCGAACGCATCTCTTAATGGTTCTATACCGCCGTCGTTCGGTAACTTGGTTTATTTGGAAGAAATGTAAGCTTACTTTTTTTTTGCTCCTCTGCGCTTGACTGCTTTACATTTTGTGTTGTTAAACTGGAGTGCATCTTTACCTTAAGCTTTGGTAGCATACCTGTTGGTGGTCTAATTGGTATTATATGGTTATTTGACCATCAAACATTTGGGCTGCACTTGTTTTTCATATTAGACAAGGCTAATACACAACAAGACTGTTGGCAAGGTAAAAGTTTTTTGCCTAGGATAGAAGTGACGTCTATTTGGACAAATAAACCTCTCTACCAAACAATGCTGAACATATGTTATTCCAACAAAATATTTAAATTTTCCGAATCGTTGGCCTCAAATTCTCCATACATGAGGCCTATTCTTCAAACAGTTTCCAAAAGAAACTCGTTTTCGTTTTCTCTTATCATCCCTATCATTGGCTCAATAGTTTCCATTTTACTTTCTTTGGTCTGATGGAGAGTCAGTTGTATCAGCTCAAAAATAGGTGGGAAATTTTCAAAATGAGAAACGCCACATTTTGGTTATTGCGGGTTGGCATCTTTGAAATGGTATCCGATTTTACACTGATGTAAATGCCCTCTGCAAATGGATCCTTAAAAAACCCTAAGCCTTAAACCTTTGACTCAAACCCTTGAAACCCTAAAAACCCTAAAAGAACCCAAAATGTTAGCTATGCCTACATACGGCGTTTCTCACTTTTTTTCTGTTGATCTTGGAACATTGTGGCATTCGGGTATTCCAGGGATTTATCAGAAAATCAAATATCTTCCATTTCATCCAATTTGTCCTCGCTAATAAAATTGAAGAGCTTGTAAGTATTAAACAATGATTAAAGTCCATCAACAGTGTTGTGTATTGTTCGACATGACCTAGTGAAATAGAATGTTGTTCTTGTTTAATTTTCTTTGCCAACTTAGCCAGAGCAGAAATGTTAATGTATCAAAAAAAGTTGGATAATAGTTTTCTATACAGTTTAAGGATTTTTTCTGATTTGTTGGACAAGAGTTCAAGTTAGCGATCTAAATTATTATATACTTCCATGCTGTGTACTTTTCAATTAACACAAAATACCTGGAAAAGCATTGCTAACCTTGTGGGCAGAATACGACTACTGCATGAGACTGACCTTCACTTTGTATTGACCTGGCATGAATTTTGTTGTTTTACATATGGAAACACTGTCTACTGTTGCTGTTGTTTGCAATGGACCTGTATGAATACTGCACCACATCTCCTGTAGTTGCCTTTTTTGATGAATGCCTGTTGCAACTACTATGAATGATGTGAAATCAAACAGCGATGTTTGCTTTTCTGTGATTCAACTTTGCAGAAAGCTTGCAGCCAATGCTCTCAATAGCGTTGATTATGTGACGAATTTAACGAGCTTGACATATTTGTGAGTATGCCCCTGTTGTTGAGATAAGCAATTTTAATATACAGCAAGCATATTAGCAGTGGACATTCTGATTCCATTGCCAGACAATGACATGTAAGAACGAGATATCGTAAAAATTGTCATATGTAACAAATTTATGATGTAAAATCTGTGTATACTTTATCGCTTATGATCTTTGAATTTGGTGGGCAAAGTCTTGTATTAAATAAAAACGCATTCATTTTTGAATTTTTCATGTAGGCGGCTAAGCGACGTCATTTTAACTTCTTTTTCTTTCCATGTGCATTTGATCAGGGAGATTCAAATGAATGGTTTGACTGGAGTATTACCTGACCTTTCGAAATTACAAAGCCTTGAATACTTGTAAGTCCTGCTGGCTATATTTTCATTGTGAAGATTTGTTTTTCAAGGTGATGTACCCTTTTGGCTTTACACTCAACCTATGTTTTGCATTCGCTAAATGTTTTCAGCTGAGAATACTTGAATGATTTTCTGCAAAACCCATAGTGTAGTTGTTTTAGAAGTTTGGATATTTTTGGGAAAATCATAAGCAGATGGAAAACAGGGAAATGCAGCAAGAACAGATATAGGGTGAAGGGCAAAATTGTATCTGCTGGTCGAGTGAGTATAGGAGGAAAGGAAATGCAAGTGAAAAATAAATTAGGATATGAAGTTTTGCCTTCAAAACTTCATCATGTGTGTTTTTTTCCAGAGTCATACTAAATGTCTCTACATATTGACATTGGTCTTACTAATAATGCTTTGTTCTTGTTTCAAGTTTTTTTCATATAACATTTTTAAGTCATGACTAAGTAATGGACATCCTCAAGAAATGACATACCTAGTTTTAGAAAGTACATTGGTTTACAAAAAAATTAGGATAGGGCTGTGTTGTAGACAGGATGCGAAGTTTACCCGGATTTTCTTTGGCATGAATTAATTTTATAAATGACAATGAAGCATATCTCACACGAAGGTTACCATGGTACAGGGATGCAAATAATAATTTCTTCAGTGGGACAGTCGACAACGTTGTTGTCGGCATTCCTGACTATTTGGCTAAATTCACAAATCTAACTTATCTGTAAGGTTTTGGCCCTTCTGGTGAAGCGTTGTTTTGTTTTGGCAACTCTTCAAAATTTACTTGTTTAATTCCAGTATCTTTTGCAATCTAGCTTGTAAGGCCAAATAATCATTTTAATGATTTGTGCAAGTACCGACATTGTTTCGTACCTATCTACGATTTAGTGTACTAAAACTTGTAAACGGCACGATGGAAACAATATCAGGTGTTGTTGAAAATCTCTGGTCTATGGCTGCTTTTTTTTATTTTTCATTTGTTGTTGCTTAGAGCACTCTAGCGCGTGGAACTAACTTCTTGAGACTAGAAGCGATCAATAAAATGGTTTGAAGTGTGTTTAAAATCCGTACTCCAACACTGTTTTTTGAATAACATTTCTTGTTTTGCTTCAGGAATTTGGATTTCAACTTGTTTGGCGGAAAGCTACCTGTAGCTTTGACCAATCTCACAAAGTTAGGCACCTTGTAGGTTCTTTTTGATCCACTCAATTCCCTATATGAATGATACTGTGTACTTGACCCAAAACGGCTGAGTGAAAAACTTACTTCAAATAATGACATAAAATTAACCAATGTGGGAGTGTTGAAATCCGTCAAAAAGTATTATCCAAATTATGGTACTTCCTTAGTAATTGTATAACTTTAACTGTAGGGCTTCACATGCTCCTGTATTAGATGTACAAAACATAACTGAACATCTGGTATTGTGGTTACATTTGGGGGTGTAGTGCAATCAAACATTTTGTCATGTATGCTTGTTAGATGCCAGTTTTGAGCAGATTTGTATAAAGTCCTCTTTGCAAAAAAAAGTAATCATGAAATGTATAGGAAATTTTGATAGAAAATGCTGTTTAGCAATCAAAGCCCTAAGTTAACGTGTCACCTCCAAACGTTTGCAAAAATGATTCTCGAATACAAACAAGCTTGTTTTAGTTGTCTTCTATTTGATTCCTGGATTTTCAATCTCAGATTTTCTAATAGTGGTCGATAATTTTTATTCTTTCAACATTCTGAGAAGATCAAACCTTGTTTTTCCGCGAGACACTCTCCACATTGTCTGCTCTTTTTGATTTTTGTGAACTTTTCCAGTTCTTTACAAAGTTTCATCATTCAACCCTATCACCCGTGTGCTATAATCTTTTTATTTCAACCTAGCAAGATTGTTGTGTTAATAACGTAAAACAACTGTTGTGTTCATAACAGTGAAATAATAGGAAATATTATTGTGTTGGTAACTTAGAAATATTGTTGTGTTGGCTTAATACTCATTGACAATCTCATTGGTTTGGATGATTGTGCGGACCGGGACAAAAACAGTAGTTGTGCTCAATGTGGCATAGAGGGACAATTGCCGCCAGAGATTACGAGCATGACGGCTTTAACTTATCTGTAAGTTTCTTCATTTATGCTAACTTGTGGAGAGGTGTGGCATTACTGTCCAGCTTGTTGGTGTCATTTCCTTGATGAAATTCAAAGAACTTCCCTCCCCCTCTTCCTCTCCTCCCCCTTCTCCCTCTCCCTCTCCCTCCCCCTCTTCCTCATGAAAATTTACACGAGAAAACATGAGACAAACTACTGTTTGGTTAGCCGTGAAAATATCTTTTTATGTGACGATTATTTGTGTGAATTGACTGTGAAAAGCTGGTCAACGTTACGGAAACAGATTAAACGGTTTTCATAATTGTAGCGTTGAAGTGTCAGGTCAACTATTACTGCGAAAACTTTATACCAGCCTGTCTTTGTTCCATATACCATGTGGTAACGATTGTCGAACTTTTGGTTCTTTGTCTGCTTTTTCGATCGACTGTTGGGAATACTATTTCTTTGTCTGTTCTGCTGCACCTTGTTCTGTAGAAGGAAATCTTACTGGAGAATGTAGTATTGTTGGAGCTGCGAGCAAATTCTATGTTCCATACCTTTGAACATTGATGTCATGGAGATTTTATTTAAGTCTCTTGACATGTTCCTTCTTGTGGCATTTACAAGCTTACAGAAACACTTTTTATCTCCTATTTGAAACTCTTTTTGTGTGACTTTTCAGAATAATGATATTCCACTTAGAGATCAAAAGAAAAATTCCGAACCTATGCATAAGAGCTGCTGATTTTTTTCCGGAAGATCTCACGAAATGCTCTCAGTTATTGGTTTAGACCTTCAATTGTTTGTCATATTCTGGTCCCATAGGACTCTTATGACGCACAACACTAATCATTTGATTTTGTATGCAATGGAGTCTTGTTAGAATTGTGACCAGGTAATTGTTCCTCGTAAATTCGTTTCCTCAATGATGCCAGTTTGTTGTTTATACTGTTTATATCAATGAAATTTGACTGAACAAGGTGCGCTGTTGTATTTTTCCACTCCAGTGACCTGCATGGTAATTCACTGTCTGGAGAAATACCTGAGGATATTGGAAAGCTTAAAAAATTGGAGCAATTGTAAGTTCAATATTCGCAAACGTGCAAAACAAACTAGTGAGTTTGAGTTCTGAGTTCTATATGGTTAACTTAAGTAACTTGTAACTAGAATGGTGAATGGAAGTTTACAATCTCATTGTGTTTGGTACATAGGATTGTGATTCTTTGTTTTTTTCTATCACTTATTTCCACTGATAAAGTTTAATAAATTGAAGCATGAGCAGAGTGTCCCAAGGTTCTGAGATCTAGAAGTTGAATTCAAGTAACTTTTTGTTTGGCATCCAAAGCTTGCTTACCGACGTAGGAATTTAGCCTAACTATCTCTTGTAATTTGCTCCATAACCGTGAAGCCTTATGAGTTCCATTGTAGCTTCACTCAGGATTCAGCTTTTGTTTTGGCACTGTTTCCCATTCTCATAGTAGTTAGTTTTTTGTACCTGTACCTTTGTACTTCAAACTGTCTCAAAAAGGAACATCGTATGTTCCTTACTTAGACGTTTTTTTATTGATTGGTTCAATATTTCTGTGTATCAAGTTTTGAATATCTAAATACATGACAAATCCAAAACCAGTTTCATTCATTTTTTATTCGACCAATATTTTAAATCCTTTGGAATAAGGATCCTGCTGCGTTTTTTGCAGTTATTTGTTTTTCATCGAAAATGACACTGGTAATTTTCTGTGTTTGCTGTTGGAAGTAGTTCTTTGACTGTATATCAACTACAGATAGAATAAAAAATGATCTTATTTCTGACTTTATGGGAAGGAAGTTCAGTATTTTTCTCAGGTTTGGGAGAAGTATTGGACTCACATTTGTTTGATTTTGTTTTTGGAAAATCAGGGACTTATCTTTTAACGATCTAATTGGAACCATACCGGCTAGTTTGAACGACACTGCAATTTTTGACTTGTAGGTTGTTGGCTTTGGTCAATTGTTACAGTAGGGCTATTGCTTCAGGGATGTTATGGATTCATGTGGTTCTCTCTATTTTTCTGATGCAAACGCTTATATTTTTAACAACCATCTTTATCATCTCCTAGTTGAAGTTCGTTTCTAACTCTGGTTCCACCTAGGAGTAATGCAGGAGGCTGAATAACAATGGGCTTGTCGGCAACATTACAAACGGTCTTGTTACAAGCATTGAGATTCTGTGAGTTATTCATGCCGCAGCTTGGTGAACTATGGCTTGTTAAAGGAGATCAACCTGCATATCATATTCTGTTTCAATTCATTTGTTTAATGAAGCATAAGCTGTTCTTTTTACAAAGACCATTTCATGTTAAATTGTCAGGACAGTTTGTTACTTTTGCCGTATAGATTGGAGGATCCACATTTGATTTGTTTTAGGAAATTAAGAAGGTTGGGGAGCTCAAAAAGTTTGATGATTATGTCGTATACTTAAAGCAAAAGGGTTCCACACTGTCACTGTTGATTACTATCAGCCATTTATTGAAAGAGCTTTATTGTCTTCTTTTTAACATTTAAGGCAAACTAATTCCTTACATAACACAAGCATCTTGACGTTTTTGTAATCATCTGCGCTTTTTTGCAGGTGGTTGAATTCGAATAACTTCACCGGTCCAATTCCCAGTGAAATTGGGTCTCTCGCGTTGTTGTCTGACATGTAAGCTTTGTTTGAGGCTGGAAAAGGTGGAGGGTAAGTGGCCTAAGGCAACCACATTTAAGCCACAATCAAGGCACTATTTCTGGGATTTTTCGAGCGTTGTTGAATTTTTTTCTTTCATCCAACAAATTCTTTAGGAAGTCCCTGAGACAAAATTCATTTGCTTCTCGTTTCTAAACCCAAGACATCCATAGAAGTTGGATGTCATGGAAATAAAAATGTGAATTGTTAAGTTGAAAACCTGGAATGGGCTTCTAGCTTGGAGCAAAGTGCTATGCTACTAGCTAAAAATAGTGTGGCCATATTTAGGCTAAAGATTTTAAAATCTAGAGGTTTACTATTGAGAAATACTAAATTAGTAGGGTCTAAATCTGATTAAATCAATCTAATGCAATCAAAACCATATGGTACAATGCTGTTCACGACCGCTCAGTATATAATGTGGTTGTGCTCATGATTAATTTCACAAATACAGAACTTGCATATTAGCACTTTCTATTAGTACTTAGTGCGGCTTTCGCTTGGACCATATAGTACGATTTCACTAAACTGCAGCAGAGTTAGGGTACTTGGCTAGTGTTGTGTATATCGCCATATGTTTTATAACCATATCGGCTATAGGTATCTGTGAGAGGGCCGATATATCGGCCAAGATTATCGTCGATATACCCGGGGAGGGGGGAGGGGGGCTTTTGAAAGAAAATCACAATGCATGAAGTACGTTAAAGTACGATACAGTAAGACATACGAAACCGTACTTATACCTTTAGGAACTTATATATTGATTATGGGTAGATCAATAAAGATACATATCGGTTATTTGTAAAAAGGTTACCGATACACAACTCTTTCTATGTGCAGTTCAGTAGGACCTGATTTACTGCAGTCTCCGGTCTGTAACATTGCTTTGCGCCCCGAGATTCGCACGTGAGAAAAGAGATGTGGAGTGAATCGTTATCAATGTGAATAAAAATATAGTGTGGGACTTATTTTAGTGTTTAGTGGTACTAATTGTAATCTAGGGAGGAGCGATGAGGACAACTGGGGACCGCTTTCCAAATTTGTTATATTAAGGCTATTTTATAGTAATGTGTATCATAAGAAAACTTATCGCGATAACACCGATACCGATAGTTATCGGTTATCGAACGGTCAGAGGTTCCGATATATCGGTCTGGGACCAACAAATTCCATATCGGGGATAACTTAAAAAATATATAGTATGCATACAATAGTAATTTATAACATACTGTATTATTTTATTGATTTTATATAGCGTGGCATACCACGTATGAAAATATGTTCCGTTACAGTTTAACTAGAATATATTACGGTAAACGCCGCACATAAACGTTGGCCGGTTAACTGAACAAAAATTTTACGATGACGTACGGAAATTTACTAAAAAACTGGTAAACATGGAACTGGAAAAGGACGGCGGACACAAAAGTACAACGGACGCAAAATAACATTCTGCGCGCCGCCGGAATCGAACGGACGACTTGGAATGAGAACTTGTGCGAGGGGAGATTTCATGCTTGCTACAAAGTTAAAGCACAGGAATTTCTTTTTGGTTTTAGGTTTTTGTGATGTCAAACTTGTGATATTCATGTGTCTTGCTTGAAAATGTCAATTGCAATGGGCTTTTGCAGAGATTTAAGTCAAAACTCCTTCACAGGGACTCTGCCATCGCTGGAAAACCTGACGAAGCTGCTGGAGCTGTGAGTTTGCTTAACCTTTGGTTGTTCTAAGTCTTGGTTGACTAATAATCTGGCCTGGTTAAACGAAATCTTTTCAAAGATAGTTTTTGTATAGCATTCTAGTGAGGAAAATAGATCTTGTTCCTGTAATTGTACTTCCAGATGTCATGCAAACACGCGAAATGGCTTCACTTCAAGGGAAATGCTACATGTTGAGTCAATTAATATGGTCAATACTGTCAAACAATGCAATGTTACTGCAAGCAAATTTAACCCCCTCTTAATGGATTCTGGTTTGAATGGGAATCTGCTGTGTCATCATGTACTTTAACATGACTTAATAGGAATGAATGTCCTATGTCGCAGTAGACATCTTATTTCGTGTCTTGTGTGTCCATCTTTTGGTACTTACACCTTGGATAGAGTTCCATTCCCTGTGGAAGACTGCTACGACTTCTCGTAGCAGTAGGCAAGCATTTAAATTTGATGTTTTTTTTCATTACCCTCTGGACAGAGTTACATTTTCTAAAGATGCTCAGAGGCAGGCAAGGCAGCTTTGGTCATTATTGTCAGTTAGCAATATGGCATTTAAGATCTCGCTTAGAGCTTGGGATATTTCCTTGCTGGAGATATGGTTATTGACCTATCCTTTTCATGTATATCTACAGGAGCCTGAACGGCAATGGTTTGGATGTTGACATATCAAGTCTTCCTAACTCTCCTTTGGAAAACCTGTGAGGCACATCTTTTTCCTAATGTGTACATTATCCAGCAAATCGCATTTTATGATTATGAGGTCTGTCCTGTACGTAGATTCTTTGATGAATAACATCATGGATTGGGCAAAAACTGGATGTTTCTCATGACTCTGTGAAAAAGGCATAAGTTTTGTTTTAGTCACGTCTGGTGCTGTAAATCACAGTTTATTTTCGGGTTCAAAATATTGATGGTAGGTACTTTCCAATAACCCCCTGTAATTCTACGTTTTTCATAATAGAACGTTTCCTTACACTGGCAGAAGTTCTTGTTTCATGGCAGGAACTTGGGTGCCGTTGGAGTTGAATCTGGCAGCCTTCCAGACTTTCCTGGCAGTTATAACCAGAGTCTTCTTACCTTGTAAGTGCATAGAATTTCAAACGACTTGCAATGAGAGAAAACTAGTGTGGTTACTAATGTGATACTAGTAACTGCGTATTTGTTATCAAAGCAATTTTTTTTTTTTTTTATGGAGTGAATTTATCCATGGGCTCGTGTTAATTTTATTTCCTTCACATTGGCCAATGTAAGGCTCTACAATAATGGTAAGCCCAGGAATTTCACCCGTGGTATATCTGACCTCCTTAGCCTAGAAATCAGCATTCAATTTTAGCGAAATAGTTATTTGAATGAAAAGTATAAAGGTCTAATTTTAAGATGAAAAAAAGTTCAAAAAAATACATGAAGTTTGACCTTTTTTTACGATTAAAACGGAAAAACTATGAAAATCGCTAGTTTTTCTGATTCTTGGAAATCTTATGTCTGTTTGTAAGTTTCTTACAGAATTTGAAGCCCAAATGGAAAAAAAACCAGACCCTCACAAATGTTATGCAAGAATGTCATAAGAATACGAATTCTTATTTTCTCATCTTGCTTGGGGCAAATGTGGTGTTGTTTTTGCATTTAGGATTTTGGCTGATTCCTTTCCATTGTTCACCGAAGCCAAATAATATTAAGCACATCAAATCTCACTAGAAAAGATCCACTTTTTTATTGCTTTTGATTGAATCAATGCTTCATTCGTTTTGTTTCTTTGCAGTTTTGGTATATTAATGATTATTTTTATATATGCTGTTTCAACAATGGAGGCGTTTGAATTCATCGATTATTATGTAAACAGGCTCCATAAAATCTTTTTAATAAGCTATGCTAAACATAATTGGGTATTTACATGTGAAGCAATAATCAACCTCAAACTTGTTTATAACCGTCGACCATCCACGGAGTAAAATGAGCTTGAAACATGTATAGAATCGAAGTCGCTGAACTTCAAACATAAAGTGTCCTAAAAGACTTTCTCTTTCTCGCTCAAAAATAGCGTTCACAAGGATGGAGTACACTACTTATTGCGCAAAGGTGTCAACGTATAATTTTTTTTTGTCTTCTTGAAGCTGGTTGAAATTCTGAGGTCCAATGTTCCTTTTTGGATATATCTCCAACTTTTGAACATACAAATCAATGCATGTCGTATGCATTATCCCCACTTCCTTTTTGTTATCTTAAGTATTTCATGGGCAATTATCCTTTTTAACATCATCTTGATCGCTATTCTAACATTCCGAGACAAATGAAGCGATTTGGTTTGGGTATAGCTGTTGACCTCTCATTCAGGGAGTGAATTAAGTGTAAGCAATTAGAGAATAATCATTTAGACTTCAAGCATAAAATTGCCTGAAGTTTAACAGGCTCTCACTATCACTTTCTCAAGTCACTATTACAAGACTAGAGCATGCTTCTCCGGTGGAATAAAATCTATTCTCATTGTAAAAACTGAATAAAATCTATTCTCATTGTAAAAACTATCTCCATTATAGTTCACTCAAGAAATTGTCACTGTCAATGGTGGATTTTAACCTTAGGGAACTCTAGGACGTGGAAATTACACGACATTACAAGTGCGTTTACTGCACAACACTTTGAAATACTGGAATTTCCACACGTGTGGCTTTGGTTTGACGTACGAGAATGTGCGTACGTAATATTGATCGCTGGATCTTGGGGGATGTCGTGACATCCCTCAGTTTGTTCCTATTGGTCGAGTTCACTTGTAACAATAGTGATTTTTTTTAGGAGCCGTAGGATCGTTATTTGTTTTGTTTCGATGCACAGTACGATATGGCATCATAGGTACTTGTTAATGAATCGACAACATATAACTGATTAAACGCACCCAAGCCCACAACTTGTGAACGGATGGTGCGCTTGGCAAACGGAAAGTAGCCAAGCTATGTAGTGTAGTACATTACAGCATGGGTCTAGTTGAGGCAAACAAATAAGGCAAAATATACTTCTGTAAGGGTGTTTAAACGCCCACTGGTCCTATGAGCTAATGTCCATTGATTATTTCTGAGCATTCCTCTGATTGGTTAGTGCTTTTGGTTGGTGACAGGAGCCTCCAATCAAATTCTATCGATGGAAACATCAGCAAAACCTATTTTGACAGATTTAAGAATCTTCAAGCAGTGTGAGTATTGTGTGTTTTCTGTTATATACACTTTTCCCGGATGTAGTGACCATTTTGAATTACTGTTGGATGTTTCAGGTTCTTCTTCCGTTGTTGATTCAGAAAATCACTAAATATTAAAGATCATGTGATGATTGCTGCTGATTTTAATCCAATATATTGCTGATTGCTTCTTTGTTCTGGCAACAATTCTTCTTCACGTGACTGTGGTGCTTAGTGTACTAAAAAATTGACAGAAATGCTACAATTTATTCATAACTGGCACATGTTTTTTGAAATCTCAATATGGTCTCCCTATTGATTTTAGGTGTGTGGCAGTGATGAAAATAAGGCCATGCTTACAAAGGCTTCGACCATGAGTTAATTGTTTAACATCTGTTAGATTGCTTTGTCTGCACGCTTATTTGGTTTCTCACATGCGATATAACTTGTATAGGTAATCGCTCCGACCTTACATTTGCAGGTTTTTACAGGAGAATCAGCTGTCCGGAAACTTCGCACCGGTTCTCAATAGCACCAGTATTGAGTTTATTTCCCTCGCGAGAAATAGTTTGAATTCTGTCAATCTGGTTAATCTAAGTTCTGGGGTGACACTGGAGTAAGTGAACTCGGAGACCTGTCAGTGAGTTTCAGACTGTCTGCTTGTTGCATAGGTCTACCGGAAGCTGCAGTTTTTCTCTTTGCTTGCGATAAAGAACTGAAATACATTTGTCGGTCATGTCCGGAATCTCGTTCTGGGTCAAGTCGCAAGTAGGAATTGACTTGTTACGTCAATATTTTATTCAATGACAGTCAAGTTTACAATCAACATTCATTCACTCAGGGGGGAAACCATTTCAAACACATATAGGGGGCTATACTTTTGAAATAATAAGTTGACTGTCTCAAATCAGAAGTGTGGGGGATTTCAATTTAAGAATGTATTCAGTGACAAATATGAAACTGAAGTATGCACATTTTTTCATGAGAAACTATGCAGACAATTAAAAATGTTCAAAGCAAAAATCTCATTATTTAGACAGCTCTGTCTTGTTCCAATTGCATCAATTTGTAGTTTGCTCTCGTTTTAGAACATTTGAATCATTTTTGTCATTTTGAAGAGCATTTTCATACAAAATGAATTCAAAGAGTTTTTTAAAGCCTTCAAGCCTCTAAAATTTATTCGAAACAAGCAGCTACTCTCTCTCGTGCACGAATGTTTGTCTTGAGAACCTCTAGAGGCAGGATCTCTCCGAAGGTCAAGTGAACCGCTAATTTGTAGCGTTCATGAAAAATTATGAATGGCTGTATGCCAATCACTAATATTGCACTCTTTCTGTCTGAGGCAATCAGATCACTTTTGCTAATAAAGGTTCTCTTTTGGTGCTATTGGTTTTGCAGTCTTTCAGACAATCCCTTGTGTGAAACTTCTAAGGACAATAGTATCGTGAAGTATTGCAATGGCAGTGGAAATACTGTTAACAACTATGAGGCTCTGGCTGTGTGCTCTGAGTGCAAGTTCGGCAACAACCAGTACAACCCATACATATATGAGCAGAATTCCTCGTGTGTCTGCTCGGGGTTCCTTAACTTCCAGATCAGTTTTTCTCCTACGAAACTGGCATACATTTCTAAGAAAGCCATCTTAGATGTGACAAAGTTTTTGTCCGACAATTCTGGACTTGATCCGTTTCAGGTATGGATACCAGGTTGCCCGTTTTCCATTTTGAGCCTTTGTTATTTTCAATGCTCTATGGGATTCAATACGTTTCCGTACCGTACTATTTACAATACAAAATGACAAAGGATTTCAGCTTTCCTGGGCTTTTGTTTTTGGGTGCAAGCGCCTGTGTATTGTATATAAAAAAGTAAAAGTTTCATACACATTCTACAAAAGCTACATGGCACACTTTTAACTTACCTAAAACCGTGAAAAGCTTGTCGTTTTGTCAGAAAATATTGCCAAATTTACTATAGACTGTTAAAAAAAGAAAATGGAAACAGGCAAAAAGTTCTAAATTCTTTGCTGTGTTATACAGTTGTACATAAAATGTTTTATACGATCCAGTGTGTGGTTTTTTCAGTAAATCCTTGGCTGAGTCAGGTTGCATTTTGACATTGATGTCAATGACTAAAAAATTAACCGTATTAATAAATGCTGTCTGCATTTTGCTGGCACGAGGAACCTCATCATTTCTTAATAGTAGACCGTTGACTCCATAGTCACAATTGAGCGTAATTTAACCCTACTTTCAGAATGGACGTATAGTTATGCATAACCTGTATACATGGCTGGAAAGGTACCTTTTTAGACAAGCTCTGACTTGTTTACGTGCTATCAAATTCTTATTTTATGGTTTCATCTGAAACTGGATTACTTCTGGTCTTGTCTGTTTTTTACGAATTTATGGTCTCATGATTTTGAGCCTACAAGCAAACAAACTGCATAATGGCCTTAAATATGCAATAGAAAACACGAACAGGTCACTAACATACATTCTCAAGATGTACTTCACAAGTCCTTCAATGGTGTAAAGTATATTTCTATGTGATCACCTTTATAAATGTTTCAGAAGCAACTCGAAAATACCCTGAATTTGGTTTATGAAATATGCGTAATGATGGTAGCAAGCAGGTGACATTTTGGGTCTCCCGAAGCATTTTCGGTAGAAGCCTGTTGATTATTGGTAACGATGTTTCTCAAAGGGCAAGACTCACAGAACTTGTGTTTGTTATGGGTTGTACTCTATTTGCAAAGTTATGAGTATTTAATGCCCCACTTATGTGCAAATTGAAATTGTATAATCAGGTCTTCGTGGCTTCAGCATCCATATCGGGGGTTCCACCCGTTCTGAGCTTCAGTATCCGAGTCTTTGGAACTGGTCGGGACGCAGCAAGTTCACAAGTGCGGAAATTTCTTACCGATAGTTTAGCCACGACATCCAAGCCCGACATAGCTGGTCTTGGAAGCCTTGATTATACTCGCACACTCGCGACAGTGGATTATGTCCCTAGTAAGTCTCTGAGCTCCTCTTTCCTCACTTTTCCCTTTTCTTGTACTTGTCTTCTTCTTGCTTTCCTATTCCCCTCCCTTATTCCCCTCACATATCTTCTTGCTTTCCTATTCCCCTCCTCTCTTCCCTCCAATCTATTTACCCTTGTTTTCCCTTTTCCTTTTAACTTCTCCTTTCCCTCCTCCTTTACGTTCTCGCTTCTTCTCTTGACTATTGTGCTTCTGATTGTGCCTGTTTGGAGACATTTTCTTTTCAAGCCCAACTAATGCCTGTATCATCTTGTGCTTAGGCACAAACACAATAATATGCTTAAAATGAAATGTTGAAATAAGCCTTCAGCTGTTTGGACATTCATCTCCGATTAACAAGTTGACTAGGCTCTATTGCTAAACCAAAGTCCTCTGCGCATTTATGGAGCCTAACTTGTTTTGCGTGGTCTTTTTAAATATTGATTTGTCTCACCTGTTTTGAAATGATATGCAGTTCCCCCTTCACCTCCGCCTCCACCTACGCCATCCTCGACAACGATTTATAATAACAAAAAGTCAGGTACAGAATAGATGTTTATTGCCGTTGTGCTATAAAAAAAAGCTCCACAAGCTCAACCATGGACTAAAAGTCAAATGTCAAATCTGTTCCACTCTCAAAACCTAAGTAGACCACATGGACAACCTTCATTGGATAATTTTCCTTGTATCAACCTGAAACTGCCCCATGGTTTGAGATCCTGTTAGAATTCGTAAGTAGTGTAATGTTTATAGAGAACTCATCATCTGTTCGATGCCTGTACTTCTTAAGTTTGTTCGTGTTGATCGAGATTGTTGGGTCCTTGGAGTTTTCTTATGTGCAAATCTCGGGTCTTTAATTCTTTGTTTAAAGTCCAGACCATTTCCTGTTTAAAAACAAATCCCAGTAGATTATGTCCCTTCATCTGTCATCTTCGGTTTAGAGCCCTTAAATGCTAATGAAACCGCCTTTGCAATCCATTTTCTCTCCACACTCTTTTCTTTTCCTTTTGACTCTCTCTCCTCAGCCTTCCTTACCCCTTTCCTCTTCGCCATTTCCTTCACTCTCGCCTTCTTTCCCTCACCCTCTCCATTGTCACGCTAATTATTCTTCTACCTTTCTTTTCCTCTCCCACATCTAATCCTTCTCCCACGTCAAACCTAGATGCTTCAATAACGACCTACTCTTACATTGTTGGACTTACCATCCTGTGATTGATAGTTTTTTTAGCAGTAAAACTGCTTTTTCTTGTCCTACAAGAATCATGCTATTTTACATGGACTGTACAGCACAAAAGCGTTTTAACTTCTTGGGCAAATTCTGATTTTTTCCGTAAAAACATGTGTTGATGATTAATCCAATCATGTCTTTTTTTTCTGGTATGTAGGGATTGAGCCGTGGTTGATTGCAGTCATTGCTGTAGTCGCGGGAGTGTTTCTCCTTACAACAATCCTATTGGCTGGATTCATGTACTACAGTTGTAAGTTCAACTATGCCTGGGAAGGAAAAACTTACTCTTGATTTTAAAGAAAAAAAGTGCTACGGCTCCCTAATTTAGTACGTAGTATGCCATTCTAGTACACCCATACATCAATCTCTCTCTATCTCTCTCTCTCTCCATCTTTCTCTGTTTCCATTTTTCTTTTCAACTCTCTCTCACTCTCCGTCTCCCTCTCCTTTTCCCTATCCCTCTCCCTCTTCCTCGGTCCTTTCATTCTTTTCCTGCATGAACAAACCCCCATGAATCTCTTTTGTCTCAATCATCATAATCTGCCTCGGCTGGGACATTCTTGTTAAAGTTTGTGGGATTCAATTTTTGAATGCCTAATTGATTGCATTAATTAAATCTAGGATGGCTAATTGTTGTTTTCCTCATGACACAGATGATCGTGAGACTATGTTGGAAATTAAGGTTGGAGAAGGTTTTGTTAAAGGAATTCCTTTGGCAGAAGTCAGAACAGCCACCAACGACTTTAGTGAGAAGAATTTGTTAGGTGTTGGAGGCTATGGATTTGTTTATAAGGGAGTCGCGCCTAATGGAGAGATTTGGGCTGTGAAAAGGGCCAAAACTATCTCTTTGAAAGGGCTCCAAGAGTTTGAGCAGGAGGTAATCGCCACAACATTCTTCACCGCCCTTTCTTTTCCATTGTTCTCCTTCTGGAGGAAAAGATTAGGACTTTTGATGAGTGTGATTCTTCTCCTTAGCAGATGAAATCAAAAAACATGCAACCAAATCACATCAATCCTATTTTTGTCATAGTTTTGCATAATCGGAAAAACATTTACATGGCATCTTGTTGATGTAAAATTAAATCATCTACAAAATTAAATCATTAAATCCTTAGTAATACTGAAAAAAAAAAACTTTTGAAATTCGCCTTAGTTAGCAATGCATGAGAAAGTGTGTGGATTTAGTTCCAGGAGAAGCTTACAATTTAGGAACTTCATGTGTTTTCAGGTATCTATCATCTCGAAAATGAGCCACGCCAACATTGTGAAACTCCTCGGCTTTTGTGACAGAAGAAATGAGCAAATTTTGGTCTACGAGTTCATGAAAAATGGCAGTCTCAAGGGCTTATTGCGACCTGAAGAAGGTAAGAATAATATGCGAAACTTGCATTCGTGTTTTTCGCCTTCTGGGAAATTTCGATGATCTGTTAGAAAACAGAGTCCAGAGCAGGAAATCATTGTTCAATGTTGATCACGTCGTTTTACGTTTATATCCATCGATGCTTTGACAACTCCTAGTTCTCGTTTTTGTTGTCAACATTAGTTATGAATACTGCGTTTTAAAATTATTGAAAGGAGAAAAATTCAGAATGAGACATATAAGGACAAATCGAAGAGAGTATAATTCTTTGAAGAAGTTCTTTCTCTCTATTGTCTTTCAAGAACCAGAAGCTTACTGCTAAATGAAAATCCCTGGCTGTCATGACTAATCTCAGCGGTAGTTGCTATTGATCTCATGGAACTTAGTTTTATATAAAAACAGTTTCATAAAAAAACACTTTGAAATATATAGAGACGTGTGGTCAAAAGTTGTGTGTCGTTGGATGCTAACCCCATATCAAACGTCCATTTTTTAAGAGTATACACGCATATGTGAAATGTAATAAAATAACTTAAATAATTATTAAAAAAGAAATCCTCTTGCGTGATTGAATGCTGTCAGGAATGTTCTTGTCTTAGAGGTGTATTGGACTTCACGGAAACTTGACAGCTGGTATTTAGGGGTATATTTACCACCTCTATAAAGGAGACTGAAGGAAAAGAACATAGGGAAGAAAGTGAAATAAGTGAATTTTCTGACATACCCATCATCGGGATTAAGGACAGTTACTAATCTAAAAATGTGTGAGGTTTTACTGTTTACGCGCAAAAACGCAAATGTTGTATTCACATTTTTTCCGATCATCCGTACAAAATTACATTTGGAACGGCATAACTATGTCCTCATTTTTCCCCTTTTCCTGGTACCTTGCATTGCCTAGAAATGGGAACGCTGTTTTTTCCCTATACGACTGTTAAGGAGAGTATTCCCTCTGCCCTTTCTGCTCTTTTTTTTTCTATGTTTTTCAGGTGACATGTCCAAACCACCTCTGAGTTTCGGGCAACGACTTGATATCGCTATTGGAGCTGCCGAAGGACTTCTCTATTTGCACAAATTTGCAAGACCTCCAGTTATCCATCGAGACATAAAATCAGACAACATTTTGCTCGACGAAAACTTCACGGTACAAAGACCTCAAACCTTGCCTTATAATAAACCCTAAAAACCCTAAGAAAATAAAAAAACTTAAACCAGCTAACAGTTTCACTGTTTTTTTTTTCCCTTACTCTCTATCAACCTTTCAGGTCACTTTGTAAAAAATCTGTCTGTTTGATCCATCCTGGAGAAGAATTAACTGGTATGCGTTATGTCTTGAACAAAATAATATTTGCAGCCTCTTGATTTCAGAAGCTTCTAATTGCCGTTGATTTTGATTTTGCGACATTTGTCACATGTAGTACATGTGCCACATTTCTGCTGTATTTATTTCAAATTTGTGGCACACAATGTGACATATGTCACGTATTTGAAACATGAAGCATGCGATTTGTCAGGCAGTGGCATGAGTCCTGCAGGCTAAACTGCAAGATTTCAGATTGTGAAAAAAACTGTTTCTTTGTAATATTTGTTACAGGTTTAGTAGTGATTGGAAGAGTTCCAACCCTTTCTTATCCAGTGTTCCTGCAGGCTAATGAAGTAAATTTTTTTATCTTATTTTACAATCTTTCTTCGAATACGTGAGAGTTACGACCAATGTTTTTATGTTAATACAGTTTACCTAAAATAAAATGACAGATTTCAGACTGGCAGAAAAAAAATCAAAACGTTTCTCCTGTCACGAATTCCTCGGTACAGCTTGACAGTTAACAGAAATAATTCTGAAATCGTTTTATTTTTTTTCTCCCTTTTGTTCCTTTTTTTTTTTTTGGCTGTATCTGTATGTGTGGTTTTTGCAGGCTAAAGTGGCCGATTTTGGACTTCTAAAGGATAACCCCACAGGCTCCACGGAGGACGCTATGAACACCCGAGTCGCGGGAACTCCCGGATACATCGACCCCGAGTACTTCACCAATTTTCAAGTCACTGCCAAGAGTGATGTTTACAGGTCAGCATTTTTGTCTCATTTTAACCTTTCATGGCATTAATCGCACTTAATCACATTTAAAATCATATTCTAAACAAGTTCTAAGGACATTGTAATCGCATTGGCATCGTACTTTAATCCCTTATTATTGCGTGTTCATCGTTTTTTTGACACATTGCAACCGCAGGTTACCGTTATTGGTGTAGATACAAAAGGGTAGGTTTTGGCTCATCCAAAGAGCAAATGACCACTCCCTCTCCCTCTCCTCCTCTATCCCCCCCACCCTCTCTTGATGACTTGTTAATCATTAGTAAGTCCAAAACAAGCGCAGGCAGGATTAAGGCGTCTCTCAACTCAACAGTTTAGAATGAAAAATTGAGGGGAGGCCAAGTATATCCTAGGAATCCAGGTCGATAGAGAGAGGAAACAGAGAATCATCAGACTCACACAGAAAGAGGCAATAGGGAATATACTAGAAACTAATTGTGGTAAAACAATTGCCAAAAGGAGTGCCACTACCATAAAATTTAGCCAGGAAGGAAGGGGAAGCGACTGAGTCATTTGCAGTGGTAGATTAATGTCTAACTTCAAAGGAGGAAAAGTTTATGTCTGAGATTCCTTATAGACGGGTAATGGGAAACCTGATGTATTTTAAGAATTATGCTAGGACAGACATTGCAGCAGCAGTAGGTGAAGATTAAAACAAAACCCGATAGGAAGAGACTGGGAAGCGGCTAAGAGGGTATTTTTGGGTGACTATTGGAGGGGAGGAAGTCAAAATTAGCACCTAAAGTGATGCTAGCTTTGAAGATATTTTCAGCAAAAAATCCACTGGAGGATACGTTCATATAGATAGGATTTGGGAAATTCATTTAAAACAGTAAGCTAGAGAAGATGACTGCTCAGTCTACCATGGAATCACAATCTACAGCTACCAGTGTAGCTATCAAAGAACGGCTCTGGGTCAAAGCCTTTAACTACTCTACGTCCTGAAGGCAACTCTGACAGCTAGTACTGAATTAACTAAAGTTCTAACTAAATATTCCCAAACAATACTTCCCTTAAGATTCCCTTAACCTTTAGGAGCTCAGTCACTTAGCCCACACGCTTCCTTGCAACAAATCAGTTTGGGAGCAGGTAAGGCCTTAGTGGGCATGTCAGCTACTATTTCCTCATCATGTAAATAGTATACTTTGGCAATCGTGACAAACACCTTCTCTCTCTCAAAATGGAATTGAGTATCCGTGTGTTTGTTATTGAAGTGATGAGTTCCCCCCCCCTGTCCCCGTCCCCTCCCCTCCCCCCCTTTCCCCACCCCCCCCCCCCCCCCTCCTCCCCATCACCTTCCTCTCGCCCTCCCCATCAGCCTCCCCCTCCCCCTCCTCCTTCCTCACCCCACCCCTCCCTTCCCCTCCCCTCCCCTCCTCTCCCCTTCCCTCCTCTCCCCTCCTCTTCCCTCCCCTCCTCTTCCCTCCCCTCCCTTCCCCTTCCCTCCCTTCCCTCCACTCCCGCTCCCCGCTCTGTTGGAGAACTGTCCACTTTGGACTCCACACGTGTGTATCGCGCTGTAAGCTGGTTCGCCAGTGCGCCGCTAATTGCCGTATAAATTCGGTATTAGGCGCTTGCGTACACATCGGCCGGGTAGCTCAGTTGGTAGAGCTAGTGTACGGTTTGCACAGGTCCCGGGTTCGATCCCCGGCTTGGCCATTTTCCATAGTTAACACTTTGGCGCCCTAGCGATTAGTTGAATATCGCCGATTCTAACACGCTCTCCCTCTCCCTTTCCCTATCCCTCCCCCTTTCTCTCTCCCTCTCCCTCTCCATGGCAATGACGGCGCTTGTGTTTGTCTTTTTTGCAGTTTTGGAGTTGTACTTTTGAGCTCGTTACGGCTCGCTCCGCTCTCATCAAAGAGGAGACGACCACCGACCCCGACATTCCCAATGTGACCACTTTGGCCAACTGGGTAAGTTTTACATAACCTAGTACTTTTTAATCATTTGGTTGTTGGTTTGTCGATTTGTTGGTTTGTTGGTTTGGTTTGTTTGACTGTTTGTTTATTTGTTTATTTGTTTGTTTGTTTGTTTTGTTCTAATTTTTATTTGTATGTTCTTTCCTGTTGATTGTTGTCAATGCCAAAATATAGGGGACGTCAAAATGCCTAAATGCTTTGCCTTATCCAATATTAGTTTCTGGGTCATGTGTCGATTTTTGAATCACCAAGAACTGACAGCGATATGCATTTATTGGACAAAAAGGATAATGGAAGAAAGAGTCATATTCCTCACATTCCTGATTGCACTTTTCCCGATAAAGAAGAGATGTGTATACACAGCATAAGTTTTATTATATGTAAATTCTTCCAAATACAAAATCCTCTGGAATGCGTGCACATACATATGTCTATAAAAATCCCTCCAATTGTAAAATCCTATGACAGTAACTTTTTTTTTTTGTTTTCTTCTTCCCCAGGTGCAACCTTTCCTCAACGATATTGGCCCGATTGTGGACCCAAGGATGGGAGATTATCACGATGGAGCGATGAAATGTTGGTAAAAATTGCGTCAGTTTGTACCGAGAGAGCCGCAAGATATCGACCCGCCATGGATGAAGTCGCTCGTAGACTCGGTCAGGCCAAAAATATTTTCCTTGGAGTCGAGGAAACCGACGTTTCTTCTCACGAAGATAGCGATGCCGGGGGCTCTCTCTCCTCTCGTTCCGCAAAATACACAAACTTTTCGTCGGCGAGTAAGAGCAATCTCGCTCCTTTGTCGGAGAGTTATGGTGGTCGATAGAAAACGGTCAACTGCTAAGACAGATTGGTGGAAAATATCGGTATTCTTAGGTCGTTTTCTTAGGTTGCCGGGAGGGGAGGGATGGGTTTCTATAGAAAAAAGGGATTCGAGTTGGGAGGGAAGTGAGTGGGGGGGAGGGGAAGGGATTATTATGAGTTTGAAGAAGGATTGGGTTGCAAGAGTGAGTCAATGGAGGAGATGGTTCCTTGTTGGTTTTCTGAAGTGTGTTTTGCATTTTTAAGTAGTAGATATATTGCCTTTAGTTTCTTCGCGGTAAAAATAATTATCACTTTATTTCACTCTTTAAGATATTGGTGTTAGAAAAAGTGACCTGAATTAAACAAATTAAAAATAACGGAGAATGGCAAATAACTAAACATGAGAGTCATGATTCATCAAATAAGTTTTAAGTTTAAATGATGTCTCGGTTCAACTTTTTGGTAGTGAAAGGCAAGACTTAGTTTAAAGTTGTTTTTTGTCTTTAGTGAACCAGATTTCTATCTTTCTCATAACTTTTGCTTTGATATTCCCAAAAGGTACTTCTTGTCGTGATTCTCTCATTCCAAGTACCAAATATCTTTTGTGATCATCGTTCATGTTTATTTTTCAGTACTTGACTTTTTTCAAAACAAAAAAAATTGATTATGTGATCTTTCATATATTGTTCACATGAGAGTTGTTTCTAGGGATCTTTTTGACGTAACTTTTGTTTGATAAAAAATGCTTTAAAATTGTTTGAGCTGTTTCTCGATGTTTACATGCTACAAACAGAAAAGTGTACATTTCTTACATGTATATTTGATGCAACTAAACTGAATATGATATAAAAGAAACCTCTAATATAATTAGTGTTATAATATGATAATGCATCTTGACAAACATCCTATACATGTTAAACTATAAGAGCCAAAAACATAATTAAGAATGAAAACTGGAAAATTGTAAGCAGGGATAATGCTTGACATGTGACCTTGTTTCTGTTGTTAAATTCCACTTCGGTCTAACTGTACAATCCATTGATTTGTTTTTTTCCTTTTCTTTTCCATGATTTTCATTTAAGTATCTCATTTACGTTTGATTCATATGAACCCATAGTTTTCTTGTTTATATTTTGAACGCCAGAATTACCGTATGCATATTCTAGACCATTCATACTCAACGACTATGTAACGAGCTATGTTGAGAGACGGGTGATGGTGAAGAATCTGTAGGGTTCTGAAGCTAACGAAGTTTTCTTGTCGTTGTGAGGGTATATTTAATAATTCATATGGTTTTTGGACACATTTATATACGTTTTGCCCAAACGATGTATGTTTCATCTTAAGCATTAGGGCAAAATTCCTTGATGTACTCATGAGTACCCAGACCAAATAAAAAAAGTAAAAGTAAAAACGGAAATGAAAAATATTGCATAAAATCAAACAAATGAATTGTAAAGAACACTGCAAATAGAAAATCAAGAACAATGATGACAAATTAAGGACGAGGAAATATCAACTAACATAAAACCGACAATGAAATTTCCAAAATTTAATAGCGAAGACACCCTAAAAAAAATCCTATTGAAAACAACCGGGATTCGTTGATAGTCGATTTGTACTTTTTTTCAGTGGTCCTCTTTTGATACACTAAGTTGACAAGCAGTGCTGCCGATTGTCGCGGTGGATCAATGTCTACCTCACAATATCGTCAAAATCTGCTTTCATTCAAACGTATAATCTGAATGTAAGATATGTACGAGCCTAATCTAATAAAGCGAATGAATAAATTCAAACAACCTAAAAACAAAACACAAAAGCGCGACAACTATGGAGGACAAAAGAAGGCAAATGGAAAATGTTGTTTGACGTAGACATTACTCCCTGGCTAGTAACACCAATTATGTCACAGCTTGGAAAGCCCTACATGGCTCACGATGGGTACGAGTCACAAAAATTTATAGTGCTCTTGCCCTTTTCTGTGTTCTCTTGCGATTTGAACAGGGGCCCTCTCAGGTTGCGCCTCTCTCCTCCTAGTTTTCAACCATGGCACTCCGTGCTCTGTCGTCCATCCCAGAGCCCCCCTTTTGTCCAGAAATCCTCTATATCATAATGCCTTTTTGATGGCACTCTCTACTTCTTCACATCTCTTAATGGGCTGGCCCTTTCATAATGGTTTACGAGTAGTTTCTTGATGTGTTGCCCTTTGAGTTAGATGGCAAATTTTCATATGTTCCTTTGTGTCTATTCCTTCACCTCCCGTAGAAATCTTCCACAATAGTTTGGTGATCTACTCACTTTGACTTTGTGGCTATATCCAAGCTACATGGAGCGATAATCCTATCCTTGTGGGAGAAATGTTGTTTCATTTGGTTGGCCAATGCTAATTGCATTCAACTAAAGTTTGTTTTACGAGATAGCTTCTCACTGTGTTCGTTTAAGGTTGCTAATTTAAGGTTGCTACTTTTGGAAGTTTGAGGAGCCGTGGTCCATAATTTTCGGGCTTTGAAGGATGTACATCCACACTAGGTTATCCCGTAGGTGTCTATTCTGAATGGTCTGGTTTTCATTTTATTGACCGGGACATTTTTTTTCCAAAGCTCACCATAAAGCTCGCATCTATTACCAAGCTCTTCCCAATCATACGAGCATTTTATACTTCGCCTCGTACAACATTCTCTTCTAAGAGTGGTGTAGTTTCCTCTCCTCTACAGTGGATATTCAACAACCCGACCCATACGAAGACCTTTTATTTCATTGCATTACGAATTTTTCTTTTGGTTTCCGGTCTTATCGCGTCCCTTTAGTGGTTGAGTTATGGACCATGTTGTCCAGCCTACAATCTTTTCAGTGTTTCACGTTTGATGCCAAGTCATCTTTAAACTCCCTTCATCTTTGGTCCCCCTATCGAATGCTAAGCACTGCCTCCACCCGAGGTCATCCACAAGTGTCATTGTATTAACTGTGTTTGAACTCCTGGGAGCATGTTGGGCGGTTATGATTGTTCATTGGGTTTAAATTCATTTGTAACTTGCTTACTTAACCCGACTCTTTAGAATGATTTTTCTCATAGAGAAGACCTCGTCAGGCTACCATTTCTCAAGTGGCTTTTGCTCATTTGTCGAGGTGATACACAAACAAAAAATTTAACCTCACAGGCACTTGGTCTCTCACGCATTTATTTACTTCATCCCCCTTCACCTTCTATGATCATTTCTTTGATTTCCTCCACTTTGTTAGGACAGATGGCTTTTGATCAAGAAATGGACTTTTCAGGAAGAATGTGAACATCTATTTCCATCTCTGCTTAGGGATACCTTTCATCCCTAGGGTACGTGTGACAGGGAAAACATGTAAAGGAAATGGTGGCTTACTGCATCGTCTGGTGTGTTGTTGTTTCTGGTTTGGGATTATTTTGTTCTTGCCCCCACCACACCTCGTGTTTTAGAGGGTGACCTCTCTTTAAAGATATATATTTTTGCCGCAACATGCTTTCTTCCTCCCAGTTTTTTGTTGAAGGTGCCTTTTTACTCCCTCGTTTGAGAACCAGCTAGACACGTCCAAGAATTGATTATTACACTCGACCTGAGCTTCTCAAGGTGTTTCCTTCTAACACTTTTTATTCCCAACTTATCTCTTAATATGGGCCTTGATTTCGGAGCCTTGTTGGTGGCTACTCCCATTCTATTTATTATTCATTTTACACTTCATAAGTTAACACCTCTCTCCGGTTTAGGTATGACCTCCCTCATTTGCCCTCTCTACCTCTTCTCACTTGTCTGCTTGGGAAACTATCCTCTTTGAGCGTAATGGTTTCTATTTTCTTTATCGCTCCTATGGGAAGAAATGATTTAGGCACACGACAGTGTTGGAGATGCATTGCAAATACTATTCAAGATGCTATCACTACTATTGATGTAGAGGCGGGTAATCTTGCTCGATGTCACTTATCACAAATTATCCCTTTGCCTTGAAATAATATTGGCTTACTTGATGATGCTTGACGTATGAGCCTCGCCTCGCCTCTTGTAGTAGTGGCTTAAGCGGCTAAACATACTAGAATGACACTGTCGTATAAACAGAGGAGTCAGATTACCCTTGTTGATGATATGGATGATTAAACTTGGATGCCGGTAGAGATATTTCGGTTATATGGACTTCGCTTTGGAGAAAATAAACCCACTTGTGCTCGATACATGTTCGAGAAGGGATAAGGAGAGCCCTCCAACTTTTATGCCCAAAACACCTTCTCCTCATAGTTTGAATGTGGCTTTACAGTACATTTCCGTCCTTTTCCAATTTACTATTGTGGTGATAGATGGTCGTCAGTTCACAAACCTCTCTCAATGGGCTCCAATGGGCATAGGGGTAACATTAGGGTGAGCCACCTTTTAGGAAGTTTAGTTACGCCAGATGTTGGTTTGGATGTTTTTGCTGATTTTAGTTTTTGTTTTTGAGTTTTCTTTTCTTGGTTAGTTTTTTTCGCCGTTTCCTTTGTTCTTTTTGGCGTTTTGTGTTCGCAGTGTTTTTGGTCTTTTTATTTTTTTATCTCACGTGACATTGTTGACATTTATTTCGCAGTTTTCTTCCTTCTATGTACTAACGTAGTTTGCCATCCTTTTTTTGTCTAAATTATACTTATTGTTTTGAGAAATGAAAAGATTTGAACCCTACCATCCATTTCTTTGTTTTCTGAATCAGGAACCCGTATTCACAGCGAAAACAATGGAGAGTTTTGTTATTCATATTAAATCTGTTTTTTTCCTACCGTTTGATGCAATCATGTATCTTCCTTCTTTTGACGCTTTATTTACAGTTGTTACAGTGCACTCTATTTTTTTATTTTTCTGGTTTTTGTGACGCTTGTGTTTTGCGGTTTTTCTTGTTTCCTTTGCCGCTTTTTTTGATTGGTTCTTTTCTTTTGAGTTTTTGTTTTTGATTTTAGTCGTTTTTGTAGGTTTGGTTGTAGACCGCATTGATTTGAAGGATTTTCCACCGAGTGGGATTACAATGGGGATACGGGTAACCTCGGGTAACTCTCTCCAAAC
>JBBHKE010001435.1:60000-67938 GCA_037447655.1 Zygnema cylindricum | reverse complement strand
CCCTCCCCTCCTCTTCCTTTCCCTCCCTTCCCTCCACTCCCGCTCCCCACTCTCCCTCTCCCTCTCCCTATCCCTCCCCATTTCTCTCTCCCTCTCCCTCTCCATGGCAATGACGACGCTTGTCTTTGTCTTTTGGGCAGTTTTGGAGTTGTACTTTTTGAGCTCATTACGGCTCGCTCGGCTCTCATCAAAGAGGAGACGACCACCGACCCCGACATTCCCAACGTGACCACTTTGGCCAACTGGGTAAGTTTTACATATCCTAGTAACTTTTAATCGTTCGGTTGTTGGTTTGTCGATTTGTTGGTTTGTTCGTTTGGTTTGTTTGTTTGTTTGTTTTGTTCTACTTTTTATTTGTATGTTCTTTCCTGTTGATTGTTGTCAATGCCAGAATATAGGGGACGTCAAAATGCTTAATATGCTTTGCCTTATCCAATATTAGTTTCTGGGTCATGTGTCGATTTTTGAAACACCCAAGAACTGACAACGATATGCATTTATTGGACAAAAAGGATAATGGAAGAAAGAGTCATATTCGTCACACTCCTGTTTGCACTTTTCCCGATAAAGAAGCGATGTATATACACAGCATAAGTGTTATTATATGTAAATTCTTCCAAATACAAAATCCTCTGGAATGTGTACATATACATATGTCTATAAAAATCCCTCCAATTGTAAAATCCTGTGACAAATACTCTTCTTTTTTTGTTTTCTTTTTCCCCAGGTGCAACCTTTCCTCAACGACATTGGCCCAATTGTGGACCCGAGGATGGGAGATTATCACGATGGAGCGATGAAAATGTTGGTAAAAATCGCGACAGTTTGTACCGAGAGAGCCGCAAGATATCGACCCGCCATGGATGAAGTCGCACGTAGACTCGGTCAGGCCAAAAATATTTTCCTTGGAGTCGAGGAAACCGACGTTTCTTCTCATGAAGACAGCGATGCCGGGGGCTCTCTCTCCTCCCATTCCGCAAAATACACGAACTTCTCGTCAACGAGTAAGAGCAATCTCGCTCCTTTGTCGGAGAGTTATGGTGGTCGATAGTAAACGGTCGACTGCTAAGACAGATTGGTGGAAAATATCGGTATTCTTAGGTCGTTTTCTTAGGTTGCCGGGAGGGAAAGGATGGGTTTCTTTCGAAAAAAGGGATTCGAGTTTGGAGGGCAGTGAGTGGGAGGGGAATGAGTGGGAGGAGGGGAGGGGAGGTGAGGGGAGGGAGGGGAGAGGAAGGGATTATTATGAGTTTAAAGAAGGATTTGGTTGCAAGAGTGAGTCAGTGGAGGAGATGATTCACAGTTCAAAAACTTGTTTGTTTTCTGAAGTGTGTTATGCATCTTTAAGTAGTAGATGTATTGCCTTTAGTTTCTTCGCGGTAAAAATAATTATCACTTTATTTCACGCTTTAAGCTGTTGGTGTTAGAAAAAGTGACCTGAATTAAACAAATTAAAAATAACGAAGAATGGCAAATAACTAAACATGAGAGTCATGATTAATCAAATAAGTTTAAAGTTTAAATTATGCCTCTGTTCAACTTTTTGGTAGTGAAAGGCAAGACTTAGTTTGAAGTTGTTTTTTGTTTTTAGTGAACCAGATTTCTATCTTTCTCATAACTTTTGCTTTGATATTCCTTTTACTTACTTGTCAAGGTGCTTCTTGGGGTGATTCTCTCATTCCAAGTACCAAATATCTTTTGTGATCATCCTTCATATTTATTTTTCAGTACTTGACTTTTTTTAAAAACAAAAAAATTGATTATGTGATTTTTAAATTATTGTTCACATGAGAGTTGTTTCTAGAGATTTTTTTGACGAAACTTTTGTTTGATAAAAAATGCTTTAAAATTGTTAGAGTTGTTTCTCGATGTATGTTAACATGTAAGAGCCAAAAGCATAATTAAGAATGAAAACTGAAAAATTGTAAGCAGGGATAATGCTTGACATGTGACCTTGTTTCCGTTGTTAACTTCCACTTCGGTCTGACTGTACAATCCATTGATTTGTTTTTTTCCTTTTCTTTTCCATGATTTTCATTTAGGTATTTCATTTACGTTTGATTCACATGTCATAGTTTTCTCGTTTATATTTTGAATGCCAAAATTACCGTATGCATATTCTAGAGCATTCATACTCAACGACTATGTAACGCTCTTCGTAGACGGGTGATGGTGAACAATCTAAAGGGTTCTGAAGCTAACGAACTTTTATTGTCCTTGCGAAGGTATATTTAACAATTCATATGAGTACCTGGACCAAATAAAAAAAGTAAAAGTAAAAACGCAAATGAAAAATTTCGCATAAAATCAAACAAATGAATTGTAAAGAACACCGTGAATAGAAAATCAAGAACAATGATGACAAACTAAGGACGTGGAAACATCAGCTAACACAAAACCGACAATGAAATTTCCAAAATTTAACAGCGAAGACACCCTAAAAAAAATCCTGTTGAATAACAACCGGGCTTCGTTGATAGTCGATTTGTACTTTTTTTCAGTGGTCCTCTTTTGATACACTAAGTTGACAACCAGTGCTGCTGATAGTCGCGGTGGATCAATGTCTACCTCACAATATCGTCAAAATCTGCATTCATTCGAACGTATAATTTGAATGTAAGATATGTACGAGCCTAATCTAATAAAGCGAATGAATAAATTCAAACAACTTAAAAACACAACACAAAAGCGCGACAACTACGGAGGTCAAAAGAAGGCAAAGGGAGAATGTTGTTTGACGTGGACATTACTCCTTGGCTAGTAACACCAATTTTGTCACAACTTGGAAAGCCCTACATGGCTCACGACGTGTACGAGTCACAAAAATTTATAGTGCCCATCCACTCTGCCCCATCTCTTGCCCTTTTCATTTGTTATCTCTTACTCCTTTCATCTTGCAAGTGATTTTGGTGGTTATAGGGAGCCCTCCCAAGTTGTACGCCTCTCTCGTCCCTCCCTAATTTTCAAATAGCCATGGCACTCCGTGCTCTCCATCTGCCAACTCCCACTCCCTTGTCCCCTTTGAGACACCCTTTTGAGTGTCTAAATCCTCTCCATATCATAATGCCTTTTTGAAGGCACTCTCTACTTTTTCACATCTCTTAATGGGCCGGCCCTTTCAGAATGGTTTACGAGTAGTTTCTTGATGTGTTGCTCTTTGAGTTAGATGGCAAATTTTCATATGTTCTTTTGTGTCTATTCCTTCACCGCCTGTACAAATCTTCCCCAATAGTTTGGTGATCTATTCGCTTTGACTTTTTGGCTATCTCCAAGCCATATGAGCGATCATCCTTACCTTGTGGGAGAAATGTTGTGACCGTGGCCGTGGCCGTGGTTTTTGTTTGGGTTCTGTTCTGAATGGTTTTCATTTTATTGACTAGGACATTTTTTTTCCGAAGCTCACCATAAAGCTCGCATCTACTGCCAAGCGCTTCCCAATCATACAAGCATTTTATACTTCGCATCGTACAACATTATCTCTTCTAAGAGTGGTGTAGTTTCCTCTCCTCTACGGTGGACATTCAACAACCTGACCCATTATGAAGACCTTTTATTTCATTGCATTACGGATTTTTCTTTCGGTTTCCCGTCATATCGCGTCCCTTTAGTGGTTGATACACCATCGGCCCTATGGACCATGTTGTCCAGCCTACAATCTTTTCAGTATTTCACCATTTGAGTTTGACGCCAAGTCATCTTCTAAACTCCCTTCGTCTTTGGTTCCCCTATCGAATGCTAAGCAACTGCCTCCGTCCGAGGTCATCTACAAGTGTCATTATGTTAACTGTGTTTGAACTCCTGGGAGCATGTTGTGTGGTTATGATTTTTCATTGGGTTTAAATTCATTTGTAGCCTGCTTACTTGACCCGACTCTTTAGAATGATTTTTCTCATAAAGAAGACCTCGTCAGGCTACTTATTCTCCAGTGGCTTTTGCTCATTCGACGAGGTGATACACAAACCAAAATTTTAACCTCACAGGCACTTGGCCTCTCACGCATTTATTTACTTCATCCCCCTTCACCTTCTATGATCATCTCTTCGATTTCCTCCACTTTGCTAGGACAGATGGCTTTTGATCGAGAAATGGACTTTTCAGCAAGAATGTGAACATCTATTTCCATCTCTGCTCAGGGATACCTTTCATCCCTAGAGTGCGTGTGACAGGGAAAACATATATAGGAGATGGTGGCTTACTGCATCGTCATTGGTGTGTTGTTGTTTCTAGTTAGGGATATTTTTTTTCTTGCCATTGGTGTGTTGTTGTTTCTGGTTTGGGATATTTTTTTTCTTGCCCCCACCGCACCTCGTGTTTTAGAGGGTGACCTCCCTTTTAAGATGTCTATTTTTGCCGCAACATGCTTTCGTCCTCCCATTTTTTTGTTGAAGGTGCCTTTTTCCTCCCTCGTTTGAGAACCAGCTAGACGGGTCCAAGAATTGATTATTACACTCGATCTGAGCTTCTCAAGGTGTTTCCTTCTAACACTTTTTATTTCCAACTTATCTCTTAATAGGGGCCTTGACTTCGGAGCTTTGTTGGTGGCTACTCCCATTCTTTTTATTATTCATTTTACACTTCATAAGTTACCACCTCTCTTCGGTTTAGGTTTGACCTCCCTCATTTGCCTTACCTCTTCTCACTTGTCTGCTTGGGCAACTATCCTCTTTGAGCGTAATGGTTTCTTTTTTTTTTATTGCTCCCATGGGAAGAGATGATTTAGGCACACGACAGTGTTGGACATGGTATTGCAAAGACTGTTCAAGATGCTATCACTACTATTGATCTTGCTCGATGTCACGTGTCACAAATAATCCTTTTGCGTTGAAATAATATTGGTGTACTTGATGATGCTTGACGTATGAGCCTCGCCTCGCCTCTTGTAATAGTGGCTTGAGCGGCTCAACATAGTAGAATGACACACTGGTATAAACAGAGGAGTAAGATTACCCGAGTTGATGATATGGATGATTAAACTTGGATGCCGGTAAAGATATTTTGGTTATTTGGACATCGCTTTGGAGAAAAGAAACCCACTTGTGCTTGATATATGTTCGAGAAGGGAAAAGAAGAGCCCTCCACCTTTTATGCCCATGACGCCTTCTCCTCATAGTTTGAATGTGGCTTTACAGTACATTTCCGTCCTTTTCCAATTTACTATTGTGGTGATAAATGGTCGTCGGTTTACAAACCTCCCTCAATGGGCTCCAATGGGCATAGGCGGTACTTTAGGGTGAGTCATCTTTAAGGAAGTTCAGATCCGCCAGATGTTGGTTTGGACGTTTTTGCTGATTTAATTTTTGTTTTTGGGTGTTTTTTCTTGGTTAGTTTTTTTCGCCATTTCCTTTGTACTTTTTGGCGTTTGGTGTTCGCAGTGTTTCTGGAATTTTTACTTTTTTATCTCGCGTGACATTGTTCACATTTATTTAGCAGTTTTCTTCCTTCTATGTACTAACGTAGTTTGCCATCCTGTTTTTTTGTCTAAATTATACTTATTATTTTGAGAAATGAAAAGATTTGAACCCTACCATCCATTTCTTCGTTTTCTGAATCAGGAACCCGTATTCAC
The DNA here is from genome assembly GCA_037447655.1 of Zygnema cylindricum. Taxonomy (NCBI): domain Eukaryota; kingdom Viridiplantae; phylum Streptophyta; class Zygnematophyceae; order Zygnematales; family Zygnemataceae; genus Zygnema; species Zygnema cylindricum. The sequence goes on along the minus strand of JBBHKE010001435.1, from coordinate 62,372 downwards.
AGCGAAAACTACGGTTTAGTAATTAAAAGTATAGTACAAAAATTCGGTAAAAATCTAAATTTCCAAAAATGACACAGAATTGAAGTTTGAACAGCATACAAATTAGCTCTACTCCTTTTTTTATTCCGTTTTTTTTTTTTTTAGAGCTGAACAAAGACAAGTTCAAAAAGTAAACAGTTAGCTTTCCTCACACTATTATATCCTGTGTCACAGTCCCTTCTTGACACCCATTGAATAATACACTATGATATAAAAGATATAATGATAATAAATAAAGAAAAAATTACAATAAATACAAAAAATAACTAACTACGGTAGTCATCAATAATCAGGAAAAAGATTTTGGGGTGCTAAATACCAAGCCATCAAACCTAAACAAATAAAACAGTTGAAGAGATCCCGAATCGTCACTAATTCCGGACAATCCTTTTCTTTCCAACCCATTCTCCCTCTTCACTTCAACCGATATTTGTACTGTTTCCCTCTCTTTCCAGCCCCAAATCTCCACCCTTTGTGAGACTTTCCTCTAATTGACATTTTTTTTACCGTCCCCCAAAAGAAACTGACATCGGGGCAATATTGGAATTTACTCCCAATGGCTGGTCTGAATACCTATCATAACGTCTATCAGATGGTGACTCTTCAGTTGTCACCTGACTTTCATCAATTCCAAGCATTAAACATTTCGTTTGCCCGAGACGACGGGAAACTTCATCCATTTGAGGACGATATTTTGCAGCTCTTTCGGTACAAACCGCCGCAATTTTTACCAGCATATTCATCGCCACTTCGTGATAATTTCCCATTCGTGGGTCAACAACGGGGCCAATATTTGTCAAATACGGTTGGACCTGCAGAAAATGAAGAAACGTGTGTTTGGGAAAGTGAGAAAGCTTTTTGGAATGTTTATTGTTTTGACTATGTTAAAGTGTGGGAGAAGGTGTTGGGATTGATTTTGGATTGAAGGACGGTGGTCGAGGATTGGATGAGCGGTTAAGAGAAAAATTTATGAAATGGGAATGTTTTTTTTCAATTCAGATTCCTTAAATTAGTTGTAAACTGCACCTTCTAGCGAATCAGCAATGAAAAAATTTAACAGGTGTTTTCAACAATCTTTAAAAGGCGGCGTTTCAAACATTGGAGTTTGTTTTGGAGAAGTTCAATTTGGCGTCCAAAAACTTACCCAACTGACCAAACTAGTAAGAGTTGGGATATCCGGATTTTCTCCTGTCTCGAGCTCTTTAACTAATGCTGTTCTCCCCGTGATAAGCTCAAATAGAACCACTCCAAAACTGCACCAATGGGACACCCGAAGACATAAACCCCAATATTGTTATATCCATTGCTTTATTATTACATTCCCTATCATTATTATCACAATTATCCTCCCCCCACACCTCCAGATCTCCGAATCAAAGAAAAATACATGGTGTAAAATCCCACTAGATTGAGGTGGCCAAAGTCAGAGGAACACATATATAAATAAGAGTAGCCCGTAGTATTAAGAAGCTAAAATGTACATGGACTATTATCCATGCTGGCTTTCCTCAGTTTCTTCCTAACCATTATAGTGTGGTCCATGCTACTTTCCAGCCATACGCCAGTCCAAGATGTAGTGAGAAGAGTAATAAATCCATTTATCTCCTTTCACTCAGACTCCCTCTCCCTCTCCTAATCCCTCCCCCTTGCGTTTTACCTGCCCCTCTCAATCTCCTTCCCCGTTTCTTCCCTCTCCCCCCACCCCCTCCCCCTCACCCCATCCACCTCCCCATCCCCCACTCCCCCTTTCACCCTTCCCTCCCCGTCCCTCATCTCCTCCCTCTCCCCTCCCCCCCTCTCTCTCCTCAACCTCCTCCTCCCCACTCTTTTTAGTATCCGAGAAACACTCGTTGCAAAAAATAATGACTGATTGAATGATAGCCAAATATCACCCATAGATTTCCTCGGCCTTTGTTTTAATAATAGTTATAAAAAAAAAAACATAATACTCTTGAAAATGGATAAATTTCCAAAGACTGGCCACATGATCTTCCTGTTCAATCTCTCGACTTTGTCTTATACAAACAAAACCCAAAAAAAGTCAAAACCAAAAAGCTATAGTAAAAAAGAGTTAAAACCAAGAAGAGTGAAAAAAAAAGTAAGCAAAAAGGCAAATCTTCATCTTGATAAAAGTGAGAACTTTAGGTCAAATTGTGCTTCTATCATCCTTATCGTTTACCTGTAGACATCACTTTTCGCTGTGACCTGGAAATTGGTAAAATACTCGGGGTCAATATATCCGGGAGTTCCCGCGACTCGGGTTTTTCATAGCCTCCTCCATGGAGCCTGTGGGATTGTCTTTTAGCAATCCAAAGTCGGCCACTTTGGCCTGC
>JBBHKE010001435.1:0-57500 GCA_037447655.1 Zygnema cylindricum | reverse complement strand
GAAGGGGTGGGTTTGGGAGGAGAAGCAAACGAGGGTGGGTGGAGGAGAGGGGAGGTAAAGGAAAAAAAGAGAAAGGGAAAGGAAGGGAAGGATTCTTGCCTCCTGTTCAAATACTTTGAGACTTGTCAAAGAAACAGTTTTGGCCCTTTTCACAGCCCAAATTTCGCCGTTAGGGCCCAGGCCCTTGTAAACAAACCCGTATCCTCCAACACCTAACAACATATCGTGACTGAAGTTATTCGTGGCTTGTCGGACATCTTGTAAAGGAATCGACTTCACAAATCCCTCTCCAACTTTGATTTCCAGGAAGGTTTCTTGCTCGTCTGATTTACGGAGAGGTAATAGTTAGTACTTGCAAATTGACAGGAATAGAACACAAGAAAAACCTGAGAGAGAAATTTAGTTTGAAATGAAAGAACTATATGTACATGAACCATTTGCTGCCTCAATAAAAAAACAGACACATGCAAGTTCAAACCTTCATAGCAAACAAATAGAAAAAGAAAAAGAGGAAAAGAAAGGGAGAGGGAGAGGGAGAGGGAGAGGGAGAGGGAGAGAGAGGGGGAGGGAGAGGGGGAGGGAGAGGGGGAGGGAGAGGGAGAGGGGAAGGGAGAGGGAGAGGGAGAGGGAGAGGGAGAGGGAGAGGGAGAGGGAGAGGGAGAGGGCGAGGGGGAGGGAGAGGGGGAGGGGGAGGGAGAGAGAGAGGGGAGGGAGAGGGAGAGGGAGAGGGAGAGGGAGGGAGAGGGAGAGGGAGAGGGAGAGGGAGAGGGAGAGGGAGGGAGAGGGAGGGAGAGAGGGAGAGGGAGAGGGAGAGGGAGGGAGAGGGAGAGGGAGAGGGAGAGGGAGAGGGAGAGAGAGGGAGAGAGAGGGAGAGAGAGGGAGGGAGAGAGAGAGAGAGAGAGAGAGAGAGAGAGAGAGAGAGAGAGAGAGAGAGAGAGAGAGAGAGAGAGAGATGACATTCAGATGGCAACAGGTGTCCATGAGTTATGACAATTTGGTCCCGGATTACTATCCTTTCTTGTGGGAATTGTGTGAGAGCGTCAGCACTTACCTTTCCTACACATGAAAAAAACAACACTCGCAACTACTACGACAACCAGTGAAGCACCAACGACAGTGATACCAATTGCCCATTTTGGAAATTCTGCAAACGTTACCACGTAAAACCCCCCCAAAAATTATAACTTAACGAATTCAATACAGGTACCCACAACTCAATTAACCTACAACTTGATTATTTAACAACTCCGGTCAGAAATTCTGCACACGAGAGCATTGTTTGTCTCCTTACACGACATTTTAAAATTGTCATGTTAAAGTTGTTTATGTAAAAGTAGAGGATGATTAATCTGAAATCACCTGGTCAAGGGTTTTTTAGACGTGTAATCTTGTCCTGCTTATGTAAATTCATAAGACAAGAAATTGTGAAATTTAAATGAAAGGACTTTAGGTTATTTAGTGGATTATACACGACATGTTTCTCACACATATATATACACACAGTTATATACACATACACACACACATACATGTATATATATACATATATATACATTTGTATGTGTGTGTGTGTATATACATTTTCCTTTCAGCGAAGTTATAGGCCTTGAGAGCTGCAAGCCTGACAATTTAAAAACTAGGAAAAACATTCTACCGCAATAATAAGTAAATAATATTTGTTCATATACATTTGTGTAGATTTACTGCATCTTTTCAATACTTTTGCACCTTGTGATCCCTTGTTTAAAATGGAGTAAACGGCTATCTCTTTTCCAAACCACAGAAAACCATTTTTATTCTCAGTCAGCATTGCGTGAGCAGTAATACTTTTAGAAAAGAAAAAGGTCCTAACTCTTTTCTTCATTAATAATCTAAAGAGGTGCGTATCTCATATCACTGAGAAAGTGACCAAACGTTTAAGCAACACAGAGAAGACAAGGATTGAGAAAACAATATATCCTTGTTAAAAATGAAGACTGACACCCATAATCAAGAAAAAATAAAAAATATCCAAGAGCATGATTAATTTTAGCTTTGGTTGTTTGAATGTGAATAGAATCAAAACAATCATTACCTCTGCATCATCTTTTGTTTAGAAAGATTTAGCAAATGAGAGGTGATAAAGTAAGTGCAGGAAAGACAAAAGAAGAAAAATCTAAAAGTACAAGGGAAGTGAGGTAACCTTACATGCATAAGTTTATAGAATTGTAAAAAACTTATGAGCGAATGATATGGCAACCAATCTCGAAGAGAAATGAATAAGAAAACAAGATTAAGAGCTGCCAACTAACCGTTCACTTTCTTGACATCTTTCTTCACTCAGTGATATAAGTATATGTGCATATATATTACGTGTATGTATATGTATATATACACATAAATATGATATATAAAACAAGTCATCTTTCTCACATAAATGGAAAATTTTAGAAAGGGAGCTGTCAACTAACCATTCACTTTCTTGACGTTCTTGATTTTTCACTTAGTGATATTTTTTTGCGTACACGTATGTTACATGTATGTACATGTACATATACATATATACATATAAATATTATATATATATATATATCTACAGTATATATATCTCCATTATATATATATTATTTATACATTTTTCATATACTTTTATATATATAATATATATTTGCAGATAAATATATTATTTACATGTATACATGGATATGTACATGTACATGCATGTATACGTGTATTTATATATGTATATATATATATATATATATATATCAATTCTATGAGTTTATTAAATTCTACTATATGTATTATTATAGGTAGAATGAATATGTTTACTATTGTGCATTAGAATATACGCATATACACATATGTATATGTATATACCTTTATATACAACAAGTAGTTTTTCTTTTCTTTAGCCTCTAAAAAGTCCTTTTCAGTCAATAAGAGAATCAACAAACAAGTATTGGCATTTTACCTGATTTCACTTCAGGGGGTGGAGGAGGAGGTTGAAGAGGAGGTGGAGGTGGGGGAGCTGCATAAAATGACAGAAAAGTAAAGAAAATATAACAAAATGCAAAAATAATCAGAAAAACACCAAGAAACATGAATAACTATGAACTACGGAAAAAATTATGTAAGGAAGGAGATTTACAAAATAAATAAATAAATGCATAACTACTCTCAAATGATTATGAGATTCGACCATTTCCATGGTGTTTGTTGAACGAGCTTCGCAGATAAACATTTTATGAAGAAAAAAATAAAACTTCGTTTGGCGTAGATAACACTTAAACACCTTTAAATTTGTTCCAATCTCATCTTTCGCGTATCCACTGAGAATTCATTTCAAAAATCTTATTTTGAAACATATAAGTCGATCAGGATCGGATTAAATCAGGATTCAGGACAGGGAGGAGGGAGGAGGGAGGGAGGAAGGAGGTAATTGAGGGGAGAGAGAAGGGATGGGGGAGGTGGAAGAAAGGAGGGAGAAGGAGGAGGAGGAAGGGGGAGAAGGGGGGGTTGGGGGTGTGTTACAATGAGACTACTACTTACAGGCAATAGTTTATGTTGATACGTCCGTCCCCTTGGTTAGAGCGCCACATCATCTATTACATCGTTAGGGTTTTGTATTACCTCACGTAATTTCTTTACCACTTGTAAGTCTGGCGGTTGTACAGTTGTGTCAAATACTTGAATATGGAAAATCAGACCGTCGCCAAGGACATCACCGTTTATATCGGTAAGAGTATTTTGGTTTGTGAAGTTTACTGAAGCCACATGTATCTGTGTGACCATTTTTCTCACGTACAGTGTTAGTAGCTGTGGTACCTTTTTGTTTTTATATATATATTTTGTTTCAGGTTTCTTGTACTTTTTTTTATCAGTTCTTTTAAACGTCGTAGAGGTAAAAGGCGGGGCATTAGTGTAGGTAGGTAGAAAATTACAGGATAGATCGTTATAAAAAACGCCCGGCCTCCAAAATACATACTTAGCGTAGACATTGCTCGCCTTTCACTATTAATGTTATACTATTTTCGCCCCCTGAAAACGTCTTTAGCTTTATTAGTGAACGCTGGATTTATTAAAGGAGAGATCAAATGCTAACAGTTCCACCTTTCGATTACGATGTTAAAGTTCAAAATCATTTTTTTTTTGTGACGGGTAGTACTTTTGAGTACCCCAAAAATGTTTAACACCAGAAACAAAGAGTTGTCTAACTCACGGCATGTACCACCAATATATTTTATTCATCTGGAAGGATACTTTCCATCGCTGAAGTTTACAAGTTGTGTGACTCAATTTTCATATTTGTTATTTTTGAGCTTAATCAAGAAGTGGTGATGTCTGACTCCGCTAGTCAAGAAAAGATGAAAGTAATTCAAACGTGATCCACTTTGGCAAATAAAGAACATAACGATTAGATTCTTTTATTGTCTACTGAATTAAAAACAAAGAACCAAGCAATTGGAAATGGTTTAAATGAAATTCACAGTGAATTACGGGGATAACAGACAGAATTTTTTGAAATGATTCTAAGTACCAATCTTTCAACCGCCTATGATCTGGAATCCAAAAAGAAATGTCAAAATGGCAGGGTTAAAACTTACCTGTGTTACATCAATTGGATTTTTTTCTGACAATCTTCCTTGCAACCAATTCCTCATTGAGCTAAGAGCTTTTTGAGAAATAAACAACAATGGAGTATCTACAAAAGTCAATTGAAATTCGACATATCCCGAACAACACGGTATTCCTCTTTGAAAGAGATATGGATTTGGAACATTATTGCCTTTACAAGGAGAATCACTGCAGTTTAGGGTTTTTCCAATATAGCTATAAAGAGCATTGTCAGTTTGACAAAATGTTTTATTTGTGGATTCATCAACACAAAGGGGATTATCTGACAAACTGCAATCAAACAACAATAAAACGACATAAATCGTCAGTAAATGAAAAGGCGCAGCAACTCATGACTATTCACTCTTAGCAGGTGGTTTTAACACTGGAGTTGGAAATCGACCAATTGAAAAGTTGATGATTTCATATGTTCTTGTGAAAAATTTCTGATTTTCTGCACGGTACTAGTTCAGGATATTCTCCCCTAACTCTACAGAAAGGGGAATTCCTCTCAAAACCTGCCGTAGTTTAAGGTCTCAAGGAATGGACTGATCTGGAAAGAGAACCGAATTTTCTGGTCCACTCCTTCCAGGTCCAGTGTCTATCAGTAGCATCTTCACAGGCCCATGCATTCCAATTTTTTAAAACAATCTCACCAGAAATATTGTGTAAAGATGAATAGAATTGTGGCATGCTTTACCTTCATATATAGCACCACTTTGTAGAAATTTGAATCCATTGTTTGCATTGAGTTTAAATATGCCTTCATCTGTTTTATTTATGAGTTTCGTACTCAACCATATTGCAAAATAAAGTAATACAGGGTGGTATCACTCACTCAAAGGTTGTGTTGCTTGAGACAATTGCCTTGTTTTCTAATGAGAGTTTGTTATTTGCAAGTGAAATATATTCAATGCTTTTAATTGGTACTGCTGGAACCGTCCCGCGAAGCTGATTGTTGTTTAAAAACCTGCGCCAAATTATCAATCAAGAAAAGAAAATTGAAAATAGTAGAATTTTGAGAGAAATCGCTGATGCTAAGATCATGTACCAGGAATGCTTTAACACATTAAAAGTCAATTTAAGGCGAATTTACATACTCGACTAAACATGTTTTTGACTTGCTAATACTTTGGAAACATATTGATTGTGATTCCAATATCCGTTTGACCACATGCATTATAATTTCCCCACAGTTGTCCAAGAGAAAGACGTGCTTTTCTTTGATATTTTTCCAAGCTTCCCAAACCTTAAGATACTTTTAAGGTTCCTGTTTTTTTTTCTCATGTGCAGGTTTTAAGTATTATAATGTACGTAAACCAAAATCTTAAATCATGTATCAAGTACTTTTATCCCTAGATTTTCCGTTGTGAAATTTGTTTGCCAATTGTATCACTAATAAAGTGAACGATTGTCGACATGGTTATCTCGAGGAGATTCTGAATTTCGGTGCACGTGTTGAATCAAATCCACCCTCAAAATTTTAGAATTCCATCCATGAAACGGGCTATGTTGTAGGGTTTGAAGTAAATGGGCTTGGAATACAAACTCACTCTTGGGTTCAAAAATCCAAGCTTTACAAATTGTACTTACAATAATATTCACGTTTTATCTGAAATTTTAGGATTTTTGCGTGCTATAATTTATTAAACATCTATGTACACACTGTTCTAATAACCACTTGTTTCATGGTTAATTCACCAATTGAGGTTTAGCGCACTTCTAACAAATCATGTCGTGATAAATTTGAAGCGACAGTTTTGGTTTGTGATACGCAATAATATCGTGTAAAATATTGAACAGTACAAGATGCGCTGCAAGATTTATAATGTGCCATATGCGCTAAAGTGTTATTTTCCAGCACTGTTGGCATTTAACGATGAAGTACATATTGAGATAGTTTCCATGGGAGCGTAATTTATAAAAATTGACCTACTTTTGAAAATTTATCCCGTTATTCACTCCGAATTCACTAAATGAGCGTCCTGAGTTTAAAGAAAAAATTTACAAGGTACACATACAAACTATATGTGTTGATATTGTAGTTTATCGCATGCTTGAGTATCACAGTTTTCTCTCGACACACTATCATTAATATCATGTTGCACTATATCAAGAGGTTATGATGACATATGATTCATTAATTCAAGAAATACTTACCAATCATTGCAAACAAAAATAGAATACCATACAACATATTAAGAGCACACATGCATAGCAATGAATAAGGGTGATCTCTAATATGGTGTGTTTCTAATATAAACAGTATAGTCAATCTCTACAAAAACATGTCAAATGTAAATCAAAGATACAACCAAAACGAGAATTGAAAAGTAACGGGATACTTACACAGCCTGAAGTTTTGTAAATTTTTTGAAATAAGTTGAGGTGATATTTCCAGAAATGCTGTTTGCCGCAAGGTTTCTGCCATTAGGATAAAATAAGATTTATCAATGAGCATAAGACAAGATTCTCTATTTGATAGTTTGCAACCATTGTACGGCCATGTGATGTTAAACTATCTTTAACGAAACAAATCTCATTCACAATTTTTTCACTTGGATAAAGAGCAGTATTTAGATAATTGTCAAATTGTTCAGTACATGAAACACATGGAGTAATAAAAGGAGGAAAATACTGCGAAATGCTGTAACCACTAAACTATTATGCATAACCATCATACACAAAATATTGTAAATACTGTGACTAAACCACGATTACACATGCTTGAGTTCCTGACACAAGGGACTACCGCGATTACTGTTTGCAACAATACTGTTTCTAATAATTTTTTCACTGGATAATAAAAGTAAAATACTTAGCGCGCAGCTAGTAACTGTGATTATTTCTGCGTTTATTTCAGCTTTTTCCGTTTACCGTTCATTCGTCGTACAAACGACAACAGCCATTAATATTGATTACCGAAAATAAATGCATTCACCCTAAAATAAAACTTAAAGAAATGGCAGTCACTGAATGTTTGATCCTTGTAACAAACAACCCAAAAAGGGATTCTAAGTTTTTAACATTGGATTGGGAATAACCTGAATAGACCGACAAAATTTCTTCAAATGTACTGACGGGAAAATTACAAAGCATCCAGGCATTGGTTGAAGAATATTTTAGATTTGAAAAAATAAAAAGAAATGGAAGCAGCAAATGGCATGCATATCGTGCACATATCAAACATTTTCACAAACTTAAATAATCTTGGTATTCATTTACTAAACCATTAAAATCGAGGTCTTCAAGGCTGTTTGCTCGTCTAAATTATGCATTTTAACCGATTATGATATACCAAACAGTATTCACTTCACTGATTTCTCACCTAGACTCAGCGCCTCCTACCGTTCACGTGGATAAAATTTTAGAGTTTTGCAAATGTACCCCACAATGTATCTTTAATTTTTTGTCTATATTCCTTTCATAGTGCATGCTTCTGGAAGTTATTACTTATACTTCGGAAAAATGTTGCTTCAAGACATTGAGCGCAAAAAAAAAAAATACAAAATGTCAAGAATTTTGACATTATGCAGTTTCAAATGTTGCCAAACATTTAAACCATATAGTTTATATTGTAACATTTTTTCAGCCTTTTACGGTTCCTAAAGGTTTTTAATAATGTGGACAATCACAACATATAACAGCTATGATATTAAATAGTTGACGAAAAAAGAAAAACAATCAGATCGACCTTGTAAAACGAATTTGGAGAGCATTGGATTCGTTTTCCCCTCCCCCTGTCATTCCTTGACCCTCTCCTTCTCTCAACTTTCCCCTCTCAATCCTTCCTCGTATCCATATCCCTCACCACCTCCATCTCTATCTCCCTCTCCTTTCCCCTCTCACTTTTGTTCTCCCTCGCCCTCTCGGTTTTTTCATCCCTCTTCCTCTTCCTCACGGTTTTTTCCTCTTTATCCCCCTCCCTCGCCCTCTTAGTATTTCCCTCCTTTTCCCATTCCGCTCTTTCTCCGTCTCCCTCCCGGTTTTCCCTTCTTTCTCTCTCAGTTTCGTCTCCCTTATCCTTTCCCTCGCTCTATCTCAGTTTCCTCCTATGTCTCCTTCCTCACCTCCATCTCCCTCACGACTTCCTTCTCCCTCTCCCTCGCACTCTCGACTTCCCCTCCCTCTCCCATTCCCTCACCTTCTCCCTCTCCCTCATTTTTGGCCCTTCCTGCCCTTCTCCATCTGTCTCCCTCACCACCTCCTTTTAGCTTTCCCTTTTTTTATCCCTCTCACATTTCCGCTGCCTCTTGCCGAAGAGAGAAAAAGAGAGGGAGAGAGAAGTCTAAAGGGCAAGAGAGAAAGAGGGAGAGAGAGAGGGAGAGAGGGAGGGAGAGAAATCTAAAGGAAGAGAGGGAAAGAGGGAGGAAGAGAGAGAAAAAATTGTAGGTCCGCAATTGCGTCGTTCACCATGCGTCAAATTTCTGGTGTCACACGACAAGCAAAACCTGTCGTTGTTGTGTAACATAATTACTTCTTGTTTTTTTTATTTACGTTAGGTAGCAAAAATTGTATGCCACATGGTATCCAGAGTCCATGCAGAATGTTTGTTTTTTTACCCACAATTTATAGCAAGTCACATAGCATTTTGTGCACTTACAAAGTTAAAAGATTTGAATACATTAATTCTGGCAGGCTTGGAAGAGTATCAAACGCTATCCCGTTTGCACTCGCATCCCTGTGACGGGCAAGAAGAATGGATAAGAAACCAAATGACATGGTCTATCCGTCTTCATGTTAAAAAAGTATGTGATTCAAGAGCACGGTTAGAGTTTTGGACCTTGATAGTTTTAAATATTATGTAATCCTTTCTTTGTAAAGGCAACCAAAAAGTGTAACAAAAACCTAGTTCTTACACCCAAAACCTCTCACCAAGCTCATTGTGATCTTTCACTATGTCCTCTTAATACCAAAGTATTCAACAAGTATATGTTATAAACGGATACAAAAGCAAAAGCCTCAATATTGCGCACAACCTCTCTCCACCAGAAAAATGAAAGCTACTCCTTGAAATACATGGCTAAAACTGTCTTTAGTTTTTTTTTCCATAGCTTTCAAACCTTCAAGTAATGTGAAAGTAGGTCATAAGCGAAATTTCCAAAACAACATTTGAGAGTTTCCCTTACAATTTTTTAAGAGGAGCATCCGGAAAACTTGACACAGTAATGTCAAGGCTGTTTCCAGCAAGGTTTCTGCATTTAAACATGAGGAATGAGTCAGGCGAGAGGATGGAGATAGTTTGAAGACATAGGCATCTTTGATCAATTCCAAGATACCGTGAAAAACCTTTGCATACAACAACTAACCAAAATGTTATTTTATTTTGGTTATTAACACTAGATCTGGCTCTCTCTATTCAGCATAGTTGGCCGTAAGGACTTACTTAGATATACATATCATTCTTAAGGTAGCTCCTTAGAGTTAATTTCTCCATCAACAAAAGAAATAAAAAATAGAGATGGATATACCTTCCTCTGCAATTTTGGTAAGTGGACAATACTTTTTGCTATTTTACTTCCACAATGATAACGTTTTAGGACAGTTGCTTATCAATAAAAATAATCTTTGAAAAAAATATGTTATCCATAACCTTGATAATTTCTTAGACCTCTAGATGGTCTGGATAATTTGCATTACTTCCGCGAGTGTTATTTCAACCCCGGGGGACCTACAGACTTTGTAGTGTTGATTTGGACCACGGTATCATTGTTGAATGGTGAATAACTTTATATTTTACATGACTAAATTTAAATTGTCTGTGAAAGGCAAACATATCTAGCGTCAAATGTCTCATGTCGAGCGACCAATTCATTGTCTCATCTCAATCTCGAAACTACTAAAAATTCTTAAACGGATAGTTGTGATGCCAAATTAAAAACATCAAAACGTGCCAAGCTAACTTTACAAAGCATAACTTTAGCGATGTTGACCAAAAAAAAGGTCTTACACATCATTGAAAAGTGCTACACAAACAAGTTCTTATTAGAAGGTTTTTCCTTTGTCATTTGCGAATTGTTAAATTGGAAGACAAGTTATGGATCTTTGACAATATACTGGATTTTTCATCTACTTTGAGTTTTATGAATGTTACCATGTTCACCGTGACAACAAGAAAAGGGGGAAAAAAAGAGCTCACAGGTCTGCCAAACTTGTTAAGGTCTTCAATGATGGCAAAGGGCCTGTAAAAGCATTCAAACTCAAGTCCCTGCAAAACAAGAAAGCCCATCTATATTTATAAGATTATAATGTCAAATAATTTAGCGTATTGACTAGCACAGTGCATACAGCCAAAAACCTAAGAAAAAACTGATGTCTCAAAAGCTTCCTTAGACTGTTTGAGCCAGAGAGTTTGACAAAAGAAAGAACCGTTTGACAAAGTTCCAACACAATTCCGATACGTCAAAATTAATGTTTCAAACATTTTATCAATGCAATCGGATAACTTATGGCAATGTGATAACTCACAATATTATAAGAGACGTTACGTTACCAATCGCTTCTGGCAAATTTCCGACTAGTCCACACCTACTTAACCGCCTGCCAATTGAAAATGCCATGAATTAAATCATTTGTATGCATCCTTAATTACACCATATTTTATGTTCATATTTCTGAACAGTATAGATCCAAATCACACAAAACTATTTGTTCTTGAGATTAACTTTGGGACAATTTTTGTTGATGACACGACGAAAGTGCTACAAAAGCCATTGGGTAAAAGGTATGATCCTAAAAACCACCCTTCAGCATTACACCTCGAGACACTTATTCTCCAATGTGTAGAAAACTTACGTGAAATATTGTAATCACATAGTACTAAATTCAGGTTACCTTATCATTCAATAATTTACAGAACTGTTTTATCTTCAACAAGAGAAATAAATGATGGAATCACTCAATTAATGAAGTAAACAAATGACAACACAGAGATTAAGCTCAGTTTCCTTGCGAAAAGACTCATGAGTTACACAAATGTGATAATAACTTACAATGTTTCCAACGCAGTGGAATTGACAATCGTTTCTGGAAGACGTCCTCCTAAGTTATTCCGACTTAAATCTCTGCAATGGCTTAATGCAAATCAGTTAAGCGGCTTTTGGATATTTTGACAATAATCAAGTTGTAACTACCCTACTAGAAAGCTATACTGGCTAGTTGTGACAAAAGGAAAGAGGGAGAGGGAGAGAGAGAGGGCGAATTGACGAATCCTAGCCATGGAAAAATGTTGAAAGATTAATAGATCACTTTCCTCAACTCCTTGCACACTCTCTTAGGAATACACTTGATTTCCTCTTTGTAACCGGATAATGAATTTTCCGGTTAAAGTTTGAATCTGCCCTTCCGATGGTAAGCATCCATCTTTAATATGAGGTGACAATCTAGTACTTCTCAGTGACTTGCGACAATCTTGTCGCATAACCTATTCTTTACAGTTGCTAGAGACAACATTATGTCGAACAAAACCTGAAAAAAAATCTCTGCGTTTTCTTTGGTGAACCAACAAAAGACTCTTAAAAAAACGACCGAATGAGTGAAAGAATAACCAAAGTTCCAATTTTCAAAGCAATCCCATAAAGAAGTTTCATCCGTCCAACTGTAAAGCCTAGATGTGACTAATGGAAGTGAAACCCCAATCATAAGACCTTGATGACAAAAAAAAACCGAATCCTCAACAACTCTATACATGCATGGAACTATTCAAATTCAAACTAATCAATCACTACCATTTATCATCTTGGCCAGTATATAGAATCGATTTGAAAATATATACTGTTGCTTTACTTATTTTAAAGCATCAAATCCAGCAGAGATAGATCAGCCATGTTTGGGAACAAAAGAATCCCAGCAAAAGGATTTCCTTACAAATGGCTCAAAGCTTCATTGTAAAATAATTCAGAAGGAATTTCGTTGATTAGCCTGTTGTCTTGCAGTCGTCTGCATTTAAAACCCACAAAAATTAAAAGGTAGCACTAATCTCAACTGTATCAGAATGGAAAAGGCAAAACAATAACATAGTTTCTTCAACGCTAGGGAGTGGTGACCATGTCAAGTAAATCAGAATAAAAAATAATCCACAAAAAAAATCTTAGTGTCTTGACCATTTCCATGTCAAGTGTATCATAAAATAGTTCACAAAAGAACGTGTTCAGAATTTTACTCATGTTCAACCTGGACATCTGTTGTGTTTCCTGACTCAGTGGCATAGGTTAGTGTTAATCAATGTTCTAAACACTTTCTAAAATTACTAGCCTACAAACACTATCTCTAACCTCATTTTGAGCATATAAGAGCTCTCATAAAGACATCAGAGACTTAGCAGTTTCCCTTCGTGATCCCTTGACGCAGCAATAGGATACCAAAGTAGAACGCATTGATTACAAGCTTACTGTCTGGAGAGCATTTTCTAAAGAAAAAAACATAATATTGCATTCATATTGGACATGGTCACACAATACATCAGCAATACAACGTTATCATTTTGTTTGAATATTTCTGTAGCTTACAAGTCAGTGACAGGAACGTTTTTGAACTCGGATGGAATATCACCCGTAAATAAATTGGAATACAACCATCTGCACGATAAGGATAAAAGAATTTGAAGGTGGTCATTGTTAAAGGACACAAAATTTTAAAAGTGAATCAGAAGATGATTTGTGCCAAATTGTCTATTTTTTCTTTCACATGAACACGTTATATGAAACGGTAATTACTTCCTGTTGCGTCCCAAAAAATTCATCGCTTTTCAATCGAATAGTTAGATAACCGCAAAACTAAAAAAAGTGGATTCTGAAAATTTGCTATTTCAACCTAGTATTCACTATAAACAATCTACTATCATAAGGCTAGAGTTTTCGAACTTCTTTACTTTCCTCACCTTGACCTCACTTTCTCTCATTGTTTTGGCTTAAGTATTAGTATGTTCAGTCTGTTGACATACAGAGCAATTGACATAGTCCAACAAACAAACAGACTTGAGGATTTGGAGCCTAAAGGGTCACTGTCAAGTGTTTTCAGATTTTTCTTTCGTTCACATCCATCCGTATATATAAATACAAAATCCAAGTGGGAACTTTTCTTAACTCCCAAGTCAATCAATCACAATACGAGAAATATATGTTATATACCCAAACGGTCACGTTTCATATCCTCATATATGGCATAACTTACAAAAGTTCTAGTGTTGGTACCAAACTGTTTGAAATATTCCCAGTGAGTTGATTATTGTTTAACCGCCTGCATAGTACGTCACACAGAAATGTTGAGACGAAACACAAAAATCAGTTCTCTTTCGAAATACTTCTATTTTTAAATGAGTATAATGAGCCAGGCTTACACCACAAGAGAATCGTTGATATTAAAATGCGTTAAACATTATAATGGGTAAAAAAAAACATACAAGTCCGTCAAAGAAGAGGTACGTGTGCTTTTGGGTATGGTCCCATTGAGTTGATTATATGACAGGTCCCTGAATTCAGCAAAAACAAGGGAAACAGTTATTACTTCCTGTTATTGTTATTACAGTTATTGCTGTTACTGATATTGATATTACTCCAACAGAGGCCAAATCTGCATTCGCTCATCATTTTTGGCTCTAAGAAATCCCAACCTTGCTTTTCATCAAAAAGACTAGACAATAAATTATAATCTTTGTTTCTTACGCATTATTTATCTTGTTTGCATACAAAGTTAGCGTTACAGCCTCTAAACTTTTTTGAAAATAAATTGAAGATTATTTTTCATCAAACGAATCCGGAAAAAGTCAAAGATATATTTAACATCGATGTGTCTGATTATTTGAAATATTCAAAAGTACATGTAAAAAAACATAAACATATCAGTGGCGGCTGCCGCTTTTCTCACCCTAGGTAAAGAATGAGGCCACCAGAAATTGTAAAAAATAAAAAAAACTTGTTAACATAAATTTAAAAAATTCTGACGACGAAGACATTACATTGCTTTAAATATAACACTACATTTGTACAAATAAGCCTACAACGTTTAGCTTGAGGTAATGAACCAAACTAAGACATTACAGTAAAATTTAGCTAAGATTCCTAGAAATGAAAATAACTAACCAACCATAGGTTCTTGAAGTAGACATGAACGGGTTGGAAAATGACACGCTCCTTTGAGAAACCCTTAAAAACGCGTAATACATTAAAATCTAGTGGAAAAATATCAAATGGGATAGATACAAGAAGCAAAAAATAAATATATTTTCAGCACCTCCCTGTAATCCCTGAGAACAAACTGAAAGACCAAATTAAGATCAAATTTTAGACGCCCAGATCCTTACAGGTTAGATAGAAATTTGAGGCTGCCAATTTTGGTCGGAATCGTTCCAGTCAGGTTATTCCCATGCAAATCACTAGAAGGAGAAAGAAACAGCAGCAACGCATCCAGAGTTAGTCAGATGTGTACTCATGAACAGTGGTATTTTAAACAAATGAGCTTAATCCGTAGTCAGATAACTTTCAACTTTTTTTTAACCTTCAAAAATCTGTTTCCTCGTTGAATTGACGGTTTAATGGGCCAAGACACCAAAATTTATCTCTCCTTGAAATGACCCTCCACATCTCCAACAAATGCAAGGCAGCTTATTGAAACTTGTGTTATTGTATTGTCAAGTCCATGCAAAACGAGGAAGAGAAGTTAAAAAGTGTGAAGAGGGAAGTGTTGTAAGGGAGGTAGGAGAAGGGGAAATGTGGATGAAGGTGGTAGGGTGTGGTATGAGTTCCATTACTCGTAAGCCAAGAGGAGATAGGAAGTCGAAAGAGAGAGGTGGTGGGAAGAGAGGTGGCAGTTAGGAGGTGGGAGGTGGGAGGTGGGAGGTGGGAGGTGGGAGGTGGGAGAAGGTGATAGGTAGTGTTAGGAGGTCTGATAGGAGGTTTCATTAACACAAAAAAAATCTATGGAGAAAAGAGGTTCCATTTCCACATGAACAAATTTTTATGAGGGTAAAGATTCTTTTGACAAATAAATAATTTTGCATGGGCGCGGGAGAATCCTTTTCCACAAGAACAAAATTCCACGGAGTTGGGAAGTTCCTTTTAGACATAAACAAGATTTCATGGACGGAAGCTCACAGTGTTGACAATGTTGCCATATTCACTATTTCCGAAGGTATTGATCCTTCCAAGCCACATTCCGCAAAAACCCTGTGCCCAAACATAAACGCCTGTTTGGCATATAATTTATTTTGCCCTCATACAATTTTGAGCGGTCCGATATTCAACATTTCATTCAAGTTGAGGTTTACTTGACGATGTGAATTGCTCATCATCATGTAGGACCTCATGATGTAACCACCCAGAGAAGCACACTGCGTAAACTTATTACCTCGCAACGAGGATGCATTTAAGCAATGTAATGCATACAATTGCAATGTGGCCTTCATTTTGCACAAGAGTATCAACAAATGAGAAGCAATCGGAGTCACAACTTATTTCTGGAATAGCCATGCTTGGTTACACTTGTAAAAGGAGAAAGGGCACTCACAAAGAATCAAGTTTGGTAAGACTGGTAATATCTATTGGAAACTGACCACCAAAGTTATTATAAGACAAGTCCCTGCGACAATGACAAAAGTGACCAGGTTTTATTGTCAATGTAATTGCAGGTTTTACTGGCTTTGTAATCAATATAATTGCGGGTATTATTGGCATTATTCTCAATATATATTTGTTGGTTTTATTAGTTTCTTGCCAATTTATCTCGAGGGTTTTACTGTCCATATAGTTTTAGATATGATTGGTTTTTTAGTCAATATAATTGCAGCTGCTGTATCATTACCGAGCATAGTTACTGACGTAAAAAAAGCAAGTTCTATGAGATGGAGAGAAAGGTTAAAACTTCAAATGTTACTATGAAAATAAAATTGTATGTGAACATCAGCAATTCCCCATTACCAAGTGAATTAACGGTGCATTAACACTAGAGCTGGAATCTTTTGAAAAAAAAGTTCATTCCCCAACGCATATAGTTGCACTGGCTTTTACGGGGAAAATCTGAACCTCATATTGTTAGAGAGAAAACCAGTTTTAAGGGAAACCGTAAATTACGAAAAGAAAACATTGCTAGCAATCAAAATAATAACGGAAAAAAAATTTTCAAAGTTAAAGAGCTTAAACATGAGATTGTCACAAAAAACAATTATTCTAAAAATTTGCCAAACATTTGCAGTTGCAAGTTCTGGATTCAATAAAACACAAATTTGTAAGATCAAAGTCGTACAGCGAGTTTTTAGGTATCTAAAAGTCAGCGTGTTTTATCACAAAATTTGACATTTTGTGCTGAATTTGAGGCTTTTAACCCAGATTGACCGTTTCAAGTCGGTTTTTGTGGGGGAAATCATTTCTTTTCTATGTTGATGGAAGACAATCCAACGAACTTTTGCAACAAATTTCATATTTTTTTTGCAAAAATGGACTTATTTATAACAATAGTCATCGGTGTTTTGGAATTAGCGGTCTTGCAAGAAATATTTGGGGCGCTCATTCAGCATTCCGGTACGCTTGGGGAATATTCACATCTATTTTAGGGTTAAGTACTGTTACAAACCAAAATAACGCAACACACTTGCACCGTGTCATAGAATTTAATCAATAGTTCGATTGATGTTCATTGCACGTTAGAGTGGCGATCAAACACAAGTGTAAAATGTGGGAACGGGAGAAAGCATATTTCTATAAAATGTTGTACAGAGTTTTCCGAACACATATCTTCTACAAAACAACAATGTTTTACAGGAGCCCCAAAAAATGAAATGCATAAGCAAGCGTTTTTGATTTTAAATTATCGAAAATTAAAACGTCAAATTCTATGATTTTACTGACGGATACGGGACGAATATGATTCTACAGTTTCCAATATTTTTACGCGTATATGCCCGAATGGCGAAAATTAAGAAATCGGAGAAGGGAGGAAAGGGAATCGGGAAGGAGATAAAGGGAGCGGGAGAGGGATTGGAAGAGAGAGGTGGAGAGGGTGAGGGAGGGCGATGGGTAGGAAGAGTGGGGAGTGGGAAAAGGGGAGGGGGAGAATTAGAGAGGGATAGAGGGGAGGGGAAGAAGGAGAGGGAGAGGGAGTGGAAGAGGGAGAGGAAGAGGGAGGGGGAGAGGGAGATGGAGAGGGAGAGGATAGGAGAGAGAGGGAGAGATAAATATACGGAAGGGGAAAAAGAAAGAGAAAAAAAGAGAAAGAGGGAGAAAAGGAGAAAGAGAGAGAAGAGAGGAGAACGAGAGAGAGGAAGAGTGGGAGACAGAACGGGAGATAGAGAGATGGAAAAAGGGAGAGTAAGATGTAGTGAGAGGGGGGGAGAGGTGGGTGAGAGAGAAAGAGAGAGAGAGGACAAGTTAGAGAGGAGAGAGAGGAGGGAGGTAAAGAGAGGAGGGAGGGAGGGAGAAAGGGAAGGGAGGGAGAGAGGAAGGGCGAGAGAGAGAGTGGGGGAGAGAAGGAGAGAGAGGGAGAGAGCAAATGAAGGAGGGAGAGAAAAGAGAGGGGAAAAAAGAAAGAGGAGAAATAGGGAGAGGGAGAAAGAGAGGGAGGGATGGAGGGAGGAAAGGAGGGGGAGGAAGAGAGATAAAGAGAGCGGTAAACAGAAAAGGAGGGAGAGGGATAGAGATAGAGGGGAGAGTGTGAAAGGGAGAGGGAGAGAGAAAGAGAGATGAAGTGAGCAAGATAGAGGGGGAGAGGAGAGCGGGAGAGAGAGAGTGAGGGAGGGGAGTTGAGAGGGAGGGAGGGAGGGAGGAAAGGAGGGAGGAAGGCGAGGAAAAGGGGTGGGATGGAGAACGGGAGGGGAGGGGGGTATGGTGGGAGAGGAGGGGGTTGGGAACAAAGGATGAGGAGGAAGGGGGGAGATGGATGAAAGGTTATAGGAGAGAGAGAGGGAGAGAAAGAAAGGGTGGGCGAGAGTTGGGGAGGGGGGAAAGGAGGGCGGGAGGGAGGGAGGGAGGGTGGGAGGGTGGGAGAATGGAAAAGGGGTTGAGAAATAAAGATAGTTTTAGAGACGAAATAGTTTATTGGTCATTGTTAGTCATATTTCCCCCGCTTAGGTCAACTCCTTAGCGTCAAGCGACAAAAAATCTATTTTTACATTCATTTTTTATATTAGAAACAAACTTTTTTTAGCAAATAGCATCGTTGTACCAGTCGCTACCAAGATTTGGAAGGGTTTACATTATTCAACGTGTAAAGTTTCACTTTGTTCTAAAATCTCCGTGTTGCAAAAATTCGGACATCCATGAGATCATGAAGTAATTTTTACAAAAAATGCAAAATAACATACGACAAAAAAACGTTCATTGCGGTTCGGGAAATTGACTCGAAGACATAAAAGTAGATATGCATTTGGATATTCTTTGAAAAGTAATTATAGCAAAACTAGCGATCATTTCAGTTGTTAACGTACTTTATAGGCTTTCATTTCAGTTGTGAAGGTACTTTATAGGCTTTTAGGTATTTTAATTCCATTCTCAGCTGTACTTTGAACAAATAGCAACAAGGGTTGAAGATTGACAAATACACTCACAAGTTTACCAATTCGGTACATTTGGAAATGACGGAAGGAATGCCACCAGTAAAGTAGTTACTGCTTGCATACCTGCATGTTGCTCAAGGAGATTCGAGTCTTGTAAAATGAGCAAATAAAATTGTGTCATACAAAAAGCAAGAGTCAACACTTGATGGCCAAGGTATTGTGCACAAATTTGCAGGTGTTTTTTAAACAAATCTTTACTCTATGGATTTCATCCAATTTCAATATTTTTTAAACATATAAACATATGCTTATGTGTGTGTATTAGTTGTGGACATGTATTCTTCTTTAACATTTTTGCCCGATATGTTCATAAAATATCAATCGCAAAATATTTTGAATAATTTCCAAATACAAATTTTTAAAGGAGAGTCAATCAATCATATATTTGCCAGTGTATTTTTCTAAACATTTTCAGAGAAATGTGTTTGTTCAAATCCGGTTTTTTGTCAAAGTTTTCAGCTACAAATCCAAATCTAATCCAAAACGACTAAAAATGAATGAGGTAAAACGAACTCTAAGAAACTTCTATCTCAACAAACGCCAGTAGTGTTGGGGTTTATTTCACGGCTCGACTTGGCACCTATATTGGGTCACTTTGCTTTTGTAAACCTGAAATTTTTAGTCCTACAAACTGGTTAAACCGACCATTGGCCGGTGGTTTTCCAGGAAAACACCTCACTTTTTGAAGTTAAAATTCCAACAAAATAAAAATGATTTAACAAACTACAATTATGTTCCAATCATGCCTATGCAATCACTATTGTAATTTTGTGTAGAAATAACGTTTTTTATTCTAATCATCATTAACGCTCCCAATTACCAAATATTACAAAAAGACACATCCATATTCCCGTATCCTCTAATATACGACATCCGGAGAGGGAAAGGAAAAAAATTGAAAAGGATGGGGAGAAGGAGAAAACACGGGACGTAGAAAACTCATGTGTCCCATCGCTCACCCATCGCTCACCTGTTTCACTTCTCTCTCACTAGGCTAAATTTGACATTACCCAAGGTCCCCTGTTCTTTTTTCCCTTCCCCCCCACTGGCATGTTTCCCTCCCTTTCCGCTACCTCAATTCTTATAAACACGTGGTCATGAATTTGCGGCTCTCGACAATGACCACTAGAATCGATAATAAATGAGCACACAAAAATGGACTGTCACATGCAAATGTGAAATAAGTTTGCAAAAGAATAATGATTTTAAACTGTTCCATTTAAAAGGTTTATGAGAGAAAGAAATATTTGTAATTTCATCCGCTCTTTTGTAATTTATTATATATATATTTTTTTTTTTGAAAAGCCCCAACCTAAAACGAACTCATGAAGTTTAAAATGAAAACAACAGTCATGGACTCGAACTTTCAATCTATGGTAGCAAAGCTTTATTTTTTTGTTTAACTTATTTTGTGTGTACATTTCTTTTTTATTTTGCAGTTTTGAAACTTTGTCTTCACTGCACAACTGTATATTCAAAGTTAAGAATCATGATTCTTTCGACTTCTTGTTATCATCGGAGTGTGAACTCTCACCAAACAATGATGATAACGGATGAATTATCTAACTGTAAAATGCTTGGCTAATAGATTTTTTACTAAACAATGATAACAATCGCTGAGTTTTCACTATAGTGTCAAACAAAGTAAAATGGCGATTGCATCTTAAGCCAAAGAAACTCGCAAAGATGCCAACCGCAAACCAAAATTTAGCAAACCAAGAACTTGGTTGGAGGACTGTCAGACCATTTAGAAACTTATTAGTTGTAAGATACAAGTATTGGAACAAGAGAAGCGGGACAAGTAGACTCCATGATAAATACAAAAAAGCTCTAAACAAAATCAAAAAGAGTACCACTTACGTATGGCTTATATGGAACAAGCAATATAGAAATTGCTTATCCCATAAACCAAGGTAGCATGCTGCACAAAATTCAAAGATGGGAACTTGCAGTGAAGTTAATTGTCGGAGGTTAGAAAAATCAGGAAAAGCACCAGTTATGCCATTCATTTGTATCTGTCTGCAATTTGGGCAAATGAGACGAGAGAAATTTACTGGATGTTTCCATCGCACAACACAAAAAGTAGATATCTCTATTGCACAATGGTCTTACTATAAGTATGCAACCGTGCATATTTTCACAATCAGGTAACATTTTGATTGATTATAGATTGCGATAACGTCAAAATGAGAAAATCAATACAAGCAACATATGCTCACCATGAGGTTCATGGGAACGGAAGGTCAATCTCAGAAGAAAACACATGTAAGAAGTTATGGAAATTAAAGACACTCACAATTCCGTCAAGTTTTTTAAAGAGCCCAAAGAATCAACTGAAGTGAGCTTATTATCTGCTAGGTTTCTGCAAAATTTACAACTTGCAAAAAATGTCACAATTAGGAAAACGACATCATTTTTTGTTCACGGGATGAAAGTCGCAACTTGGGTACATTCCTGCAAGAAGATTGCATATCTACACAAACAGGTCATTTTAAAGGTTATGTATTTAGAAATTGACCAATAAAATAAACTAATTAGCTCCCACCTTTTGCATCATTTTTAAAATTTAAAACTTGGAATTTCCTAAAATTACCAGAGACGAATAAGAACCTGGGGAACAAAGTTGAAGTAAAAAACTTACAAGCTTTTAAGATTTTTAAGGGAACTAACTCCTGAAGGAAATGAAGTCAATTCATTTTCTGACAAGTCCCTGGATATTGCATCAACATTTGCATTGGCGTATTAAGTTAGATAGACTACAGTAACAAAAATCAGTAATACTGTCGCAAAACTTTAGCATCACAAAAATAAGAAAATTAGTAGTATTTCCGTTTAACAATTTTCTTACAATGTTTCCAGCATAGTAAAAATGCCAATTTCTTCAGGTATAGCTCCTGTGAGACCAGAGTTCTCCAAAATCCTGCATAGTTTCATTAGAATATCAAACAAAAATTCAGTTGCCTTTTATTGATTTTGCCAAATCGAATACGAAAACATAATCAGCCAACTAGTAACATGGGCAAAAGCTTGTGTCACATGTATTGTTACATTACTATTCCGATTTTTGCATGCATTAGCATATTATTGTAGGAACCTTTACTTTGTGTTTTTTTCCTTATGACCTTCTTGTTGTGAGTAATTTCGTGTTTTGTCATTTTTCATAGTCTCTTTCTCATGTGTACATGATTCGTCACCCTCCTGTTTTGTCTTCTACTCTAATCTATATTTTTGACGTATTCAGAATACAGATTATGTCTTATCACGTACTCAAAGATTTAGCCCTAGGTTCTTCACGTCTTTGTACATAGTGTACAACAGACTTTGTTGACCAAAACATAATTCTGGACTCATTTTCAGTGCTCACTTTACGTGCGAATGTCTCCTTCATCAGTATTTTATACGACCGCCAAATTTCTGTTACCTTTGATTTTAAAATAGAAAAAGAAAGTGGTCCCAACTGGATTTGCCGAATAACCGATGAAATGTCAAATATTCAAGCATTTAAGAATTCCAAATTTTCACCAAATGTTAGTGGAATTATGGCTTCGACAAAAAGAATAAAAAATTAATAAACTATTCTATTCAGTTTTATGTCATTTGGCATAACAACAAGATACATCAGAGCAAACATTTTCACTTTTTTTGGAAACTAGATTCCGAAACCTACGTTTAAATACTTTTTTGGGATTTCTCTCAAGCTCACTCATGAAGTTATAGCAAAATTTCCTTTAGGTTAAAGTTTTTGGCCTATTTTGTAGGCCATTACGTCTTTTCCATTCCCAATTCTAGTGTTAATAATTGTAAGTCAACAACATCAATATCGGCCATTACAAAGTGGTGGGGTCACAGACGAAAACCATCATGTAGATGAAACAACTCACAATGTTCTTAAGTTTGTATACTTCCAAATTCCTGTTGGAAATTCTCCACCTGTAAAATTGTTGACACTCAAGTCCCTGGAAAAAAACGAAGATTTATCCCAATTAGGGTAGGGCTTGGCCCTTGAGAACATTCCATATGTCAAAAAGTTGGAATAGATGCAAATAATCATTCACTTTCGAACAACTCTTTAATCTTATGGGAAAACAAATAGGGCGGTTGAGAATTGTAATATCGCATAGTTGAAAAATTAAATGGTAGGGCTAAAAAGGCATTGGTAAAGCGATCTATATAATAGCTAACGAGTTTCCAATAAGAGCGCATGAAAATTAAAAATTGAAGAAAGACTTAACAACAACAATTTACTTTGGCCATTCTCCTCCTTTAAGAGCTCAAAGGTTGTGGAGGCCTTACAAGTACTGAAGATTCAAAAAGTCACCAAGAAAATTGTTTATCGACCCATCGAATACATTTTCTCTCAAATCTCTGAAGAGAGGTTCACAGCACAAAACAACACACAAACCAAAAACTCTTTAAAGGGTCTTCTGTATACAATTTAATCAGGAGGTTGAAGAGACAAAACTTCAGAAAGCAACAAATACTTCAAAACAACTTGAAGCAATTGAGCACCAACAGTGACATACAATGCTTTCCTCTGCCACTTTTTTTTTGTCGTACACTAATGTGATTCTCCAATATTCTCCAATAACATCACCTTGACTCACGTTACAATCCATTTTTTGACTATTCATTAGAAAGAAATGCTTTTTGGGAATACATAAAGAGTTTTGAGGAATGCAAGTTCTAATCAGGGTATCAAAACCAATATTTGTTCGGCACATCGAAACCATGCAGCAATGAGTGATTTCAAGAATGGCTTTGCTTACGCACAAGTACAGTAGTTTGGAGAGATTATTCAAAGGAGGCGATCCTGTAAACTTGTTCTGGTAAAGGATTCTGCAAAGAACAAAGCAGCAGTCCCATGTGATTGGCACTCTTCTCGAGAAATCAGCTTTATGACCGTTGTATAGTCCTAAAACGTAGCATAAACTTGAAGAGTCACATTTTAGGAAACAAGAATTATGCGTCAATTCAACTATCATATGGCGATTAAGAATGTCGATAAACAAGATTAGGATTGAGAGCCATACAAGTACTCTAGGTTGATCAGATTGGCGATTTCCGCAGGTATCGTCCCGTTCAGTGATGTCACAAGAACTTCATCTTGGTACTGATTGTAATGCAAATCGCTGAAATGTGCAAAGCAACAAACCAGGCAAGTCCTTAAATGAAGCAACTTCCATAAGAAAATATGAAGCAAGCAAAAGTTTGGCATCAAATCCATTTAGATCTTTTGGTGCTCACATCCACTCGTAGAGTGGCAATGAAGCTGTGAGAGCTTATAAATGTGTTTTGAACACTAAATGCGCCGTTCTTTAAACTCTGTTCTGTTAAGACCTGAAGTCCCGTTTTTTATCTGTCTTATGTATCATTACAGTCTTTGTATTAAATAAAGAGGTATCTTTTCCAGTGAGGTTTAACAACCTGAGTTATTGAATTAATTAACTATAGAAAGGCTCGAGCAGCAACACTGTTGTGAAAACAATAATAAGAGTGAAAAATCATGAAACAACTGTAATAACTTTGTACATTGAAGAAATCAAGATTATACAACAGCTCCTAGCATTCACTAATCACGGCTGTTTTTCACCGAGCTTAGCAAAATTATCAAACGTAGGGAAAGAGCATTCTTTAGCTCGGACATCCCTATTCTAAGCCTTTTTATTTCTGATCTGTTAATATTTGTACGATCAAAATATTTCAGTGGACATAAATGTAAGGTCTTCATATAGTGCAAAAGAATATGTTTTTTATGAGGCAAATGTCTCTAACTATGGTTTGAGATATAGGTTCTCCAGCTGCAGCATTCTACAATTAACACGAATTTCCATGAAGAATTGTCCTTTTTTGTGACTTGTGTACTATCACAAGTTTCATACGATGACCAACATAACAGGTGCCCAACATTATTAACATGTTATTATGGACAGTTGCCTATGGGCAGTTGCCTCACAATTAACGATTTTGAGGCAGTTTACATAAGCTCAGGTAGAAAAAACACTATGTTACATTCAGATGGTTCGAAGATTCACTTAATGCAGAATAGTGTACTTACAGATATATCAATTGCGTCAAATTTCCAATACTTTTTGGAATAGAGCCGCTTAAAATATTGTTGCCTAGATCCCTGGCCATTAGCCATTCCCCCATAAAAGAACAATATGCAATGTTTCAAAATTTGAGAAATCCAGAAAAATTAAATAAAAGTGTGAAATTTACTCACATTTTCATCTGAGCTGCACAACCAGTTTAGATAGAGGACGAACCGAAGAATTTACCGAGGAACAAATATTGCATATTTCCACGTAGTTGTTTCTATTACAAATCAAGAATAAAAATGCTCAACTAGATTTGAGGATTATATGGGCTAGTTTATAGTTTTCCATTCATTTTTTAGGGTTTTTTAGGGTTTTTTAATCAGTTATTCCGCATAAGTGTTCCATAGTAAAAACTTTTTTTTTTACTTTGAGATTCTGAAGTCTAGAAAGTATTGGCCACTAGGTACATTTGGGGTTGCACCTAATATAGGGTGCCTGTGTAATTCACCCAAGGGGGAAAGCATATTTGATCATCTTTCGCATCATTACTTAACCTACAATGCCCTATTGAAATTTGGAAAATACTATTGAAACTTAGCAAATAGTATTTCAATAGAAGTAACAAGAATGTAGTTTGTGCCAAAAAAATGTTTGGCATAATTATTAAATTATATTTGCTTTTTAAAAAATATACAGAGACTTGTACAGAAAACTGTCAAAAACGCTAGTTTTCCTTATATTAAAAATTTTATGGAGAGGAGACCAAAAAAGAGTTCAGAGACCAAATTTTTTCCTTTATCTAGTTACAAGCCCAATAGCCAAAAAAAATCCTTCGATTTGGACTTATATCTTTTCAGTTTTTGGTCATCAAAAGTTTTTGCCGGAACATATCTTGGCCGAAATTGTCCACCTACAACGGCTAATAACATCCAAACATTTATTTTTTTACCATTTTTTTAATATTGTTTCAAAACGTGTCCCATTTATTCTAGATTATTTGGCAAAGCATTTGAGGCGCACAAGAAGGGATTTGGCCATTTCAATATAAAGTCAACACATGGAAAGTCAAACATGACTTAAACCGTGCTGCATACAGAAGATAAGGCATTGAAAGGCCAAGAAAAACACCAGAAAACACTTACAAATGTGTCAACTGCCCCAAACTTCCGATAACTTCTGGAATCAAGCCTTCTATTTGATTAGAACTAACGTTCCTGCCCATCCCACAAGTTCACAAGTATGCAATGGAGGATTTTTGAGATATCAATGCAAATAGATACTAGGGCAATATGAAGCTCTTTTTTTTAAATGCTACATCTTCTCTGCACAACCCCTGTTCTGTTACACCCCACAGTTAACGATTGTAGATACAATTAATGTAAAGAAATTTGACATATAGGACTTTGAGACAAGGGATGGCCAACATGACACTTACAAAAATGTTAACTGAGTCAAATTTCCAATCGTTTTTTGAATAGTGCCGGTTATTAAATTATTCCCAAGGTCCCTGACCATCTCCCCATTGATTCAAAAATATTAACTGTTAAAGCCTTTGGAACAAATGAATCAAACTAAACTATGTTTTGACACTTTATAGCATAGGTGTAATATCCGGGTTTATTATATGTGGAGTAATGTGGGAAAAATTCAGAGCAGTAAAGTAATGATATGTGAGGTTCAAGCTATGTAAATCTAACATCACATAACACAGCGTTGAGACACAATTTACATATTAAGATATAATGTAAAGCATAGAAATTCAATTGAAGTTGACCCTTTTTTATAGATACTATGTGCAACCAAGCTTAAAAAGGTGGTGCTAAAACAAAGTCAAGTTGCCAATGTAAAAATCTTTCATTTCTGCTAATCCACTCTACTTTGCTGTCAATACTGCCCCTGAGATCTCCTCAGAACTTTAAACCAATCGTTGAAATAGACATAGAAGTTAACCTCCTTTCAGCCCCCGAAACTGACTGCAATGAAATATATACATACTGGGGAAATGCTTTTCTGCAACTGCTGATATGAATCACAGCCCTAACTTTGACCCGCCATTTTGTAAGGCTTTTTTCGTGAAGCAGCTTAAAGAATACATCTTGACAGTGTGAGCAGAAAACTAAAGACGAATTAAGAAACCCTACGAAATCCCGAGGCTTCCTGCATATTATTGAGATTCCTGCATATACTTGAGAAAAATAAAAACAGAAAACAAAAACCTGAACTATTTTTGCATCCAACACATTCCTATGTTGGATGTTTTCAGAGTGTGAACCCATGTTTACATTTTGGACAATCTTGTGTATTGAAGAATAAGTTTCGTTATGTTAGTTCAAACCATGTCCGTCATTTACTTTTTGAGGTTTGCGTTTTTTATCACAAGCTTGTGAAAGTGGCATATCAAGTTCTTTCCTCAACATCAGAATGTGCTTTACAAAAGATATTGAATTAGTAAGTAGGTACCTTTGGCGTTTCTCATTGTTATCTGTGAATATTCTTAACACATGCGATATTGGCTAACAAGGGAGTGTTCAGATCAGATTCCAAAGCATTATATGCAAATGCCAAAAGGAAAAAACAGTTGTATGACACTTACAAATAAAGTAATTGCGTCAAATTTCCAATGCTTTTTGGAATGGATCCGTCCAACTGATTCTGGCCAAGGACACTGTCATCTCCAAAAGGAAAAAAAAATATGAGCTTTTGGTGAAAATAAATTCAAGCAAGTTGAACTAAAAAAATATACATATATATTTTCACAGAAAATACCAGTGACACGATTTACACAAACTCCGCAAAACTCTGTTTGCCTGAATAAATAAGAGCTTGAAATTCTGAAGCAGACTTAACATCATCTATCTATGGAAAACAAAAGGAAGCAGCAAATTTAAAAAAGAAATACGAAGACATACAGAATCCTCAAGTTTGTCAGATTTCCGATTGTTGATGGTATGGGGCCTGTGAGACTTTCCCCACTCAAAACACTGCAAAAGATGCCAGCCACATAGTCTCTTGTCATATAAAACCTCCAAAAATTATAGGACTATATCTGCATTGTTTCAAGATAACTCGTGGTTCAACAAACAGCAAAACCAAATATACTTCGTGTTATTAAAGTAAGAGGCTGACAATCCACAAAAATACTAAGCAGTAACGAAACTGTCTATGAGGAAATTTGGGTTCTCTAAGGGTTTTAGGACGGGCGTTAGAAAGTACGATTGTGAGAAGGATGAGGAGTAAACGAAAACACATAAACCTGAGAGAAGACAATGCTAGAAGACAATTGACATTTTTTCAAACGGACACCCACTAAGTTGAAATTAAACAAACAAAGAAGAAGATACAGACTATTCCTACCGTTGGTTATCTTCGTCTATGAACCTTAAACAGAAGTTACAGAGTGAGACTTGCCTGCCAAAAGAGCACCTTGAATTTTTTCAATTTCAGTTAAGCGATATCGTCACAATCGCAAGTGATAAAAAACAGCGGGAAACAAAACAAGCATTTTTTCGTTCTGAGGCCAGAATCTGACGGCAAGACTCTGTGAGATTTATTTTATTGATGGAATCAATAGCTACATGGCCTGTATGGGCAATCTAACTTGCACGAAGTTGTGAATGTTGACGGAAACTTTAATGAATCGAGCGCAATAGTTATACTCTCTAGTATAATTACGTCCCATTATCCTCATATTGGCCTAGATATGCTGTTTCTTCACCTTCTCAGTCTTTTGTAGTCTCATACAGCATACAGCATCGCCAATCCAGACACTAATTCGCTACTAACTCTACCACCCATCGCTACTAGTGTTAAAAAAAATTCGCCCACTCGAAGCTATTTTTTTTATCACAAATTCTTCCGATTTTCAATCGAGAAATCATGATCGGAAAGTGAGGCTGTTACCTTTCGATTGCCCCCTAAAAAATGCAAATCCAACCGTTAAAACATTAAAAGTTAAAAACGTTGGAGTGTCGGAAAAATCTTCAACACTGAAAATGACAGGCATTGTACTTTCATCTTCATTTGAGACTCCTAAAATTTTTTACGGATGCACGGCTGTAGAACGTTACCACAAGCATAGTTGAGAAGGCAAAAACACGTGGAAACATTATATTTGATCACCCTGTACTCTTTGGCGTATTGTACGGGTTTCTCGCATATAATACTCATTATAGTATGGATAACCACATATAGAGTTTCTACAACTTTTCGCACATAAAAACTATGACTACATGTGAAGAGTGTACTCAATTTCACAGGTATAAGGTAGGCCAAAAGCTCCAGGCAATAAACTTCAAACAGACAAAAAAGTAATAACCTTCTAGTCTACATTTTAGAACACTCCAAAAACGCCATAAAACTGCAATACCTGATGGTGTGCAACCTTTCTCGGTTTATAAGCCAGACTTGCTGAAATTTCTCGGCTTATAACTCATTCTGTGCTTCTTATCTAGCTCTGTAGCTTTACCGTTTCTTCCTTTCTTTGTCAAATCACTGCATGTGATTTGATAGCATGCAGCTTTTTATGAATTCTACTTATTGCCTTAATTCAAATGTGCAGAAAAAGTTGGAAACGCTACATATGGTTTACCCATAGTACATGCGTATTAT
This sequence comes from Zygnema cylindricum, assembly GCA_037447655.1. NCBI lineage: Eukaryota > Viridiplantae > Streptophyta > Zygnematophyceae > Zygnematales > Zygnemataceae > Zygnema > Zygnema cylindricum. Next base: position 27,716 of record JBBHKE010001435.1, on the reverse strand, counting down.
ACTCAAAAAAACTGATATAGTACACAAACAGTACAGCGTGACAACATATAGAGTTTCCAATTATTTCCGCACATTTCAACAATGAATCTTGAACCAGTTCTCTATAATACTTACAGGATCTGCAGAGTTGTAAGGTAAGAGATGCTAGGACGAATAGTCCCGCTCAACCTGTTATTAAAATCGTCAGTGTCTTCATCGGCACCCACTGAATAACTATTCATAACCAGTAGAGTGCCATTCGGATGTGTCACGTTTTCTGTAGTCATAACCCTGCCATGGCGAGAGAAGTGACTCGTTTATAAGTAGGTTTATATCACTGAGAACGAAATTCCCACATTTGACACACATGCATCAGATAAAATTATGTTTTCTCTTGCCCTCACCGTAAACTTGTGACAAGGAAAAAAAATAGCATGCTGCATATCTGAAAAAGCATCAAAATCGAGCGTAAGTGGACACATATTAAAGTTCACTTTTAACCAAAACTTGTGTCCCTGGTATGCAAGGTCTCATGCATCAGATTTTACCCAGAAGATCGCAGTCTAGCTGAAGTTCGACTGTGAAAAGAACTATCCTAATCAGACAACATGTCAAACAAAAAACATAGAGCAACTTACGCATTTCCTTTAAGCTAATACTTTCTAACTTACAATTCAGTGATATTCCCGCTGTTGTCGCATTTCAAACCAATCCAATCTTCGCAGTCCTTACTCTTATTCCAGGAGAAGAACGTTGAATTCACAGGAATCATGTCCTCAAGGATGTTTAGCAAAATATCTGCAGCGTATGTCAACTGATAAGATTATTGCTTCTTCCCATAATAATGACAATCTATATAGACATAATGCGGACAGTTGAGCCAGCAAACTAAGTTTTGCTATGATGAGCAATTTTGATGGTTCAATAGTCAATGATACTTTTCACCAACTAGGAAGCGAAGTCAACATCTAGTTTAACGTTATAAAAAAAAAAAAAAATTAACTACAAAAAAAACAAATAAGGAAGCTCGTTGATAAAAAAAAGTTCAACAAACGACAAAAACTTTGAAGAATGGACATTTTGCACATAACCTCGATATCCATTTACACCCAGTTTGGCAATTGTTACAAAAAATTGCAAATGGGCTCATGACACCAGTCATCCTGATTCCATTATAGCAGCATATAATTGATGTATTATAAAAGGCGTACTTCTGCTGGTTATTCCAAATTTGTGAGGTGAACAACATTTTTCAAATTAAGGGCCATGTCGCCTTTCTTTATAAGTTTGCTGCGAGTGCCAGAAGTGATGTGAGTCCATTGTGTAAATTCTGGAGCAACGTGTTACACTGAGTTCATTTCATATAATCCGTTTTACAAAAAAAAATCTCAAAAGAAGGCATGACGACTAAGACAAGATCTTTTCACCAACTCCGTGGAAAAATCAATGAAAGAGCAGGTAAAAGATATTATTGAGTTTTTAGGTTGTGGTTTTCATTGGGAAATCATCAGTGCTTGCTGACAGAATGATTGAACTGTCAAAACTACACCGCTCATCGTTATTGGCGTTAAATATTTAATAGCGTTAATGCGAAATTAGAATTAGCAATACTAATTTAGGGCAAAGAGACGTGGCAGATTGTAGTCTTTAAATAATGTTGTTAACTCTATTTTCTGATTTTTAGTTAAAAAAAGTCACGACCAGATTAGTGTTATTAACACATAACAATTAGCGGTGTAGTGTGCAAAACCATACAAATATTTTTCATGTTTGTGGGTATAATACTTGCAGTTTTGCACAATACGCTGGAAAAACATTTGATATTGAAATTTAGAATCCGAACGTTCATAAAACATTGGGTGCTCTTTGTAAACTGTTGACAACTAAAACTGATAACGGAACAGTGAACCTTGAAAATTTAACATTGCATCCTAGTTGTCCAATTCGTACGGATTTCGACTTTTTTCCAAAAACTACGTAGTATTCGCTTATTTTATAGTTTTAGTAAATTTCGTATTTTTTTTTGTACGGACTGTACGACAATGTACGATAAGCGTGACCTAAAAAAAACTTTTAAAATCTCAAAATGTACGGACAATATACGAAAATGTACGGAGATATACAAAAACCTAGAGTTGTGTATCGGTAAGGATTTGCCGATAACCGATATGGGCCTTTTTTCAGGGACCCGATAATCGATATATTGGTACGATATATCGCTATCGGTCTTATCGCCGATAAGTAGCCGATAATATCGGCTACTTATCGGCGATAATGCCGATAACGATAACTATCGGCGATAACTGTACGAGCCGTACAGATAAATGTACGGCGTGTACACTCAACTGTACGTCTTATTCCCCCGACGCGCCCTACTCACAACCCCTGAGGTACCTACCAATCAGATCATTTGTACAAGCCGAAAGTACAGTAGCCGGCATAAGATGTGTACGGCTTTAGTACGGCTCCAGTTAAGACGATGTACCTTTCACATCCGACGCCGTGGCTTTGTCCCTTTATTTTTTGGGATCCACTGGAAACCTGCCACGTGTCAATTCGTCGGCTTTTTTGGCAAAAGCAGCCAAAAAAGCCATTCCGAGATGCCGGCGCTCACGCTGACCGTCCGCTCGTATTTTCTCATTGAATGTCGTCCGTTCGATTCCAGCGGCGCGCATAATGATATTTTCATATTTTGCATCCGTTGTACTTTGTGTCCGCCGTTTTTTTACCGTTCCATGATAATCAGTTTATCAGTACAATTTCGTACGTTCCCGTAAAATTTATGATCAGTTAACCGCCCAAAAAGTACTACAAAGCGCAACGTATTTTTTTCGTCAAATTCCGTACATTTCCCGTAAACAACCGTACATTTTTCGTAAATTTACCGTTCAGTTTACCGGACAGAAAGCACTCCGGACAGAAAGTACAGAAAGTACAAATATATCGGGACCGCTGACCGTTCGATAACCGATAACTATCGGTATCGGTGTTATCGCGATAAGTTTTTTACCGATACACAACACTACAAAAACCGTTCCCTGATAACCGTAAAAGGACAGCAAATCTAAGACTGTTGTACTGAAATATACGGAAACTTACAAGAACAAACCCTAAAATTCCGCTTAAATAACCCTTAAATACATGGAAATGTACAGCAATGTCAATAAATGTACGGGAAATGTAACGCAGCTGTACTGAATAATATGGAAATGTAAGGCAACGTACCCTAAAAAATGTAAAATAAATAATCGTACAAAGTACGGAAAAAAACGGATACTGTAAATAAATGTACGAAAAATCTAAAACAATTGTAATTAAATGTACGGAATGTACTAAAATGTAGCCTAAAAAACATAAAATCCCCTAAAACTCCTAAATAACCCTAAAATGCACTGACATACACGGACACTGTAAGAAATTGTACGAAACCTTTACGAATTCTAATTTCAAGATCGTTTGATGCGCACTGTACGTATTAATTGTTACTGCACTGTAGTTTACTCCGTGCGTTTTAATGCGCATAGGACATCTACGCATTGCATTGGTCATCGCCGGTTGACCATACGTAAGGTATGTTGGATATTGAGAAAATCGGGGAAAGTTACGATTCATTGAAAGAATCGTACGCGCGCGTAATCGGTTCGATTTCGCACGAGTACTTTCTAGAATGTATCGCTAAAGTACTTTCATGTACGATTTTGATAAAGTAGTAGTAATGTTTGTTTCGCGAACACATTTGTCTTTTCGTTTCGCGTCTAGAATTATCGTACGTCTAGTTTAGTACGATAGTGCTTTAGATTCGTTTAGTACTTTCGTTTTGCAACGTTTTGTCCTTAGTGAAAATTAGAGTGTTCTAAGCTAATCCGTGGACAGGTGGCAGATTTTTAGAGGTTTTTTGGAGGCGCATGCTCACGCGTGCCACTCCATGGCTGGTGTGTTATTTAAGGGACATCATGGAATTCTGTAAGATAATCAATTGAAGAAATACATGAAGGAATAGAAGAGATAAAGGAGATAGAAGGGAAATTGTAATTTCCGATTTGTAATAATGTGAGAATTTTTCCGAAATGTCTTCCCAGCGTTGAGTCAATGTTTTGTAATTTGAATGCTTCTGCTGCTGGAGTTTCTTTTTAGTGACAATTTTGATTGGAAACCATCCTTTCAAGGTAGGCAAGCGGAAAACATAGCCCGTAGCATCCTGATTTCAATAGAGCACATTGAAAACCCAGAATTGAGCAGTGGATGTTTAAATATATACATTTCAATTTGAACAAGAAACATTGAAACTTGATTATTGAAAAGCGAACGTGAAGCTGAAATCTGAAAATTGGGAAATGGGACATTGAAAATTACCAATACCAATTTCCATTCAAAATTGAGCAATGGACATTGAAAATCGAGCAATACTGATTGAACATTTAACGTTGAGCCTTGAATGTTAAGGAAATTGAGATTTCAAACAAGAACATTCAAATTTTCAAATTGAATTCGTGGTATGAAAGATCATAATGAACATTGGACATTTAAATATTGAGCATTGACCATTTCGTTGACCAATAGGCAGTTGGTAGATAAGCGCAAAACAGACGCCGTTGCATTTGATTTCCAATTGATTATCCCCAATGTAACAATGTAATTATTTCCCCAATTATCCTCAATTATCCCCAATTATCCTCAATTATCCCCAATTATCCTCAATTATCCCCAATTATAGTTTGTAATTATGTAACAATGTGCAAGTCACTCCTTTCCTCCTTTCTCACCTGCCTGCCCGGACTGCACTTTTACAGCCGATGCTCTTCCCAGCATTGCCACGGCGGCCAGCATCGCCCACATTGACGCCTGCCAAAGGCGACGCGGCCTGCGCCCTTCCACGGAGCGATCGCTGAACCGCTCTGTGACGCCGAACCGCCGCGACGCGCAGCCGCCCCTCGAAACCCTAAACAGCAACCGCGCAGAATCGCGACACAATGTGAACACCGCCAACACGCAAACCGCCTCCGGACTGCGGCGAAACGTCATTTAACCGTTTAATCGATGTCAAACAAACAAAACTGTCTAAGGCTCTGAAACAAACTCTCGCCAACAATTTAGTCTTTACGTGAACAAATTAAAGCCCTGAGAAAATATTCCTTCCTGCTCTCTTCTGTCATCCCTAGCAAAAAAAAATTACCTCAACAGCATGATGCCACGTGGCCTGTGAGCTTTGCCTGCCTGCTTCCAGGTAATCCAGGTAATCGTCGTACAGAACCTCGAGAATTCCTAACTTCGTAAGTATTTTAGGGTTTTTTAGGGTTGCAGAATTCGTAACTTGGTAAATATGGGACGCACTTTATTGTTATTGTTGGTTTGACAGGACGGCGAAAATGGAGATTTTTAACATTCAGCGATGGGCAAGTACAGTACAGTAGTTAAAAGTACAGTACTAGGTTAGTTACAAGTTTCACCCGGCGTGTACGGCGTATACCGTACAGTAATACAATGTACGGTAAAGTACATGAATGTACAAGAGACCAATCAATTTCAGTCTCATTCGGCCCTGCCGTTTTTCAAACAAAAGTGGACCATCGCCACGTGGAGGTGGCAAGACGTTGGATTCACACGTGTTGAAAAGGTTGGGAATGAGTCGGATATCCGTTCTGCCCTGCCGTACGCAAACAAAAGTGGACCACCTCCACCTGGCGGTGGTCAACTGGTGGATTCACATGTCTCGAAAACGGTAGTTGACTTCAATCATGCGTCAATTGTTTCCATAGAGGTTTCATTCATACGGATTTTGACTCTTTATTAAAATGCGTAATTTTTTTAGTTTTTTGCCTTTTTTTTTTAGTTTTTTGCCCTTTTTTTTAGTTTTTTCAACTTTTTCCCGTACATGCGCGTGATGGGCAAATGAAAAAATAGCGAGTACTTTCCCTCGTGCTAATAAAAAACTTGGTACTTTAACACACGGGCACATACCTTATGTTGCAGTACTGTAGTAGTACTTTTGATTTTTTTTATTTTTGTTAATATATTTATTTTATCAGGAAGTCAAATTCGGTCAACGGCTCAACGCATTTTATAAAGTATTGAATTTCGTTCCGTGCGCATATTCATTATTTCATGCGTGAGCATAGTACGGATGAAACCTATATGATTGTTTTGCTGGTACGATTTTCTGTACGGAAGTGCTGCGCAGTCCATTTGGACGTACGTACTTTCGTTCTACAAAGCAGAGGTCACAAAAGGTCAACTGAAACCGTGACCGACCGTTAACCGACCACCCGCGCCGGATCCGGAACGGATTCGGTTGCCAAATTTTGAGGGCCGGGCGGTTGCGGTCGGTTGATTAACCAGGAAAAAAAAAAAGTCGGTACGGTAGGTTAATAAAAAAACCAAAAAAAATGGAAATTTTGTACTATCCATACAATCCAACATTATTGTACTTTGTAGCATAGTTCAAAAGTAGGCGTTTTTATGGAAGGCCTTTGGTAGGCGCACAAAACTTGGCACTAAACTCCCGTAGAGTAGGCGTATTGTATGGGTGTGAGTTGCGGACACTCTTGTACGATCGTACGAATATGACGTATGATCATAGTACAGCGCACGCCACCTGACGAAATTTTTTAGCGAACTGACGCGGCGTAGGATGACATTCTGCCAGAAAAAAAAAAAAAAAACGCGGACGGGCAACCTGGTTGGTCAATTTGAGGCTTTATTTAGTGTGGCCTTCAAAATTGCAGACGCTAATATGACAAATTGTCCTATCGTAAGTTGTGTTATGGGCTTTTCATGTGATCTTTTTAAGATCGCTACTTTGATCAGCGACCAACCGATCGTACAAATCTGACGGTTGAAAGAAAAAACACCTCAAAATTCACAGAAAAAAAAAAAATTGTCCGAATTTTTTTCAAAATTTAGACATGCCGTTTAATTCTCTATCGATCGATGTGCAACTAAACCCTCTTAACCTTTTTTTTCATTTTTCGACCAATACAATATTGGTCTTAAAGGCATATTGTATGTTTTGCATACAATAGGCATACTGTATGGGCCTACTTTCACTTACTTTTGAACTATGCTTTGTAGTCTTTGGTATCGTGAAAGTACGTGACATCATGATTAGCGTCGCAAATCTCACACGGTAGTAAGGGCGTGTCCCCATGTGTTCAAGTAAGGTTTTTTTCAGTCGTTTTCGCAAAAAATGGGACTTCCAACGAGAAAATATTACGCCGTACAAAAAATGGGCAAAAACACAAGTACATTTTGCGTCATTTTGTAACTTGGAAGGTACGGCCATTTGACGTTATTATCATCGCGACCCCACTTCCAACTCATCTTCACACTTGCACTGGAATGAAATCGCGACCTGATTTTAATCAAAATACTACCATATTGACGAATAGAAAACTAGGATTGCACGCGTCAAACGTTTTCGAAAAAAATTGCACAAAGGAAAGTACACGTTGTTTTTTTGACAGGTCGTCACGCGCATAAACATTAGAAAATGACAAACATGTACGGAAAAAAATTTGCAGGGGTCTCGGACCTCCACTTTCCTTCATGGGTCCTTTGCAAAATTTTACGTCGTCGTCGTTTCTCCCCCTCTTTTTCACTCGACCACTCCTCTTTCTCTCTTATTTACACGAGATGCAGCAATAATAGTATCAAATGAAATTTTTCTTTTCTTTTTTTTGAATATTTTTGGTCTAAGTTTGATGGCATATCGAATGATAAAAGATAAGAAAACGAAATCGGGAAACCATGGCGGAAAATGTACGTACTGACGACGTCACATGGTAGCATGACTTCGCTACGTCAGAAAACCCTGAGAATCTACAACGTCACAAAAACCTTGACGTCTACAACTGTCGCCGTTTTTGTCGACGTCACCAATTTGAGGAAGTTTCGTAGTTGTCTACATTTCGTTTCGTAGACTATCGCACATTTTGTAGACGTCTACAACTGTCACATATTCGAAGTAATGAACGCGCAAGTAACGATTGACATACTCACACTTTGAAAAGTACACCGTAAAATCTGCGCTAAAATCCAAAGTAACGTTTCAAAGTTTCGGTTACATGGGGACATGCCCTAAGGGTACTTTCGCATGTAACCGAAACTTAGTCTTGTTACTTTGTTTTTTAGCGAAGATTCTCCGTACAACATTCAAAGCATTCGTATGTAAATAAATAAAATCGAAACTTTAGATTGTGACGGAAGTAGACGTGGGTGTAATTTGTGACGATTGTAGACGAGTACAAAACTCGCAACAATTGATGACGTTTACAAAATAGAGACAGTTGTAGACGTCTAGCTACTTGTGACATTGTAGATGTTTAGGGTTTGTGACATTTTGACGTCACGCTCGAATAATGATAGCGTTGATGTCACAAATCCAAAACATTCCGCCATGGTTTTCCTATTTTGTTTTTTCGTCCGTTCTCACTCTACTTGCCACCAAAATAAGCTAAAAGACAGCCAAAAGAATTAATTTTTATAGATCTTTCATTTGATACCTTTCTTGCATTTTTTCATTGCAAGAATTGTAAGATAATCGTGTTAGTGGGAGAAGGAGAGAGAGAGAGAGGCGCTATCACGGACTTCGCTATTGCGAAATGGCGTCCATTGGTTGAAACCCCCTCCACGCCCCGAGTACAGAAAAAAAACGCATGGAAAAAAGTCACGCACAAGGTAGCAAACGTGCGGTGGGTTTTTTTTTTGATACTCCACACATAAAAATTGTCAAAAACTTTTGACACGTGCCAAAGCGTCTGTCTATTCGCTCACCTCATGTAACTAAATTCAAAATCACCTCGCGAGGTGATTTTATATAAAGTTTGAAGATGAGTTGAAGGGACGCGAAATTGCGTCGAAACGCGCTATACGACAAACTTTAGTACATGTAAAGTTTAAAGGAAATGCAACTTGTACGGTGGTAATTTCAATTTTCTGGTAGAGCTGCGAAATTTCACATTTTTTCCGAAGTTGTGGAGGAAAGCGACAAAAAATAACTGTAACTTTAACACATGCGAAAGTACCCTAACACTATTGATTTCGCAAATCTTAAGGAACGCAACAAATCATAATTATTGGCTTAATCATACGTCGTACATTATTGCAAAGTACATTAACGCTAATAACAATGAGCGTTGTAATTTTGTACTTTTTCGGCTACAGGCGGGCACGGTTAGTCGCAAGAAATCCAGTTTCAATTGAATTTTATATTCGTAAACGCCGGTCAGGTAGCGGCTAACAATTTTGGAGCGTGACATAACTCGGTCGGGCGTCGATTACTCAGATTTTGAAAAAACATAACGGTTGGTTTTTGTTATGTAAAGTTTTGACTTTTGTGACCTCTGCTACAAAGTATAGACCGATTTGTAATACGTGACACGATATAGTACTTGACTATATGCAGTATTATTATATAGTATGTGGTGTAATACTATACCGTATTCAGAGGTCGTAAACGGTTCATCGAATCCGTAACCTACCGTTGATCGACCGTCCGCATCGGATCCGAAACGAATTCGGTTGCCAAATTTGGGGAGTCGGGCGGATTCGGGCGGGTGATTCACAAAAAAAAAAAATTGGTTACGGTCTGGTAAGCAAAAAACGAAAATAATTAAAGGTTTGTACTGTCCATACTATCTAACATTATTGTACTTAGTTCTTTTGGTATCGTGGAAGTATGTGACATCATTTTGTAACTTTTCAGGTACGGGAGGGTAATGGTAGTCGCGAGAAATTGAGTTTTGGTTAACTTTTATTTTCGTAAACGCGTTTTGGGTAACGGTTAAAATTTTGGTATGTGACATAGCCCGGTCGGGCGTCGGGTACTTAGATTTTGAAAAAGAAAATGGTCGGTTTCGGTTATCTAAAATTTTGACTTTTGCGACCTCTCCCCAACCCCCTTTCTCCTTTCCCCTTCTTACATTCCTAACATGCACTCTAAATTAAAATGATAATCAGATTTTGTCCCCTAGCTTCGTAACCCTTCTTTGAGAGGGTATTATCGTCCCCACCGATCAAATTTCCTTCTCCTCTTTCTACTCTTTTCTATCTTTACGTCAATTAGCTTGAACTTTAATTTCTCTCTCGCTCTCATTCTATCGTTGACTTTCTCTTTGTTATGCTAAGACATAATGAAAATTTTATAGGCTCCATGGTCCCACATAACTCGTAGCTCTGAACAAGCTTCTAATATAGCCCCAACCCACTTTAGTTTTCAAAGGTATGAGTGCCACCCTAGCAACCAACAACTTTGACCAACTTCACCCTTGAAAAGATAGGACTCTTCCGATTCCGCATCAAAAAGAATCATTGAATTTTCTCAAGTGAGCAGTTAATTATGGATGTTCAAAGACAACACTTACATAAAGATGGCCTTTGGAAGAGATGACTTTTAAAAACCTCCTAAAAATGCCCTAAGTCCTACTTTTTCTACTCGCAAAGCCCATTTACCAAAATCCTCTGACAATAAGAGGACTGTGAAGTACACAAGTAGGTACGAAAACACTCTAGCCGCCAAATAATTTTTACAGCAGATGTACATTACAACCAAGAAAGAGGTACCTTCCATTTCTGTCACCATGGTTTTGTCTCCTTCTCTCTGGCGTCCAATGGGGTGTTACCATGTCTCAATTTGTAGCTCTTTTGACGTAGCTGCCAAAAGAACCATTTTAGTTCGTCGGCGCTTACACGGGCTGTCAGATTATAGTGTATCTATTTTTGTTGTCTATTTGATTATGCGGCACGTTGGATGTTTTGAGGGTCCCTAATATTGATATGGCTCCACATGTGTTTGTATAGGTTTATTCTGTAAATGGATTAATGTGCGCAAACCATGTTTATTACTAAATTACACACCATGTGTGTATCGGTTTTTTCTACAACAAATGGATACAGACGACGACTAGTTTGAGTAGTAGGGACTTTGTAGGACCATGATCAAATACTAGTCAGTCCACCACTTTTTTGTCAAAGATAGATTTTATCTCACTCTCTCCTTCTTTAGGCTGTCACCTTGGCTTTTAAGGAGGCAACCACGGTTTGCCTCTATCTAACTCTCTACCTACAAACTTCTAGAGTTTAGATATAATCAGTTAGTAGAAACTATGATTTACCTTTTTCAACATAATTGATATATTTTGACTAGGATTCCATGTAAGCATTTGTATTTCACCATACTGCCATGGACAAACTAAACCTCCCACTAGTACTAGAACCATATAGGAGGCAAGGGTAGGATAAGAGGGGCATTCTCGTTATCGACCACTGATCGTGGGACACATGTGTGTGAGCAATGTTGAGCAAAATAGGAACGGGTGTACAAATCCGTCAAAGGTTCTAAGTTCGTTTCAAAACTTGATGAAGTTGCTAAGGGAAACATGTTTACAAGTTGTAAGGCAACAAACTCTCGCCATATAAACGATATGACGAATGGTGAAAATGAAATTGTGACCCAACGAAGCAGACGTTACAGTCATAAAAACGTGTGGATATCATAAGACAAACAAAAGATTCCTCATAAAAATGACAAACACGCATAGGTTAGAAAACATGATTTCTTTCACGACAGTCCTATGGGTGCCCTATTGTATGTATCACGAGGTGCCTTGGGAAGGTCTTCACCTTGATTTTTTTAGGTTAAAAAACATATCTGTGTCAAGACGATATTGGGATGCACAAAAAGGCAACGTATATTAGGATTGCTTTTTGGGATGAAAGGTCATGGATTCGGCAACAAATCCACTTGTCTTAGGTGAAATTGTGCAATGACGACCATTCTATTGTACATATAAGGAGGTAACTTGGAAATGACTTCGCCTTAAATCCTGTAGGTTATGAAGCATTTATGTTTTAAGACATTAGTGCTCCACACAAAAAGGCACTGTAGATTAAGGTTGCTTTTTGGGATGAAAAGTCATGAATTAGGCAAAGGATCCACCCGTCTTAAGTCAACCTTGCAATATGTGGCAGGCCTCAAACGAGGCATGTTAATTTTCACTCGTGCCTGCAAGAATTGGATAGAGTTAGGGATTGGACCACAGAGGAGTGATCCGTAAGAAGATTTTCAACCTTCTTACGTATGAAGTGTTCTTATATAGACAACTAGTTTTTGAGGCTATGTCTCGGTGATAGCCGATATGCGTGAAATGGGTATGAATTTTTTGACATAAATTGGTGTATAAAAGTGCAGATGAGTTCTTCCATTTGCTACTAGATGAAGTGTAAAAATGAAAAATGGAACATTACTACCTTAGCGGATGCCATGAGGCTATTGGTAGGAAGTATTTTTGACAAATAGTGGAGAAAAAAAAAGGATTTTAATCCTCACAGCCATAAACCTTCAAAGACCACTGTCAAAGGCGACAAGTAATATCTAGCATCCAACGATGAGTATTATCTAGCATCGGAGACGTCCATGACGTCGGTCACATCCGGTCCAGCTAACGTATACTCGGGTCATCTCCGCGCTCCCTTTCTAATAGAAGGGATTGTGTATTCTCAAGTCAAGCATGGAGACCTAATTTGGGAACCGACCCATAGTGAGGGGTCGTGTACGTCATAATGATTTGTGGGATATAAAGTTATGACCTAGAGAGAAAATTCCGAAATCCGAGCACCACAGGGATGCCGTAAAAGGGGCACGGCTAAGAGGGTGAGAGTCAAGATATTATTATAGGGTTAATTTATGAGCCAAGAGAAGATCATACACCGCGTAATTTAGGGGACCTAACGTTGTGGGGTGGACCCACAAGACCTAAGAAGCCACACTTTCACCTCATGCAAAATGAAATTAGGTGCACACCACGGCGGGCTCGGCAAGACAGTGTACAATAATAGTGGGTCGAGAAAAATAGGGCTCACAAAGGGAACCTGGAAAATTAGTGTGCTGCATGAGAGACAATGATCGGACACGTGGCAGGTAGGGGAAAAGCAAAAGACAGTAACCTCTTTTTTTTTTAGTGGGAAAGCAAGAAAGTATGCAAGAAGGAACCTTCAAGGCCCAAGAGAACAGGCCACCACTTTGGCCATAGGAAAAAATACTCCGCCATGCGCTCGCCAATTGTCAAGCCCCATGGTCAAGACCATGGGAAAGAATTTCATTGTCGACGAAACAAGCAACAAAGGTCAAATCAAAGCTCCGAACGTAAAACAAGAATAGGGGAGAGGAAGGGAAGAGGGGAGGGGGGAAGAGGAATCAAAAACATAGTTAGGATTAAAAGTACAAACAAAAGGAGTTCGATGGACAATTAGCAACTTAAAGACTTATGAATAGAGAAAAAAAGTCGAGAAATCCGGGCCGATATAGGCATCGAGCAAATGTGTATAGGTGAATCGGGGATCGAGGAATCGTACGGACAAGGGACACTAAGATCCCTGTGGATTGCAAGGAGGCCCGTCGGGTCTTGAACCCCGCTATAGGACAAATTTACATCCCAATACCCATGCAAAGATGAAATTTTGGCGCACGGAATAACGGAACCCGAGTTTTCGTCTCATGAACTTCTCAAAGCCATCCCTCCGTACACATGTAAAAGCTGAGAACTTTGCCGTCTCATTCCCATTGGTCCAAATTGGTTCACAAGATGTAGACCTCCGTTTGACCTGCAGAGAACGCCGAGGGCAGTGTATAATTTTTTGCGGGCAAGGAAATAATAACAGGGGGAAATTTTAAAACTTGCCGTTTTGACCTATAACTCCTTATTTTGGCATAGTCCTATTTTCCCTGGATTCTAGGCATTCCCTGTACGCAGTCCATTCCCTGTACGCACCTAAACCGTGCTAATTCTTCCCTCCAATATTCCGCTTCCACCCTAGTTGTCCAATTCGTACGGATTTCGACCTTTTTTGGAAAACTACGTAGTATTCGCTACACCGCGAATCGTTATTAGCGTTATGAACTCTATATCGGCGCCCCCAAATTTTGACATTGGTATCTTAAATAGAATAAACTACACTATTTAAGGGCGTGGACCATAAATTGCCACGTCTCCTGTCACTAAATTAGAATGAATGACGCTAATTTTTTCTTTACTCTAATAATTTTTCAGCGCTAATAACGATTCGCGGTGTAGTTTCGTAGTTTGCGCAAATTTCGTACTTTTTACTGTACGAGCTGTACGAAGATGTACGTTAAGCCTGACCCTAAAAAAACCTTAAACAATCTGAAAAAGGTACGGACGACATACAAAAATGTACGAAGTATACGGAAACCCGTTCCCTAATAACCGTAAAAGTACAAAAAATCTAACATTGCTCTATGAAATATCCGGGAACGTACGAAAATGTACCTTGGAAACCGTTTAAATACCGTTTAAATAACCCTAAAATGCACGAAAATGCACGGCAATGTGAATAAATGTACGGAAAATGTAGCTCAACTGTACTGAATAATACGGGGAATGTACGGCAACGTACCCCAAAAAATGTAAAATAGCTAATCGTAAAAGGTACGGAGAAATAAGGATACAATACGTAAATGTACGATATAAGAAAAATCTAAAACAGTTGTTATTAAATATAAGCAATGTACTAGAATGTACCCTAAAAACCATAAAATCCCCTAAAACCGTAAAATCCCCTAAAACCCTTAAATAACTCTAAAATGAACTACACCGCCAATCGCTATTAGCGTGTAGGTTTCATTAGCGTATACAAATAATTACCGTGGTGTACGCTATTTAAGAATTTGAAAATTTTGGAAAAAATCATACATTCTAATTGTTTGATTATGGTAATTTGGATCTTTGAAAAAAAAATTGTCGGTCACAAACATGCTTACACTAATATAAGTTTTCGTACACAATCTGACAAATCGTACACAAATCGTACATTCACGCGGTCGAAACGCGGCTTTCGGACGAATATGTGCGAGCGGGATATTTTACGACCTGGTTTTTTTTCCTTTTTAGAACGCACATTCTCATGCGTCCGCGGTTACTAAAACTAATTTATTGTAATTTTTAACTTAAAAAGGTACATTTATGTACGGTCTGACACTGACCGTACACCACTCTATTTAAGAGACAAAGTACTGAATATAACCCTAAATAGAATAAAGAAAAAAATAGAATAAACTACGCTATTTGAGAATAAAACAAAAAAAAAGCGGGACGGAATTAGTGTACACAACGCAAATAGCGATTGGCGGTGTAACATATACGGACACTGTACGAAATTGTACCTGTGCGAAAACTGTACGAATACTAATTTTATAAAATTTCAAGATCGTTTGATGCCCACTGTACGTAGTAATCGTTAGTTTACTCCTTGCGTTTTATGCGCATAAGACATCTTTGGCTTCTACTCTCTTTGAGCCCCTTCCACTAATACATCAGATTTACTCCCTGACTGAGCACCATGGCAGCCAAGCTTAACAACCTTGAGTGATTCGCCTACAATCAATTACCCTCCTCTCCTTCCCTTTTCAACCCTCAGCTTTTAACAACACATGCAAAAGAATGTCAACTCAGGTCGAAGTGTGCGACAAAAGACGTAAAAAACGCGTGAGACGGCAATGAAGGTTTGAATTATTTTTTTAGTAAGGGGCACTCAACTTTACAAGATAGACAAGAGTTGGAAGCTAATGTGACGCTGAGTTTATCCAAGTGATAGCCCCACAATGAAATTTAAACCGGGATGTTTGGCCTAATCACAAACCTTTGGTGAGCGACACCATTCGGTTATGATTTGGTCAAAATCTTGTCTAGCAATCCTACGACCCCACGCTTGACACTACAAAGGCGCCATCGGCTCGAAGCCCCCTCTCCGCGGATCTAAAAAATCTTAGATCCATGGATCGGGCCCGTGCCCTTGGGTTTAGGCCGCTATCCTAACCTGCCCCAAAGGTACAACCTGTACCATCTTGACCGACCAAATGTATATGGGCAAGGATAGACGGTGACCCTTTGGAGGAGCCACCCATGGCCTGACTTGTTCCCTTACCTAACCCTTAACAGGTCTAAGTCGTCTCGCCATGCGTTTGTGTCGCCAAAACCTCTCGAAGGTATCGGTCCTTGAAGACTGGGAGTTCCGTTCAATAGGAGAGGGTGTTCCAATTTCGAGGTAATGGGTCCTATCCCCCTGAGCTAGGATAGAGGTCCTCATCAATTGGTTCTCGAGGTGCCGGTTGTCTGGGCATGACAACGAAAACATTTTTCTTATCGACATTCTTTTCCTTCTTTTGTATAAACTCTAACCAATCCTTAAACATGTAGGAGATTGAATTAAAAGGCGCGATGGTAAGCCATCTGTGTCCAGGGGTACAAAATGGGTGGCATGGCCAAAACTGAAAAACTACGCGCAGGGCAATATAAAAAAAAAAAAGCATGTGGGTGTTAATCCTTATGTATGCAATCTAGAAGAATCAGCTAGAAGTGAGTCTTTGGACTTTGGTATTGTTCCTCCTCCAAAACTGAAATCTTTCTTACTGGGTTTGCCCAAGGGGTCTTCAGGAGTAGGTGACCTTTTGAAAGCTCAATGGTACTCTGCGGTCTTAATGGGAGAGGATTTTCCTCTTCTTCTTCCCTCCGGCCATCTCAAAATTTTGACTTGCAATCCTAACTGAAAACTGAAAACTGAACACTGAACACTGAACACTGAACACTTGGAGAAAATCTTGCTTTGATACCAGATGAAAGAATCACAAGTAAAATTGAGTGCGCAAACTCACCATCTTTATAAGTGGAAGTAAAACGTAATTCACAAGAGATGAAACTTCTCACAAACACAACAAAGATCACAACACTTGAAACACTGATTTTGTACCTCAACCAGAAACGTTTATATTTAACCAAGTTTTTCTTCAGACACTAACTCCTACTTACAAAACTTAAAATTTTACATGGGCAAATGCCCGCAAGACAAACATTCTTTATAAAAACTATGTTTCATTGACGAACAACTACTACCTCAAGATGTTTCACACGTCTGTATATAGAACGAAGCACATAAGCGAAACTCCACGCACGGAACTAAGGGCCATCTGTACAGTTTAGCATCTGAACTTAAACAAGCCCTCAACAACTTCTATACTTAGTAAAAAACCGAATAGAGTGTGCACACACATGTGAACGACACATGTTTGAGAGGAAAGGACCAGCAAGCCATTCACCTTTTAGCCTCATTAAGTTTTTTTGATCTAAACTTTTGGCATTGGGTTACGGTCGTGTTTCTAACCTCCCTCAGTGGGCTCCAACGGGGATAGGGGGTCCACAGGGACTGCGTCCATCTGTAGGAAGTAAAGATGTGCGAGATGTTGGTTTGTCCATTTTCATTTTTTTTTCTTTTGTTTTTTATTCATAATTTCATTGTTCTTTTTCTTGTCATTTTGTGTTCGGAACGTTCTTGGCATTTTTGTTGATCAGTCTCTAATGACATTTTCACTTTTATTTAGCAGTTTTGTTCCTCCTATGTACTCTCATAGTTTTCCATCGTGGTTTATCATCAATTTACTTATTGTTTTTAAAAATATGATTTTTTGAGCACTACCACATAAATTGTTTAGATTTTATATCGAGCTACCCCCATTTATAGCAAGAAAAAGGGACGATTTTTTTCAATAAATATAATTAATAATGAATAATTGGTAGACATTCAATTTTACAAAAATGACAAACATTGAAGTTTGAATATTCTTAGGATTATTTCTAAGGTTGAAAATAAACAACTTTAAAAATTAAACTGTCAGCTCAGCTCACACTAGTAGTCCGTCTCACAGTCCTTTCTTGACACCCATTGCATAATACACTATGACAAATATATATATATATATATATATATATATATATATATATATATGTGTGTGTGTGTGTGTGTGTATGACAGCCATCATTAGTCATGAAATAGATTTTGGGTTGCAAAACACCATGTCATCAAACCCAAACGAAGGAAACAGTAAAAGATGTCCTGAATTGCCACTAGTTCGGTACAACAATTTTCTGTATACTTTTTCTTTTTTGCCATCGCTACTTTACTGTGAGATATGCTAGGATACACATCCCTAACAGGAACGACTTTTTTAGACGTATTTTATAAAGTTCGTCAAAAGAAAAAAAAAATGCAAAATAGAATGTATTACTCGTTCAAGTTCAAATCGTTGGAAATTCTCCGCGGTCGATTTCCAAAGTCTAAAAGAGTTTTTAGGATCTCAATGGTGAGTGTTCTTGGTTCATACTATATATGAAATTCCAAATAATGTGCGGCTAAGTATAAACTTGTCCATGCTCTAATGTGCAAACCTCTGTCGAGTGATTACATTTTTTGAGAAATCTCTCTTCTCTCCTCATAACCTCTCAGACCACATCTCTTCAGGTACTCCTTTTCTTTCCCACCCATCATCTCCTCCCTGCGTCGCTATCCCTTTTCTCTTCAATTCGCATAAGTACTGTCTCCCTCTCTTTCCATCCCCAAATTTCCACCTTTTGTCGGTCGTCTCTCTAATTGACATTTCTACCGTTCCCGAAAAGAAACCGACATCGGGGCTGCATTGGAATTTCCTCCAAATGACTGGTCTGAAAACCTCTCATATTGTCTATCAGACAGTGACTCTTCAGTTGTCACCTGACTTCCCTCAATTCCAAGCATTACCAATTTCGTTTGCCCGAGACGACGGGAAACTTCATCCATTTGAGGACGATATTTTGCGGCTCTTTCGGTGCAAACCGCCGCGATTTTTACCAACATTTTCATCGCCTCTTCGTGATACCTTCCCATTCGTGGGTCAACGACAGGGCCGATATCTGTCAAATAAGGTTGGACCTGCAGAAAATAAAAAAAACGTGTATTTGGAAAAGTAAGAATGCTAGTTATCAAATTGAGTTTGGAAAAGGTCTTGCGATTGATTTTGGATTGAAGAACGGTGGTTGAGGGTTGGATGAGCAGTCAAGGAAACTAGTTATGGAGACAAGAGATTTTTTTTCAGTAGATTAGATTCCTTAAATTAGTTGTAAACTGTACGTTCAAGCAAATCAATAATAGAAAATTTTAACAAGTATTTTCAAAAATCTTTGAGAAAAAGGCGTGCAAAGGAGGTCAAAACACTAGAGTTTGTTTCGGAGAAGATAAATGTGGCGTCTAAAAACGTACCCAACTGACCAAACTAGTAAGAGTTGGGAGATCCGAAGTATCTTCTGTCTCGGTTTCCTTAACCAATGCCGTTCTTCCTGTGATAAGCTCAAATAGAACCACTCCGAAACTGCACCAAGTGGATACCCGAAGACATAAATCCAAATATTGTTAAATCCATTGTTTTATTATTATAACCCCCATTACTATTATCATTTTTATCCCCCCCCCACAAACCTCCAAGCCTACTAACCTCCTAAGCAGAAAACATGGTGTAAAACCCCACTAGATTGAGGTGGCCAAAGTCTGAGGCACACATAAGATAAGACAATAGTAGAAGCTAAATTGTATATGGACTATTACAAGCATCCATGCTGGCTTTCCCCAGTTTCTTTTCCAAAACTTGAATTAGTGTGGACCATCCATACACCAGTCCGAGTTGTAGTGAGCAGAGTAACGAATTTCTTCTCTCTCTCTCACTCACACTCCCTCTCCCTCTCCCTCTCCTTATCCATCCCCCTTGCGTTTTCCCTGCCCCACTCAAGCTCCTCACCCTGCTCCTCCCTTTCGCCCTCCTCCCCCCCTTCCCCTCTTCCCCCCCTTCCCCTCTCCTCCCCTCTCTCTCCCCCTTCCCACTCTCCCTCCCCCCTCCCGTCCCCCTCCCCCCCTGCCCACTCCACCCCACCCCACCCCACCCTACCCCACCCCACCCCACTCTCCCTCTCCTTGTCCCTCTCCCCCCACCTCCCCCTCAAGAAGAGTGAAAACCAAACAAATTTCAGTAAAAGGCTTTGACTAATAAACTAAAAAACGCCAAGTCAAAACAAAACGGCTATAGTCAGGAAGAGGTAAAACCAAGAGATTCAAAACAAAGTAGAGTGAAAACCGATAAAAGTTAAACGAGGATGGTCAACATTCCTTAAAAAAAGTGCGTACTTCAGATAGATTCTATGATCCTTATCGTTTACCTGTAGACATCACTTTTTGCTGTGACCTGGAAATTGGTAAAATACTCGGGGTCAATATATCCGGGAGTTCCCGCGACTCGGGTTTTCATAGCCTCCTCCATGGAGCCTGTGGGATTGTCTTTTAGCAGTCCAAAGTCGGCCACTTTGGCCTGCAGAAACCATGCAAAATAAAAAAAACATAATATCTATTTAGAAAAATACACACACACACACACATATATATATACATATATATACATATTATATATATAAAGCTAGATAGATAGATTAGTTAGGAAGATAGATTAGATAGTCGGATAGGATATAGACAGCAGGTAGACAGATAGGGAAGCAGACAGATAGACACAGGTACACAGATAGTGAGACAGATAGACAGATAGATAGACGGATAGACAGATATAGACAGATAGACATAGACGCATAGAAAAAGTAGACAGAGAGACTGCAAATACACAGATAGACAGAGTGAAAGAAAGAGACAGATAGACAGAAAGCCAGATAGAGATAGAAAGGCAGAGAGACAGATGGAGACAGGTAGACAGAGAGACCGAGAGTGACAGATAGACGGATAGATAGATGGAGATAGATAGGTAGACAAATAGACAGACAGATAGATAGATAGAAAGACAGTTAGATAGACAGATAGAGAGATAGATATATAGAGAGATAGACGGATAGGGAGATAGACAAAGATAGAAAGACAGACAAATAGAGAAAAAGTTAGATAGATAGGTCGATAGATAGAGAGATAGATAGATAGATAGGTAGATAGATAGATATAAAGATAGACAAATAAACAGATAGACAAATAGACAGATAGACAATTAGGTAGGTAGCCAGAGAGATAGATAGAGAGATAGACAGTAGACAGAGAGACCGATACAGATAAATAGACAGATAGACAGAAAGACATAGACAGATACACAGATAGAGATACACAGTAGATAGATAGACAGATATCGACATATAGACAGAAATCGACATATAGACAAAAATCGACATATGGACAGATAGAGACGCATAGACAGATAGACAAAGAGACTGATACAGACAAATAGACAGAAAGACAGACAGACATAGACAGATACACAAATAGAGACAGAGAGATATATAGAGACAGACAGAGTTAAATAGATAGGCATATAGACAGATGAGGCAGATAGATGGATAGAGATCGACAGATAAATAGATAGACAGACAAATGGATAGATAGAGAGACAAATGAATAGATAGATAGACAGATGGACGGATAAGCAGATAAACAGATGGATAGATAGGTAGATAGATAGATAAAGAGACACATAGATAGATAGACAGTCAGATAGACAGATAGACATACAGATACACAGATAGAGAGACAAATCGACAGATTGATACACAGATAAACAGACAAATAGACAGACAGATAGACAGACAGGTGTACACAGATAGACAGACACATAGACAGAGAGACAGATAGATAGACAGAAAGATAGACTGTTAGGGAGACAGACAGATGGATAGACACATAGAGAGACAGATAGACAAATAGTTAGACAGACATAGACAAATACACAATAAAAAAGACAAAGAGACAGATAGATAGATAGATAGACAGTAGACAGATAGATAGACATGTAGACAGAAATATAGACATGTAGACAAACAGATAGATAAATAGGCAGACAGATAGATGGACAGACAGATAGATGGATAGACAGATAGATAGATAGACGGATAGATATAGACAAATAGATCGACAGACAAATAGACAGTTAGACGGATAGATAGATAGATAGATAGATAGATGGAAAGATAGATAGATAGAAATACAAACAGATGGACAAACAGATAGACAGAAAGATAGACAGACAGATAGACGGACAGACAGATAGACAGATAGACAGACCGAACGACAGATGGATAGACAGATAGACAGATAGACAGATTGATAGATAGACAGATAGATAGACAGACAGAGTGATAGACAGAAATATAGAGAAACGGATTGACAGATAGACAGATAGTCTATCAGATAGATAGATAGTTAGATGGATAGATAGACAGACAGATAAATAGACAGACAAAGATAAACAAACACATAGACAGATAGACAGATAGTCTATCAGATAGATAGGTAGTTAGATGGATAGACAGATAGACAGATAGATAGACAGAGTGACAGATAGACAGATAGACAGACAAATAGATAGACAGATAAAGAGATAGATAGATAGATAGATAGATAGATAGATAGATAGATAGATAGAAAGATAGATAGATAGATAGATAGATAGATAGATAGAGAGATAGAGAGATAGAGAGATAGAGAGATAGAGAGATAGAGAGATAGACAGATAGAGAGATAGATAGATAGACGGAAACATGGATAGATAGAAAGATAGATGGAGTGATAGATAGATGAATAGATAGACAAAAAAAAACAGAGAGACAGATAGACAGATAGACAGATGGACAGATCGACAGATAGACAAAAACATAGATAGATGGATAGACTAAACAGATAGATATGTAGATAGACAAATAGATCGATGGTTTGGTAGGTTACAACTATTCGATAGGTAGATAGATGAAATCAGTTTTTTTCAGTTTATCTTAATGGTCGGTTAGTAAAGGTTTAACTAGCAAATGTGAGTAAAATTCAAATCGAAGCTTCATTGCCCATCGTCGTAAATGCTAAACATTTTTAGAGGAATCAAAGTACTTTTTTTCATCATACAAGGTTTCCTATTATGAATCGCGACCTTATGCTTGATTAAAAAGAAAATGGCTTGCGATATCAAAACGTTTGATTGGCCCACGGTCGCTACAAAAGCAATACGTGAATTTTTCCCATGGGAAGTCATGAGATTCCTTGAAATTCGATTCAATAATTAACGATTTTGAAGGAAATCCAGCCTAAAACTTGTTATTCGTACATTTTTTTGGGTAATCGTATGTACGGTTGCTCATAAAATCGTACGATTCGCCCTCCACACGAGGGTAAATCTCACTCATGTAATTAGCGCAGAGTTGGAAAGAAAAATTGTGAATACACATCAAGAGGCATTTAAAAAGGTTTTAGGGTGTTTAAGGTTTTTGTACCGTAAAATTTTCGTCGAGCAAAATATTATCTGATTTTATATCTCGATGGATTACTGGAGGTCTTGCGAATTTGTGCAAATAGAGAAGTCCTTCAGCAGCTCCAATAGCAACTTCCACGCGTTGTTAAAAAGTCAAAGGAAATTTGGAGGCATCCTCTGAGAAACAAAGTCCAAAAATTAAAATAAAAAACACGTGTCATATTTATTTGATTTATTCTCTGCATTGGAAAAAAGGCAAAGTCTTGTTCTTATTGAAACTCTGAGACCTCCATAAGTCCTCAGAGTGGACAGCTTCCAAGAAGCCTCTAGGATAATCCTGACCCCTTTGTGTTTAAGCAAAAATAACTGCCACCCTGGCAGACAAAAACTCTGACCGCGCATCGTTATTAGTGTCAAAGTCACTAATTTGGGTTCTTAAAATTTTGATTATTTTCCTCAAATAGGATACATGATTTTAATTTTTCCTTGACGTTAATTGAGGTACCGTACAAAATAGCTTTAAGAACTAAAGTTCAATAAGATCTAAATAGCGTGGTGTACGGTCGATATCAGACCGTACATAAATGTACCTTTTCAAGTGAAAATTTTACAAAAAATGAATTAAATCGGACGCGTACGCATAGGAACGTGCGCTAAAAAAACGGGATTGGTCTGACACGTAAATTAGTCTGACATGTACGGATTTTTTAATTTCACTACGGTGTACGATTTATATTGTTTTGTACGGATACATATAATAATGTATATAATCGTACAGAAAATTTTCCATTTTTGCTGTTCCAAATTAGCGTTAACACTGAAATTAGAATAAACCTTTTTTTTTAATTTTCAAATTCTTAATTAGCGTCAATGACGGTATATTTACTTACACACTATTTAAACTTTGACACTAATAACGATGCGCGGTGTAGTGTTGTGTATCGGTAAAAAACTTATCGCGATAACACCGATACCGATAGTTATCGGTTATCGAACGGTCAAAGATTCCGATATATCGGCATGGGACCAACAAATTCCATATCGGCGATAACTTAAAAAATATATAGTATGCATACAGTAGCACTTTATAGCATACTGTATTATTTTATTGATTTTATATAGCGTGGCATGCCACGTATAAAAATCTGTTCCGTTACCGTTTAGCTGCAATTTATTACGGACAGCGCAGCATATAAACGTTGGCCGGTTAACTGAACAAGAATTTTACGGCGACGTACGTAATTTTACCAAAAACTGGTGAACATGGAACTGTAAAAGGACGGCGCACACAAAGGTACAACGGACGCAAAATAACATTCTGCGCGCCGCCGAAATCGAACGGACGACTTGGAATGAGAAAACAAGAGCGGATGGCCAGCATGAGCGCCAACATCCGGAATGGCTCTTTTGGCAGCTTATGCCAAAAAAGCTGACAGGTTGACACGTGGCAGGTCCCCAGTGAATCTCAAGGAATAAAGGGACAAAGCCATGGCGTCGGATGTGAAAGGTACATCGTTTTTACTGGATCCGTATCAAAACCGTACAGATCTCATGGCGGCTACTGTACTTTCTGTGCTTGAACACGTTTGGAGAATAAGACGTACAGTTGAGTGTACAGGCCGTACATTTATTTGTACAGTCCGTACAGCTATCGCCGATAAGTACCCGATATTATCGGCTACTTATCGGCGATAAGACCGATTTCGATATATCGTACCAATATATCGATTATCGGATACCCGAAAAAAGATCCATATCGGTTATCGGCAAATCATTACCGATACACAACACTACAAAATAGTGTGCCCGTGCAACCTAAACTTAGAGAAAATAGTGTGCCCGTGCAACCTAAACTTACCGAAAATAGTGTGCTCGTGCAGCCGAAACTTGGCGAAAATAGTGTGCTCGTGTAGCCGAAAATGACCGAAAATAGTGTGCCCGTGCAACCTAAAATCAAAATTGATGGGGCCACGTAAGTGGAGAAGATTTTTTTCTTAATCATATATGTGAGTGTATCTCTTGCTCGCACTTCCTCACAATTTTTTGTTGTGTGTTACCCTCCGTGCTGCGAAGAATGTTTGTGATATTTTCTTAGCTGTTGCCATTGTTGTTCTTTCATGACTTCATTTCCCACGTTTTTATTGTCTATCAAAAACTACCTCAATGGGTCAAAGCACTCTTTTCGAAGGTGATGGGTTCAAAGCGCCCTTATCCCACGAAATTCTCTTATAATGTTGTAAAAATTCCACGAAACATAAGGATAAAGTGGACAATATAGTAAATCAAATCTCTAAACTACCTCAACGGATAAAATCACTCTTTCAAAGGTGATAGTGTTCAAACCATCCTTATCCAGCAAAATTTCTTTTAATGCTGTAAAGATTCTTCGAATCAATGGACAATCTCGTAATTTACTCAACGGATCGAAGCACTCTTTTAGAAGGTGATAGTGAATAAACCGTCCTTATCCGACAAAATTCTCTGCTTATGTTATAAAGATTCCTCAAATCAAACGGATAGTGTGGCCAATCTATCTTTGTAAAGGGAATAGAATAATAAGGAGGATGATCTCGGTTAATAACCATCTGCCGCCTAGACTCGAACACGCAGCCAAAGCTCGTTCCCGTGACTTGTCACCCTAAGACCTCTGTTGTAAATGCGCTAACTGCTGTGCCACCAACCTTGATATCGCTTGCAACGAGTCCATAATAATTAGCATCGAGTGTGTGTGCACCCCTTTTCCCGGGTATCGAGCGGTACATCTTGCCTACGTCATCAAATCTCCCTCTATTTCTCTCCCCCTCTCTCTCTACGAACAGTGTAGGGCAGATCTGCCTGTTTGATCAGGATTTGTACGGAAATTACACTTCTGTGGATCCCAAGCCGGTATTTCCGGATTCACCGACCGAACGTACCAGGTGGCATACTCTGACGTGGCGATGTCAGCGACCCAGGACGTCCAGGCTGGAGGAGCCTCCAAGCTCCGCGTGCCCTTCACTGTCGCTACGTACTCCATCAAGAATGCTTCCGGACTCAGTTTGACCACCGACCAATTCTCCAAAATCTACACATCCACCGTCTCCTTATTCTCTCTGGAAACGTCACTCCCGTGGCTCGATCCGACGGCTCCGGAACCACCCGAATCGTCGGCCGACGGCTCGTATAGTTCTCTCTCTATCAGGCCTCGAGATCGCCGCCCTGTAGTGTGATTCGCTCATTTAAGGGTCTGTCGTACACAAGGATTGTACGACTGGCATTTAAGAGTATCCTATCCAAAACCTAAACTTATCAAAAGTCATAAATCGCAAAATCAATAATCTTGAATAGAAGAATTTCAAGCCTAAAATCTGTATCTCCAAATTTCAAATCCCAGGGTCAAGTTTAATATAAATGGAAAAGTTTTAGACAAATTTGTATAAAAAAAAGTAATGTCCATTGTGTGATGTTCAATGTCAATTTTTTCTCTTTAATGTCAAATGTTTGAGCTCGAATGTCCAAATTCCAATGCTGAAAATGACCAATGTTGTCCAATCGAAAACGAACATCCGTTGTTCATTTTAGGGTTTTCAGGGATTTTTTTAAGGTTTTCAATTTGAATGTCCATTCCTTCTAACATCCTAAAGATAGTAAACGAGGACATTTCAATTCTTAATAATTCACAAAAACCCAAAAAAGAAAATACTATGCTCAACAAAACATTAGAGATTATCTAAACATACCATCGTCTACAAAATATACAAAGAAGTGAAAATACAAAAAAACATTTCAATAAAAAACAGCATCAGTTAAAAAATCTTAGCTACAAACAAATGTTTCCGTTGACATCGCAGATTCCCCCCTGTCGAGATTTTCTTCCCCAGTTATGCTTCCTCTTTAGAAAGTCTATCCACACTATCTACCAGTTGCTGTGTCAAGCTCTTCCGAACGCCTCGGAAATATCGAGTTGCGCACAGAATAAATTAAAAAACCCAGTAATCAGATACTAATAATTCAACAAATAAATAACAGGAAAACAATCGAGTTAACTAATGCACATTTTCATAACAAACAAAGGTAACAGAACAAACAAAGGTATGTTATAGTAAAAAAGTCAGCCATCCTCTACAGCCCAAGGAACGATTCCGTCAAGAATTTCTTTAGGCATTTCTATGTTGTACACGGAAATTTTGCCCATTTCTCCAGATTCTTGTTAGCTATGTGTCACTGAGTCTCAAAATTCACAACTCACAAATTTATAGAAATACTGTTTGAATATGATTATTCATAAATTTTAATGTTCTAAGACAATAATGCGTGGAGAAACTTACAAATCATTGCTTCCCACCGCAGCTGAACCATTCATATGAAGTATGCCCAACAACCAGTAAAAGGAAAAAGGTCAAACTAGCTCCGGGCGACTATTTTCACCACATTAATTCCAAACTCACCTGCACAGTTTCTAATCGCAAAAGCACTTCCATGAGTGCCTCCCTAATTTCCTCTTTCAATTTAAATCGTTTTGCAATTTATTGATTTTATGATCTCTTCTGGAAAACTAAGACACAAGATTATGGTTAAAACCACAAAGGCATTCATCACAGAGAAGAAAAAATAACAAAAATTGATGTAAAATGGGTAATTTGAAGAAAAAAACATGTCTAGTACATGTAAT
>JBBHKE010001434.1:261380-272038 GCA_037447655.1 Zygnema cylindricum | reverse complement strand
TTTCTCTACACGAACAATGTTATTTTGTTGCAGTTTCAAACCCTCAGACATTTTATTGGACGAGGTCAGAATACAACATACACACCTGTAGTTAATAAATGTTTAGCCACATGTCTCCTTCTCCCTCTCTCTTTTGCATTCTCCCCCTCTCTCCCTCTCCCTTGCTCCCTTTCCCTGCTTCCCTTTCTCTTCCCCTCTCTCTTGCTCCTTTTCTTTGTCTCCCTGCCTCCCCCTCTTTCTTTCTCACCTGTGTGCCTCTGTATTAATGGCGATATAGCAAGCTAATCTGGGGAAGAAAATGTCCTATGGTTGGCGTTAAAACCACGTGGTTGTGCATGAGAAATATCCTTGAAGATCATTTAAGTATGCATGAAGTTATATAGGGTTTGGGGCACTTGGACAATCTTAGTTCAAAATCAAAAGGGGGAATGGAAATAGGGACCCAGTAGAATTTGAAAAAGTTTTCTTTTATTACAACTTTGGTTTAAAAATTGGAGGAGAATTGATTTTAGAACCGATAAAATTTAGAAAGTTCTTAAGAAGTTGACAATTATCGTTTTCTAAGTGATACAGCTTCAAACAGTTTTGTACGGCTTTTTTTAAGTGATAAAAGTAGGGTGGGATGTGGTTAAAAGACCTTCAGGAATTATGGTTTAGAAGTCAGAAGGGAAGAGAAAGAGTGAGCAAGAAGGGAGAGCGAAGGAGAAAGGACTATCAGATAGGATCTCTTTGATGGCTGTTAGAAGTTTTTCTTAAAATCCTACGCTTTTGGGCTTTTTGCTGGACCTAACTTCAAATTATGAGCAGAGTATTGTTTTCTTTTTTTCATATCTGATCCAAATAGTTAAACATGTAAAAATGAAACTAAAACTGATCATATAAAAGTTTGTAAATAAACCTTACAAAAATATAGAAGCTTTTGGAGATTCATGATCAAACAGCTTTATTAGTTGAAATTCTTGGATACTGGGAGCTATACTGTTACTCCATTATAGTATTAATATAGTCCCCCTTTCAATGTTCTGATTATTGTACATTTGGTGACTAGGATTAAAAGGATTGAAACTTATCATAGTGTTGTTTACAGAAAGTATAATTTTGAAGCTTGGTATTTGTGGAGAGTATATGTCATCGTAGGGGCAAACTGTCGTGCCAGAGAACATTATTATTGAAGTTCAACTCGATTATACCCTATTTAATCACCATCTACCTGATCATCCCAATGTACCTCACAGGGCTAGCTGTTACGGTAACCAGGCTGATCATGATATGTTGGACGTGTTTGTTTTTAAAATGTCTAAACCAAATAGTTTTATTTCTATGTTAAAGTGGCTCCATAAATTTTGATTTTACAAACAAGTTATGAAGCTAAAAACTGACCTCTTATTTAAGCTTTTATATTTTTTTCCCTCTGTGGGGTCTAATACGGTTTGTTGGGCTACAAAATATTTGAGGAAGTTGAAAACTATTCATTTGCTTGTGGCAGAATTTGCATACTAATGAAACTGTAATTGACCTTTAACCTCATTTAACCTTAACTTCATTTAACCTTAACCTTTATTCATCCTTAACCTTTATTCATCCTTAACCTTTATTTATCCTTAACCTTCATCCCTAACCTTCAACTAACCTTAACCTTCATTCAACCTTAACCTTCAGCACATTGATTTTCATAGTTGAACTCGAAAAGTGTCGAAGGTTAGTCAAAACTTTCATAACTTTACAAAATGTTCGTTTTTTTTTTGTTTTGTTAGAACATGCTAGGTTGTTTAATTTATGGACTGTTTCCTGTCATAAAGGTCCATTTATTTAATTTTTGCTGACTGTCTAAGTTTTGGAAACTCAGGTATTATGGTGTAAGTTTTCCGTTATACCTTGATTTTCTTGAAACCTTTTTTAGTTTTGTCTTTTTTTGCTGGATAATTATAAATGTTTTCATGTTTTGTCTTTTTCCTTTTTCTCAGAATTACTGTGCAAAATTGATTGATTTTGGTCTCGCTAAAGGGGCGGAAATTGACATTAGCTACATTACTACGAGAAGTATGAGGACTGACCTTGATCCCAAATATATCGAAACTGGTAAGAAAAACTTAACTCAATTATTAATGTATTCAAATTATGGTTTTCATTCTCACTACTTGTTTGTAACTAGGTGAATCCTCCATCGTGAGTTTTACAAAAAAAAAATTGACCCTGTTTTTTCATTAATTTTGTCCTTAACTCATTGAGAGTGATATGAAACTCGATCCTACTTAATCTCATTAGTTTTCTTTTAAGAGACTCTTTTTTTCAAATCTTAACTAATGCTCCAACTTTTTTTGTGTCAAAAAGTTTAGTTTTCTAGGGTTTTTTTAGGGTTTCTACTTTCCTTTGATAGTAGTTAAAAATAACCCTTCATTTTTGGTTTTCCATGTATGGGAACTGTGTGGGGCATTATCTTTGTTTGGAAACATTGGAGGACGGGGGGAGAGGGGGAGGAAGGAGGAAGGAGAGGGAAAGGGAGGGAGAGAGGGTAGAAGAGGGAGGGAGATGGAGAGGATAGATGTCTAGAGGAAGGGGGAGAGAGAGATGGAGGATACAGAAAAAGAGAGGGAGAGGCTTGAAACACATAAAATCCATAAACGAAATTCCATATCTAAGTTTTTCAATCATACCCCTGTCTGGAAAACAACTGCAGGGCAATTGACGAAAAAGAGTGATGTCTATGCTTTTGGTATTCTCCTATTGGAGCTTCTCACGGGTCGTCGAGCCGTGGACCAATTGAATCCGGACCAACAACCTTTGGTCAAATGGGCTGAACCTTACCTCCAACAAAGAATACCAGAAATTAATGGTTTTATTGATCCAGATTTGAAAGAGCAAGTTGCGGTAAGAGAAGCCTGGAGGGCGGCTTGTAAGCTCGCAATTTCGGCTCGTTTTTGTATCGAAGAAGACCCATATTTGCGTCCGTCAATGAGTGATGTGGTGGAAGTTCTAAGACCTTTGGTTCAGTCGATAGGTACGTGAGGAGGAGGAAGAGGAGGAGGAGGGAGGGGGGGGAGGAGGAGGAGGAGGAGGAGGAGGAGGAGAGAAAAGACCTAGATTTGCATTTGTTAATGAGTGATATGGTGGAAATTATAAAAACGTCAGTTCGACCGTGGGCCAATTGAATCCGGACCAACAACCTTCTGGTCAAATGGGCTCAACCTTTCCTCCAACAAAGGACATTAGATGTTAATATACTTATCGCCCGAGATTTAAAAGGCCAATTTGTGGGAATAGGAGCCCAAGGTTTAGCTCATAAACTCGGAATTTCAATTCGTCATTGTATTCAAAAAGACCCAACTTTGTGTCCGGTAATGAGTGATATGGTGGAAATTCTAGGACTATTAGTACAGTCGATAGATAAGTGAGGAAGAGTAGGAGGAAAAAGAAGAGGAGGAGGAGTAGGAGGCAAAAATACCGGGTTTGAAAGGAAAGAATTTGCGTGTCGAGAAGAGAATGGCTGAAAACAATTCAATTTTGTAAACCTTGTTTCGAAAGTGAAAAGAAAATTAGAAGGACAATATACAAAATTTCAAGATTGTTTAAATAAAGTATGAGAGAGAGGTCAAAGACAAATCACGAGAAACAGAAGACATCGAGGGTGGGAATAGGAGAAAAAAGAAAAAAAGAAAAATCGATGTTGTTGTAATTTAAGAAAATTTAATGGAAAAATGTGTATTAAAAGAGAAAAGGTAAAAATGCACATAACCAACGCACAACGTACACAACCACGAAGTTTTATTGAATGATAATACGTTATGTACAATATATGTCATACTCAATCTTGTAATATAATATTTTTTTACCAACTCCCATCCCCAATGCTTTATACAAATCCCTAAACTTGTATAGTTGTCAATTTTATAGCATCTTCACCCTCCAATCATTTCCCTCCACAATATACAATTAACAACGTAATCGAAGCCCCTCTTATAATCCTATCACTATTATACTCCCTACTTCATCCAAAATTCTCGACGTTTAGCATTATCACTCCAACGATGTTATCAGCATTCCGCTGCGTTTTGATCGTAATTTTAAGTCTCGTTTAAACGGAAAAAAACAGATTGGCCACCTAATGAAGGAGAAAGGTGGTGGGAGGAATTGAGAAAGAGAGAGAGGGAGAGGGGAACGGAAAGGGTAAAGGCGAAGGAGATGGAGAGGATGAGGGACAAGAGGGGGAGAGAAAGGGAGAGGGAGAGGCAAGTGCGAGGAACAAGGATAGTATGAGGGGATAAGCTGACAGAAGAAGAGGTAGGGGAGAGGCAAACCGAGAGGTGGAGTGGGAGAGGCACATTTGAGAAGAAAAATCGAGACGATGAGGTAGACAGAAAAAGAGGGGGAGGGGGAGGCAAATCGAGAGGGAAAATGAGAGAGAGGTAGACAAAGAGAGAGGGAGAGAGCAGATTGTGAGGTAGAAGAAGAGGGAGACGGAGACGGAGAGGGGGTGGCAGATTAAGAGGGAGACGTTGGATAAATGTGTATTTGTGCAAAATTGTGGAGGTTAGCGAGAGGGGAACAGATATGGTAGGAGGCAAACGAGTAACTAAAATTAGAAAAACTGGGTTTGGAAGGAAAGACTTTGTGTCTCGAGAAAAGAATGACAAAAAACAATTCATTTTTGTAAAACATTTTTTTGAGGGTGAAAGGAAAAATAGAGGGACAATGAACAAAAAATCAAGATTTTTCAAATAAAGTATGAGGGAGAGGTCAAGGACAAATCATAAGATAAACAGAAGACATCGAAGAGGGTGGGGAATAGGAGAACAAAGAAAAGTAGAAAAATAAATGTGGTTGTAATTTAGGAAAATTTAATGGAAAAAATATGTATTAAAAGGGAAATGGTAAAAATG
The DNA here is from genome assembly GCA_037447655.1 of Zygnema cylindricum. Classification (NCBI taxonomy): domain Eukaryota; kingdom Viridiplantae; phylum Streptophyta; class Zygnematophyceae; order Zygnematales; family Zygnemataceae; genus Zygnema; species Zygnema cylindricum. Next base: position 267,161 of record JBBHKE010001434.1, on the reverse strand, counting down.
CAGATAACCGATGACAACCACAAAGATTTATTGAATGATAATACAATATATACAATACATGTCATTGTCAATTTTGCAATATAATGAACTTTTACCAACTCCCATCCCCGATGCTTCATACAAATCCCTAAACTTGTATAGTTGTCAATTCTATAGCAACGTCACCCTCCAATCATTCTACTTGGCTATATACAATTAGAAACGTAAGTGAAGCCCCTCTAATAATCCTTTCACTATCAAATTCCCTACTTCATCCAAAGATCTCGCCGGTTACCATTTACATTCCAACGATGTTATCAACACTCGTCTGCCTTTTGATCATGATTGAAAGCGAGAGAGGTAGATTTAAAGAGAGAAGGAGAGGGAAAAGGAGAGGGAGAGGGAGAGCGAGAGGAGGGAGAGGGAGATGAGAGAGGGAGAGGGAGAGAGAGAGAGGGAGAGGGAGAAGAGGGAGAGGGAGAAGGGAGAGGGAGAAGAGGGAGAGGGAGAGGGAGATGGAGGTGGAGTGGAAGAGGCAAACCTTGACAGAGTGGGAATTGGAAATAAGGATTGAGAGGAAGAGGAAGAGAGAGAGAGAGAGGGAGAGGGAGAGGGAGAGGAAGAGGGAGAGAAAGATTAAGAGAGAAGGAGAGGGTCAAGGGAGAGAGAAGCAGATTGCGAAGAGAGGGAGTAGATTGAGAGGGAGGAGCGGAATAAGCAGATCAAGAGGGAGAGGAGAGAGAAAGGCAGATTGAGAGGAGAGGGAAAAGAAGGGGGAAAGGCAGATTTAGAGGGAGAGGGTAAGAGAGGGGGAGAGGAAGAGGGGGAGGGAGAAGGGGAGGGAAAGGGAGTGGGAGAAAGAGAGAGAGGCAGATTGAGAGAGACAGGGAGAGAGAGAGGGAGAGGAAGAGAGAAAGGGAGAGGGAGAGAAAAGAGAGAGGGAAAGTAAGATGGAGAGGGAGAGGGAGAGGGAGAGGGGAGAGAGAGGGAGACTGATAAAGAGAGGGAGAGGGAGAGGGAGAGGGAGAGGGGAGAGAGAGGGAGACTGATAAAGAGAGGGAGAGGGAGAGGGAGAGGGAGAGGGAGAACGGAGAGTGAGAGGGAGAAAGATGGGGAGAGGCAGATTAGGAGGGAGAAGAAAAGAGAGAGCGAGAGAAAAAGGGAGAGCGAGAGAGAGAGGAGGAGAGGAGGGAGAGGGAGAGGGAGAGGGAGAGGGAGAGGGAGAGGGAGAGGGAGAGGGATAGGAGAGAGATAGGAGAGGGAGAGGGAGATGGAGGTGGATTGGGAGAGGCAAACCTTGCAAAAGTGAGAATGGGAGATGAGGATTGAGAGGAAGGGGGGAAATAGAGAGGAAGGGGGAGAGGAAGTTTGAGAGAAGAGAGAGAGGGAGGGGAAAAAGCCGATTGAGAGGGTGAGCAGAGAGAGAGGTAAATTCAGGGAAGGCGAGGGAGAAAGAGGGGGAAAGACAAATTTAGAGAGAGAGGGAAAGGGAGAGGGAGTGGAAGAGGGGGGTAAAGAGGGGGAGGGAAAGGGAGAGGGAGAACGCGAGAGAGAGGCAGATTGAGAGAAAGACGGAAAGTGAGAGGGAGAGGGAAAAGAAGAGGGAGGGGGAGAGGGAGAGGAGAGGGAAGAGAGGCCAACAATGAAGGAGAGGGAGAGGGAGAGGGAGAAGAATGGAGAGAGGCAGATTGAGAGGGAGAGGAAAAGAGGGAGGGGGAGGAAAAGGGAGAGGGAGAGGGTAAGGAAAGGGAGAGGAAGGAGAGGGAGAGGAGGGAGAGGAAGGAGAGGGAGATGGAGGTGGAGTGGCAAAGCAAACCGGGAGAGAGAGGGGATGGGAGAGGAGAATAAAGAGGAAGAACGAGAGGGAGAGTGAGAGGAAAAAGAGAGGCAGATTGAGAAAAGGAGGGGGAAGAGCAGATTGAGAGGTAGAGGGGAGAGAGAGGAGTTCGAAAGGCAAATTGAGAGGGAGAGGAAGAGGGAGAGGGAGAGGGAGAGGGAGAGGGAGAGGGAGAGAGAGAAGGAGAAGGAGAGGGAGAGGAGAGGGAGAGGGGGAGGGAAAGGGGAGGGAAAGGGAAAGGGAGAGGGAGAGGGGTAGAGAAAAAGATTGGGATAGGGAGAGGAAGATGGAGTGGGTGAGGGAAAAAGAGATGGAAAGGGAGAGGTAAAGGGAGAGAGAGAGGGAGAGGGATAAAAAGGAAGAAAAAGATGCAGAGGAAGAGGGTTGGATAAATGGAGAGGGAGAGAAATTAATAAAAAATGGGTTAGAAATTGAGAGTGGGAGAAAGGGATATAAATAAGGGAAAAATAAATAGGGAGTGTGTAACAAAAAAGTAAGGAGAGGTTGAGAGAGAAAGAAAAGGGAAAGGGAGAGAAAAGAAATGAAAAAGAAAAAGTGAAAAATGTTTTTTGGGCGAGGGATAATAAAGGATAGAGATCGATGCTAAAAAAGTTAGAAAGAGAAATGGAGAAAAACTTCCTTTGTGGTATATTTAATGTGACATAGGCACACTTTGAAAAGTACATCGTAAAATCAGCGCTAAAATCCAAAGTAGCGTTTCAAAGTTTCGGTTACATGGGAACACGCCCTTACGGATTCAATTTTTTGACCTCACTTAAAACTCCAACGATTATGTTGTTGACTTCGTGCGCATCTTTTAAATACTTTAATTTAAAACACATCGCCGATGTGTTTTGAAATAAGGTTTGAACTATGAAGATGACGTTTCTTGAAGTGGCCGTGGTTTGAAAATCAGAAGACGACAACATGTAGTACATTTTAAGTTTGACGATGACGCAAATTGTACTTCTACTTGTTATATTTTTTGTACGGTTGTAACTTAACCGCTACAGCGTTAAGGGTACTTTCGCATGTAACCGAAACTTAGTCTTGTTACTTTGTTTTTTAGGGAAGATTCTCAGTACATCTTTGAGAGCATTCGTATGTAAAGAAATGAAATCGTAACTTAAGATTGTGACGGATGTAGACGTGGGTGTAATTTGTGACGATTGTAGACGAGTACAAAACTCGCGACAATTGATGACGTTTACAAAATAGAGACGGTTGTAAACGTCTAGCTACTTGTGACATTGTACATGTTTAGGGTTTGTGACATTTTGACGTCACGCTCAAATTATGATAGCGTCGACGTCATTGATTCCAAAACATTCCGCCATGGTTTTTTGATTTTGTTTTTTTTTCCGTTCTCACGCTACTTGCCACCAAAATAAGCTAAAAGACAGCCAAAATAAATATTTTTTATAGATCTTTCATTTGATACCTTTCTTGCTTTTTTCATTGCAAGAATTGTGAGATAGACGCGTTAGTGAGAGAGGGAGAGAGAGAGTGGCGCTTTCACAAACTTCTCTTTTGCGAAATGGCGTCCGTTGGTCGAACCCCCCTCCACGGCCCCTGTACGGAAAATAGCGCACGGAAAAAAGTCACGCACAGGTTGCAAACTTGCAGTGGATTTTTTTCTGGTACTACGCGCACAAAAATTGTTAAAACTTTTGACACGTGCGACAGCATATGCCTATTCGCTCACCTCGTATAACTATATTTAAAATCACCTCGCGAGGTGATTTTATATAAAGTTTGAAGGTGAGCTGAAGGGACGTGAAATTGGGTCAAAACGCGTTAGACGACAAACTACATCGCGCTAGACGACAAACTGTAGTACATATAAAGTTTCAAGGTAACGCAACTTGTACGGTGGTAATATCAATTTTTTGGTACGGCTGCGTATTTTCACGTTTTTTTCCTAAGTTATGGAGGAAAACGACAGAAAATGACTGTAACTTTAGCACATGCGAAAGTACCCTAAGTTTTTAATAAAAAAGACAAAAAATGATATTTACTGTGGCATATAGAGACATACCTTTACAAAAGGGATTCTCCACCCTAAAACTATCGGGAAGATTTGACCGACAAGTACTATAATCTTTTGATGTTGCAAATGCTTTTTTATTAACTCTTTCGCGACCAAATTTTGACAACATTTATATAGTTTTATAAAAGTCAAGAACAACCACCATCTGAGAGCCATAGAATATTCGTCTTACATTTTTTTCAATAAAACCTATAAACATAAAAAAAAACCCGAACAAAAATACAACATAAAAAACGATTTCAATAAAAAAAATTGTTTTAACCGTTTTTTATATCGCATTTTTTTTTCTTTTTACCCTAAGATTATAAATTTTTGTTTACTATATAATTTGAAATGTATCGATTGAACAACACTTTGAATTTATATTTAATATATGAATTTAAATGTACCAGTCGATTAACACGTTAAAATGAATTTCACCACTTTTAAATGATTTTTTGTTCATTATGTCTTTAAATGTATCGGTTGGAGAAGGAGAAGGAGATGGCAACTTTTTGAGAGAGGGAGAGAGAGAGAGAAAGTGCTGATTTTTGACAAATATGAGAAAATCACGATATATTTTAGAGAAATAGGGAAAGAGACAACAAAATTATGGAATAGAGTGGCCATAAAATATTCGTGTTATATTTTTTTGTCACGTTGCGCGGATCTCCATAGTTTGAGTTTTGAATTGTACGTACGCACACTTTTGTCCCTAACAGTCCCTTTCCCATGTGCTTCTTCCAAAAGCACTTTGATAATATGTAATTCTTTACTAAGTGCAAAGGTGCAAAGGTACACCGTGTGTCGCTATTGGTCAAAATAAAAAATTTCCCACTTAAAACATCTTTTTTCCGTACACACCTGTCTGATTTTCCCATGGACGTCGCCAATTGGAAGGTGAGAATGGTGACTTTCAATCGCAGCTGTTGGATCCATGATCCGACAAGCGTGTAGGGAGAAAAGATTGTTTTAAGTGGAAATAAAACATTAACGCTAATAGGTATACAGGGTGTACACATATGTTTCTACATTTTGTCGCTATATTTAAAAACACGAATTTGTAAGACCTAAGGGTGTGTTCCCATGCGTAAAAAGTGAAGGTTTTTTCTTGTCTTTGTCGCCCAAAACAGCGCCTGCAACGAAGAAATCTTCTTTTGTACAAAATTTTTGTGAAAACCATGGTACAATTTGCGTCATCGTGAAACTTTAAATGTACTACAACTCGTCGTCTTGCTATTTTCAACTCACGACCACGTCAAGAAACGCTATCTTCAAACTTTATATGAAAACGGACTCGCGAGTCGATTTTATTTAAAGCAACGAATAAAATTATCTTTTTACACGTGTTGTAACATTTTCACAAAACGAGAGTACACAAAGACTAAATAATTGCAGTCCGTACATTGTAGCCTGTACGGACTGTTTACGCCGTGGAGGAGTATCGAGCAACGCACGCCATTTCGCAAAAACGAAGTACGTAAAAACGCCTCCCTCCCTCTCCCTCTCATACTATCAACTTTATCTCTTACTTTTTAGAGCAAAACAAGATAAAATTGGTATGCGATAAAAGAGCTTTTGGAATACGATCATTTTGAATACATTTGTGGATATTTTGATGGTAAGTCGAGTGAAAAAAGTTGAAAAAACGAAATAGGGAAACCATGGCCGAAAGTTCTTGAATCAATGACGTCGACGTTAGCACAAGTGAGCATGACGTCATAACGTCGCAAAACCATAAGCATCCACAATGTCACCAAAACTAGACGTCTACAACCGTCACAAAAACTAGACGTCTACAACCGTCACAAAAATTAGACGTCTACAACCGTCACAAAAACTAGACGTCTACAACCGTCACAAAAACTAGACGTCTACAAATCAAAAACACTGCCAACATCTGCAGATCAAAAACACTGCCAACATCTGCAGATCA
>JBBHKE010001434.1:249151-261037 GCA_037447655.1 Zygnema cylindricum | reverse complement strand
TTTTTTTTTTTTTTTTTTTTCGATTGTTGTCCCTTTTTTTGTATTTAATTTTTTATATCAAGTAAATAATTTATTTCAGTTTTTTTGGCGACTTTGTTTCTCTCCTCTGCCCTCATTTTTTTGTCCTTCTTAATATTTTTCCACTTTTTTGGCCTTTCCTCCTCCTCCTTCTCTTTCCTTTTCTCCTATTCTTCCTTTAGGTTTGTTTTTGCACAACTTCCATGTATTGTTGCAGTACTGTTTTTTGCATTCTTTTTGTTTTCTGTTTTTTTTTTTTAGCGATTTTATATTTTACCTTTTTCTTAACATCTTACTGTTCTCGGTCTATTTGTTTCCTAAGAAACTCTAGTGCTCGAAACTGCATTTTATAATTTATTAACATTACGACGGGGCTCGATTTTTTTTTAGTTTCAGTCTTATTCTTGTTTCGATTGTGCATTCGTTTTTTTTCATATCCTAAACCGAGGCCATGGGATTATATGGGTTTTAGATACAAAAAGCTCTAGAGGGTCACCCAATAATTTACACCCAACAATCTCTCTCTCCCTCTCTCCCTCTCCCTTGTCTGTCTCTCTCTCTCCCTTTCCTCCTCCTCTATCTCTTTCTCTTTGTCTCTCTCTCTCTCTCTTTCTTTCTTTCTTTCTCTGTCTCTCTCTCTCTCTCTCCTTCTATTCTTCTTTTCAGAGCTGAGAGTGTTTGAATACGAAGAGCTCCTGAGAGCCACTCAACAATTTGAAGACTCGGAGACGCTTCTTGGAGAGGGATGGTCTGGAAAAGTTTATAAAGAGTGGATTGGAGATCCTCTGGCTAATGAGGCTTTCCCTATCGCAGTCAAAAATTTCAACCCTGAAAGTTTACTAGGGCAAAGTAATTGGCTGGTAAGGGGGCCATTTCTTTCGTTCGTCATTCTTTCTTTCGTCATTAGAGTTTTTTAGCTATTTTTAGGTTTGTTTTATGGCTTTTTTCACTTGATAATGGTGAAAACATCCTACTATCTCACTGTGAGTGAGGATTTCCCTGTCACAGTCAAGAAATTAACCCTCTACAGTTTTTAAGGCCAAAACGAATGGAAAGTAGAGACTATTTTTTTAATTTAGAGGTTTTCTTGGTTTTTCAGGATTATTTATGGTTTTTTAGGGTTTGTTTATTCTATTTTTTTTCAATTCTTATTCGGTTCTGAATGTCGCGGCTGATTTTTAAACTGTTTAAAATATTATTGCTAAGTAGAAAAACTGTTGGTGTCTTAAATGCTATTTTGTGGTTTAAGGGTAAAGAAAAACAACCACCGATGTTATTAATGCTAATAGCAATTCTCTCTCCCTTCTTCACTTTCTCCCTTCCCAAGCCCTTTCTCCCTCGTCCCTCGCTCTCTCTCCATCTCTTCCTCCCTATCTCTCTTCCTCGATGGTCACAGGTTGAGCAGTACTCAATTCAGGTTACCTTGTACAAGAATGTGAAAAGTCACTATTGGAAAAGGAAAATTTGGACTAAAATCACCTATGTTGTTCTTTTTTATCCATTCATATAACGTTAGTCATATTGTTTGTTTATCCACAACGGTTGGCCATTGTAAAATGTGTAGTTAATTTATATTCATGCTAAATGTTTTGAGACCACAATACATACCTACTTGTAGATATGTGTACTTTCTTACTAGAATCCTTTTTTTTTATATGTATAAAGTAGAGTTTTGTGTTGTAACTCGATGATTTGCATTTATGGTTTCCGATTTTATACCTGCAAACCTGCGAAGCCCTAAAAAAATTATAGTTTCTGGAAAGGTTCAGGCATTTTGAAAAGGTTCTGGAAGTTGAATAGGGCATGAATACAATTCTATAACGATGCAAGTTTTAATAACTTCAAAAGATGTGACCAAAACTAGTAATTTATTAAGGCTGACTTTGGTCAACTACAGGTCACTGTCCATTGTTATTAGTGTAAGTATACTATTAGTAGTGTAAGACCGTTTAGTATGAACTAATCTAAATTATGTTTTGTAACATGGGCTCATCATGGACCAAGCAAATAAACATTGTTGTTACAATAATTTATTATTTTGGGTCACATTTTGAGGCTTCTTCAACCATATGAGACCTTGCAAAAGTCAACTTAAACTGATTAATCTGAACACCTGACGATCTCAATTAATAGACGAAAATAATAATCACAAAGTTATGCTCCCCACATTGTGCATTTCTTAAACCGACTCAGAAAATGTACAGGTTTGATAATTTCCTTAAAGAGTTCCACTGTTTTGTATACACTAGCTTGTGTGCCTGCCTGAGTAGTACTTTGAATGTACCTAACTGTTTGATTGCACTTAGTCAGTCATTTCGAAGACTGTTCAACCGTACCTATCAGTCTTTAAGACCATTTATGACTCTTGTGCATGTTATCATTTTTTATAAAAATATAATGTTTGAGCCTTTATGAAAATCTCTTTAATAATTCTGTCTATTTTGCTTTTCTGCCTTAAATTGTTTGAAGAAATATATTTTGAAGCATTTTGACTAACTTAATGGGATCAAGGATGTTGTCACGGGCAGTATGTTTTAGCTATTGCATGTAAAATGCAAGGAAAGTGTGTTGATCAGCCTGATACGTGCTATTTTGATCAATCACATGCTCAATAGTTTTCCATAAATTTTTTCATGCGGATTTTTATGGGGTATGTACTGCTTGTACCTTTAATGATTAAGGAATATTTCATTTCAGTTCATACGTGGCGTGTTTGGATCCCGATTTTGTACTTTGATGCTTATTTGTACCAAGGAATCTTCTTTTTCCTCGCTATTAGTGGTTAGCAGTTACGCTCCAATATTCATTATTCCTCTACATTCGGGTGGTTTGAGTCAATCTTGATAAGCAAGTAAAGCTTATGTATAGCTTCCATAACAATATTCCTCTTAAGCTTTAAAAGCTTTAGCCAAAAAGTCCACATGCTCTGCGACAAAACTCTAACTTAGAAGCTGGTAGAGATTTAGTTAACATATTAGCAATAATTTTAGCATCTGGTAGGTAACTTAACTTTAGAACTATAGCAAAAACCATTTCCCTCATAAAGTGTAGTCAAATGTTCATGTGCTTGCTCTTGAAGCGATGACTTAGGGTTGGTAGCAACCGATATAGGTGCTTCGTTGTTACACGAAACAATTTGTGTTGGTGTGAACCTGAACTTTTCCAAAAACGCCTTGACCCTGGAGAATTCTTTCATACTTGAACTGGCTGCCATGTACTCCGCCTCCATTGTCGATTGAGAAGTCACTTGTTGTAGCAGGTTCCTTGTCCAATCTGCAAGACATATCTTGTTGTTGACTCTTGCATATCTTGTTGTTGGATTTTTGCTAGGTATATTGCCATAACTAGCATCACTCTATCTCCCCATGTATTTACTTCATCTCCTCGTAGGTTCAGTCACAATTTTTTGGTTCCTAGCAAGTATCGAAGAACCCTTTTAGTTGCTTCCCAGTCTGTCCTTTTCGGATTTTGTGTGTCTGGACAAGTGCAGTTCATAAAGTAAATTAGTCTTCCTACCATTTGCCTCTACGAAATCTGAGACATAAACTCGTGCTCCCATAATTCCAAAGTGTCTACTACTAAGACTCCATATTCACAATCTTGTCCATCTAGTTTGTGTTTGAATTTTATAGTGTAGCTGGCATTTGTCATCCCAAAATTTTTAAGCCTGTTCTGAATGGTTTCCTTTCGTGTTAATTGAACAGTTCTTCAATCTCTATTTCTCTCTACTTGTATGCCAAAGATGTACTTGGCCTCTCCCAAGTCCTTTATTTTTCACTCTTACCACTCTCTCTATTGACTTGCTAATGATGAGTCATCGACATAAACTGCGATGAATATGACAACATCGTCAGACTTTAGGGTTCATTACATACATCGAATGATCAGAGCTGATACTAGTAAAGCCCAACCGAGTTAAAAATTCATCTAATTTTATATTCCATTTTCTAGGGACTTGCTTTAGTTTATATAAAGATTTCAACAGTTTACAAACCAGATTCTCTTCCCTTCTTTCTCGTAAATATCCGGTTGTCGCATATATATCTCATCTTTTCACTGTCCATGCAAAAATGCCATCCTTACATCCATTTGATATATATCTGGATCCTTTACTGTAAGCTTCCTTTATTGTGGCTAAGACTGAAAGTTGTTTGACAGGTTGGAAACGTACAAACGTACAATCCGGAAAATGTTTCCTTAAAATCTATCCCTTCTTTTTGATTGAAACCTTAATTACCACCCGTGCTTTATACCTTTCAATTGTATTATCTGGGTTAAGTTTGACCTTAAAACCCATTTACTCCCCATCGTTGTCCAATCCGAGGCAAGATTTACGAGCTCCCATCTTTGGGCTTCCTTTATGGACTTCATCTCCTCATTATCTGCCGTTTTCCAATGTTCTATCTCCCGGAAAGAAAAATCTCCTTGTGTGGTGATCGTATCTCTCGTGCTTGTCGAAAGTGCCAATGTACTGTGAACTCCCCTTAATCTTGAACTCGTCCGTCGTCCTTTTGCAAAGTCTCATTAGCTGTGTTTTCCAATTTCGGGTAATAGTTGATTCCTCTCGTGCTCCTGATTGATTGAGTCTCTGTGTTCGTTTGAACTTCTTTGGTGTTGGGTTGAAGTTCCTCGATAGGAATTTCCTCGAAACAATTATTCACCTTCTATCGGCACAAATTGTTTTGCTCTTTTCTCTTTCTTTTCTTTTGGCAAGTTGAACACATCAATGGACTTTCCATTGTCTGTTACAAGTATGTTTCTAACTATCATTACTCTGATTGTGATTATTGGGTTTTTGTAGGGAACAAATACCCTGTTTCCCGTAGACTGATTTGCATATCCTACCAGAATGCGATGCAAGCCTTTTGGCTTTGGCTTCCACTTACGTGGATCATTGTGTAACACAAACACTTTACATTGGAATACTTACAATCCTTCTCCTAGTTTCCTTCTCGTCCACATCTCAAAAGGAGTTTTATCTTTAACTGGCCTAACTTCTGTCCTATTTTTCACATAGCAAGGGCAGTCCATTCCTTGGCTCAAAACTTTAGGTCAATATCTTTATCGGCCAACATTGTTCTAGCAGTCTCAATCAAGTTCCTATTTACTCTCTCAGCTACACCATTTTGCTCAGGGGAGTAAGGGAGTGTTAGCTGATGTGAGATGCCACTGCCTTTGAGAAAGCCAAAAAAATTATTCAACTCATATTCCCCACCATTGTCTAATCGAAGTGTGAGTATGAAAACTCCGTGGAGGTTTTAAGACCAAGCTTTAAGTTCTTTAAATCTACTTAGTGTACCTCCTTTTCCTCCTTTAAGAAATAGACTTTGGTTAATCTAGTGTCAGCATGTATTTCACCCCTCCTATAGATGGTATCCTAGCAGGTCCTTCAACAATTTTGAGTGAATTAGTTCTAGTACGTGGTTGGCTCTATGACTGGTTTTTGGCGAAGGCAGCTTGTGGATTTTACCCAAGGCACAACCATCACAATATCAGTGGTTGACTTACTCGAGAGGGTGAATCCTTCGATCATTTACTTGTCAACCATTTTTTTCTAATTTGTCATCATGGACGTGCCTTAGTCTTTTATGCCATATATCATTGTCAGAAATAACACCAGAATACAAATCTGCACTTTCCATTTCATCTTTTATCAAGATGTAACCTGAACATATTGTTTGCACCCCTATTCTTGTGGCTGCTACTTACCCATCTTTTTTAATCACTTTCCTTTCTCAAAAACAATATTGAATCCTCAATTTTGAATCCTTTCTTCTATACAAAGGAGGTTGAAAACAAATTCTTTTAAAACCGTGGCACCAGCAATACATCAATTATAGTTTTTCTCGTAGTTTTTCCGTTAATGTCAAGCATGAGGGAGACTCTCCCTTTTGCATGGGACTCCACACTAGTTCCATTCTCAAAATAGGATTTGTGGGTGGAGTGGCTTGTGACGATTTTGGTACATGCGAGTTGATGCTCCCGTATCCATGGTCTACCGGTCACCGCCTTCCGTTGCATGCGTTAGCGCTAAGTGATCGTCCACTGCCGTTTTCGGAAAGATGCTGACATTCTCAACCTTCCATAACCTCACATTTTGAGGCTTTCTCAGCCTTAGGCTTTTTCAACCATAGGCTTCTTCAACCATAGGCTTCTTCAGCCATAGAAGACCTTGTAGAAGTCAACCCAAACTGACTAATTTGAACTTAGTATAGGCACATCTCAAGTAACAGACGGATCTTAATTAACAGACGGATCTCAATTAACAGACGGATCTCAATTAACAGACGGAAATAAGAATCAAAAAGTTATGCTCCCTCAACATTGCACATAGTTCATCTTTTAAACTGACTCAAGAAATGTACAAGCTTGATAATTTAAGAGTTTTACTCTCTCTTATACACTAGCCTGTCTTTCCAATGGTGTTCACTTAGACATATGTCTATTTTTAATGAAAAAGGAATCTTTCATGTAAGTTCATACCTGCCGTTTTTGCATCCCGGTTTTGTACTTTGATGCTTATGTGTACTTTTGATTTCTTAAAGGAATCCTCCTGTCCACACTATTAGTGGCCTGTAATCAAGATCCAATTTTCTATTATTTTTCTAAGTTCTGGTGGTCTCTGTCTATCTAGGTTTCCGGGAAAGCTTACAAAAGCTTACATAACAACAAAAAGACACTATTGCCCTTCTGTTTGTGTTATCAAAACCTTAACTCTCCTGGTTATCATGCTTGCAAATCTTTTTCCAATGGACATTTGATTCTGTTTCCCGCTTTCTCCCATTTCTTTTTTCTTTTCTTTTTACCTTTTTATGTGACTGCCGCTGATCTTGTTTTACCTGGGTTTTTTTTTCTCATTCTTTTATTTCTCATTCTTATGGGAAACAGGCAAATATTTTGGTTTTAGGCCGTCTGCGTCATCCAAATCTTGTTCAAATGATCGGTTGTTGTGTCGATCGAGGAGAATGTTTACTGGTGTACGAGTTTCTTGCACGAGGCAGTGTGGATGACTATCTCTTCAGTAAGTATCACGGGGAAAAATAAATGGACAGGAAAGAAAAAAGCTAACAAATTTTTCAAAAGGATCCAAAAACCAAAAAGTGTAAAAATCCTCAACCAAAGATCCTTAAGATCGTCGATCCTCAATCTTTAATATTTAATCCTTAGATCCTTTTGGTTGTGAGTTTCAGAACCTAAATGTTTTTTATCAGTCACTGTTCGTTTCCTTTTGATTTTGGTTTGATGTGTTCTCATGGAAGTTAGATTTTTTTCTTAAAAATATTTAAAAAGACCGCATTACCCAATTTTTTTGAAAATTCCAAAAGACCCTAAGAGACTCTAAAAATTCTTAAAAAAACACTAAAGCGCATCACTATGATGTAAAAGGATGATTAGTATTACCAGATCAAGTTGGGATCGAGGTTAACACTATTGAGGGAATGTACTTTTTTTTTCGGTTCTTTGGTTCTGTAAATGTGCATTTACCATATGCAGTTTATTTCTATACTTTTTCATGAGATAGAAATCCTGAGTATCCACAACCTGATCTTCTACTCCTACTTTTTTTTGAAAACCGTAAAAAACCCTCAAACCCTAAAAACTCTGAATATGCGTATTTTCCTAATGCTTTGTGTTTGTTCATTTTCCAGGAGAGAGAAATCCTGAGGATCCCCAACCTGATTTTCTACCCCCACTTTCTTGGAACACTCGACTCAGAATTGCCTTAGGTGCCGCTGAAGGGCTTGCATTTTTACATGAGAACGATGTTGTTCATCGTAATTTCGGAGCCCGAAATATTTTTTTGGATGAGGTAAGAATGCAACATAGACATGTGTGTTATGAAATGTTTGTTTCTCTCTCCCCTTCCTTTCTCTCTCTTTTTCTCTCTCTATCTTGCTCTCTCTCTTCTCTCTCTCTCCATCTCTCTCCATCCGTCTCCATCTCTCTCACTCTCTCTCTCCATCTCTCCTCATCTCTCTCTCTCTCTCCATCGCCCTCTCCATCTCTCTTTCCATATCTCTCCCCATATCCCTCCATCTCCCTCCTTCACCCTCCATGTATCTTAATTTCACTCTCTCTCACTCTCTCTCTCTCCAACTCTCCCCATCTCTCTCCATTTCTCTGTCTCTCTTTCTCTCCTTTCTATCCCCCTCTTTCTCTCTCTCTCTCCACCTCTTTCCATATCTCTATATCTCTCTCTCCATCTCTCTCTTTCTTTACATTTTTCTCCTTCTCTCTTTACCTCTCTCCATCTTTCTCTCTCTCTCCCCCTCTCTCACTCTCCCCCTCTCCCTCACTCTCTCTCACTCTCGTCCCCTCTCTCTCGTTCTTTCGCTTCCTTTCGGTCTCTCTCGCTCTTCCTCTCTCTCCCTCTCTCTTGCTCTTTCTCTCTCCCTCTCTCCGCTCTCTCTGTCTCTCCCTCGCTCTCTCTTATTCTCTCTCCCTCTCTCTCCCTTTTCTTCGGTATGTCATTTCTCATTTTCTGTCTGCACTACATACTTTTCCTCCTCTAAATGCTCTCTCTGTCTCTTCCCTCAAATATTCTCTACCACCCTCTAAATTCTCCTTTCTCCAAACCATACATCTCCTTCTTCTCTCCCTCCCCATCCCTCTTTTTCCACCAGTCCTTCCTCTTTCTTTACCGCTAAGTCTTACCTCCCCTCTTCTGCTCCCTCTCCCTCCTCGTCCCCCTCTCACTCCTCTTTCCCCCTCTCTTCCCCTTCTGCCTTCGTACGTCTCTCTTTTCCTCTCCCTTCTCCTCTTTCTTCTCCTCTCGTTCCCACTATTCGCCTCCCTGCCCTCTCCCGCTCTCTCTTCTCTCTCCCCCCCCCTCCCCCTCACAGGGCCTCCCTCCCGTGAAGACTCTCCCTTTGTTCTCCAAAGAAGCCACGGAAAAGCAGGATCAGGTACCTCTTTCCCTCTCTCCCCTCCCTCCTCTCTCTGTCCTCCCCTCCCTCTTTGCCTTTCTCCCTCCCTCCCTTTTTCTTTTATGTCTCCTCTTTTTGTCCTCCCTCTCTCCCACCCTCCTTTTCTCCCTTCCTTTCCCCCTGCCTTCTTCCCTGCCTTCCTCCCTCCCCTCCCTCCCCTCCCTCCCTCCCTCTCTCCCTTTCATTTTCTCTCCTCTAGAGGGGAGAGAGGAGAGAGTGGAGAGAGTGGAGAGGAGAGAGTGAGCGAGGGGAAGGGAGAGAGGGTGAGGACGAGGGAGAGAAGAGTATCATTTTAGGGAGAGGGGGGAAAGGAAATAATTTAGAGCGACACCTCTCGAGTCACACGAGTGACACGTGTGATGTGACGGGACATCACTCGGGTTCGGATCCAATGTCACGGCTGATTTTTATTTTTTTTTCACCTGGAAACATTTTGAGGAAGTCAAGGTTTTTGAAAGATTTTGGAAAGATTTTCAAAATAAGTTCAAAAGATTTTCATGAGGTAGATTTTTTGAAAAGTTTTCCACAGATTTTCTAAAGATTTTGAGAGGTAGTAAAGATTTTTGAGATGGAAAGATTTTTAGGAAATAAGATGTTTGAGAGATGGAAAGCTTTTTGAGATTTGAAAGTTTTCAAGATGAAATTTTATTCGAGTTTAAAAGAATTTCAAGATGTTTTTAATATTTTTTTAAATTTTGTTTCTTTTACATGTAAGAAGAAGTACTTTATGAAGTTCAAAATTTGATACAGTAGTTTGTTTTTGTTTCTGTTTGTTTGTTTTTGTATTAGCTCCCTATTTTGTAATTTTGTTTTTATTTTTATTTTATTTTCTTTTATTTATTTATTTATCTATTTATTTTTTATTTATGTATTCTTCTTTCAATTTTACTGATTTTTCCTTTTTCTCTTCATCTGTAAAAAGTTACGTTCGCCTCTAAATCTTCTCTCCTCCCCATTTTTGATTGATCTGTTTTTTTTGTCTTTTTCATCCGACCTGTACTTTTTGCCTTCTTCAACTTCTTTCCCGGTAATTGTTCTGTTTCCTCGATCCTTCTTCGATGCATCTTTTCTCGATTTCCTTTTCTTCTCCTATTCCCTCTCCCTCCCTCCTCTCCTCCATGTTTACATACCAGATTTTATGCATGTGGCATGTAAAAATGTGCCACAATATGGAATATGAGCTGATTTCTTTTATTTGTTTCTTACTTATTCATTTCCATATTTGTTTATTCATATTGTCCATTGCCACATTTTGTTTCACTTATTCATGAAGTTTTTCACTCACTTATTTCAATCATTTATTCATTCATTCATCCATTTATTTAGCGATTCTTTCATCCAATATTTTTTTGTTTATTTACTCGTTTATTTTTTTTTTGTATTCATTTATTCATTCATTCCTTCATTCCTTCATTTGTGCATTCATTATATACCTTTCTAGTCATTTGCTCATTTATTCACTCATTTACTCGTTTACTCATTTACTTATATATTTACTAATTTATCAATGTAAATATTTGTTTATTAGTGTATTTGTTTATTTGTTTTTATGGATAGTAGGGTGAAATTTTCAACGAAAGTCATCATTTTCTTATGGGCGGGTGCTACTACCTCGACGACTTCCACTATGTGGCCGAGAAAACAAAGTAAGGAAAAAGTATACACTAAAGTACACTGTGAAACGTTATTAGTTTAAAGAAATTATTAGTGTAAAGAAACAAATAGGTATTATTAACGCTATTTTGGTTTCAATGACCTAAAGCCAAAGAAATCATTTATACTAATTAACACACACAGCATTAATTTGGACAGATATTCCGATATTGTCGCCGCTATTTTCTGTTCACAAAGACAACGTTTGAAAAAGTGAGACGTTTCAACAAGTGAGATGTTTAAACACATGAGACGTTTAAACAAGTGAGACGTTTAAACACGTGGGGGGTTAAAACACGTGAGACGTTTAAACAAGTGATACGTTTAAACAAGTGAGACGTTTGAACAAGTGAAAACAGGATCGCGCGATCTCCCCCGTTTTTATTTTTATGAATCATATCTGAGTGCGCTTTCCCGTGTCGACGTCACTCACTTTCTCGCGTTAGCATGTTATCTGACACTTTTTATGTACTTTTGTACAAAATAACAAGCAGTTTTAGTAAGGACTGATACATTTGATACACCACTGATTAAAAATCGCCCAAATTACTGTAATTGACACTAATTCAACCGTACCTATTTTAGGAGAGAAAAATAGATTCTATTTTAGGTTCGAGGGTGAAAATTTAGGGGCGCCAAATTAGCGTTTTTAACACTAATAGCGATTCATGGTGTAGCACACTACACCGCCAATCGCTATTAGAGTATATAACGCTAATTCGGTGCCCCTAAATTTTGACCCCAAAACCTGAAATAGAATTAATAACGCTATTTAAATACGTGGACCATAATCTGCCACGTCTCAGGCACTAAGTTAAAATCAATAACGCTATTTTTTTTTTGACGCTATTTAATCCTTGACTCTAATAGCGATTGGCGGTGTATAGTACACCGTGAATTGTTATTAGCCTTATGTACGCTATATCGGCACCCCAAAATTTTGACATTGATACCTAAAATATAATAAACTACACTATTTAAGGACGTGGACCATAATCTGCCACGTCTCCTGACACTGAATTAGAATGAATGACGCTAAACCCCACGGCTATATCGCATGTATTCCGATTATTGTTAAGTGCCACATGATATGTGGCGGTTAGCGATAATCTCAGTTCCTAATTTATCGCAGTTTTTTTTTTATCGCAATAACTAAAATTGAATCACGGACTCTGCACCGTCTAATACCAGGTGCATAAATTTATCGCAATAATTAAGATAAAGTCCAAAACCCCAGTTTTAAATCCCCGTGGCTTAATCGCAATATATGAGATTATCGCTAACCGCC
>JBBHKE010001434.1:236978-248200 GCA_037447655.1 Zygnema cylindricum | reverse complement strand
GGAGGGAGGAGGGGGGGAAGGGGGGGAGGGAGGGGGGGAGGGGCAAGGGGATGTGTTGGAGGAGAGTTCCTAAGTTGTAAATATTGAAGGGGGAGGTTGTCAAAGTTGCACATAACAAAGTGCTATTGTACTATAGTACTATAAAGTACACACCTTCAAGCAAATAAGCAAAAATACTAAAGTGGTATGTGAAGTAAAAGTACAGAAAAGTACAAATTTAAAAAAGGTTCAAAAAAGTTGAAACTCGTTGTGAAGGAAGAAGATTTTTTACCTCCCTCCCCAAAGGTCCCTCACAAGGAACAAAGACATCCTCTAACAAGCCACTCCTGCTGCACGCAATGTACCTGAGGAGGAAAAGGTGGTTTAATTATCTTAATACTTAATACCTAATGCATATTTTTTTGTGCTGTCTTTTCTGTTATTATTAAATTTCGACATTTCTATTTATCCTAGTTTTGTCAAGAAATTTAATAAAATGGTTGCATCTAGACTTCTATCATTATAAATTTATAACGGGCTGACTTTATTAAAAAGCACGATGATAAACCATCTGAGTCCAAGGGAACAAAAGAAAATAGCATTGCAAAAACTGAAAACCTGCATGTGGGGGGAAGAAACAAAAATGATTAGCAAGACAAAAGCGACAAAAATACGAAAAGGTGTATGTTTTCCATTGGCAAAGGTTATTTTTGAAAAGAGTTTTCCCACTTCGAAAATGAAATACACGCTGCTTAAATCCTTGTCAAATAGAGGGTCGACCAAACGGCCAAAACATAGTTTGTTGATATTGTTGTGGAATATCATTTCGATAATCGTGTTGGTAAACATTTTTCTTAAATTTCTGGTGACTACATCTTGAATTGTTATCAGCGTTATTAACTTAAATTGGGCGCCCCAATTGTTGACATCATAATCTTAAATTGAGTTAACAACACTAATTGTTTTTTCTTGTTAATTAAGGTACTAGTTAATTAGCGTTAATAATTCTAATTTATGGTCATCTTGAGTAGGGTGGTTTATGAAAGGTGTCAGTCCGTACAAAATGGCACTTTGTTAAGTAATAAAGCACTAAACATGGATTAAAATATTTGCGAACGCACGTAAAACTGCGCTCAAAATAAAAGGCAAAATGAGATTGTACCTATTTTAGTGTAAAGGTATTGATCGTGTATTTAATTATACGGGAGAAAACCCAAATTAGAGTCTGAATCAATTAAATGAATGCAACGGTGTACGTATTGTCAGATTTTGCACTCGTACTTATTTTAGTGTAAAGATCTTGATCACAGATTCATAATAGGGGAACTGTACCTAAATTAGAGTTATGAATAAATTAGTGTAAAGGGTTCTTTTCCAACACGCAAAAAATCACAATCAGGGTTAAAAACACTAATTATTTTTTTATACTTCTTATTTCTTAACGCTTATAGCGATTCAGGGCGTAGTGTCCATTAGCGGACCTGCTTTCACATTGGCCCAATTCATTAAATTATTGATATTCCTTTGACCGTACTTGACTTTTGACGATATCGTTTGAAAAATTAGATTTGGGTCTTTCTGATGTCAAGAAAAGCATGAATGGGAATGAAGCTAAGAATGGAGAGCTTTTAGATCTTGGAAGTAAATCCGAGCGAGGTACGTCACATGGAGAGGCTACTATTGGAAACGTCCGTCGAGAACGGGAAATGGAACTAAATGGGCAAGAAATTCAACAAATGGATTTGATGGGAAAATCAGTTCAGCAAGTGGAAAGGGCATCAGAAAGAGAGGGAAAAATGGGAAACAAGGGAGAACGTTGAGAACGGCAAGCTTTGCCTTGTTCTAGATTTATATCACACACCGTTTCTATGAAGGTGAAAACTAACAACAAAAAAACGTAAGGATTTTCTAACTAAGTCGAAACAGTTAATTGAAAGGTTTGTTGTTGACATTTTAGTTGACTATTAACTTTTTTTAAAGCAAAAATTTAAGCGTCTTCTGGATTCCCTGAGTAGCTCAAGCCATGAAGCTTTGGTCAAATAGGATAAGTTCGTGAAAACACTTTTTGAGTCTCCAATCTTGGAGAAAAGGCTGAAGCATGTCTACGATGATACATATAGGGCTTATGCATATAATTGTGTTAGGTTCTCAAGTATCATGGAAACCATTATTCATTTGAATAAAGTAGACAACTGCCTTTTATGTTCGTGGGAGGGAAGTCTGCGGGGGGGAGCGGCATGTATGCACTTTGGTGAGGCTGACGAGGAGTGGCGTAAACCATTAGTGATTTTAGAAACGTTGAAGAAATATCGTGTTGCATGAGAAGGTGGTAAACGGCGGGAGCTTAACCGTATTCCTCATGTGGACCAAACTTCGGCTTGATATTTGGACGTCTCTCCCGAGGGCATGCTTTTGTTTTTCATCACCAAAACGTATCCTACTCCTTGTTAAGCCATGGAGACAAACCATTTTTATATACATGAAAACAAAAGCACATGCCGAGCAAATAAATGTTATATTCTTGTGGTTAGAGTTGCCCCAACGGCATAGCTGGTTTGTTTGGCTTTGGTGTCGCTTACCATCACCTCTCGTTTCGTTGTTAAAGACGTCCTTATTCTAGCCTGTTTAAAGTGGAGAAAAACTTATTTTCGTTTCGTGGGGCGCTTCTCTCGACTCATGTACTACTCCCACCAAATGCTCGAAAAAAAGGTTCAATCTTTTCCATGTCTCATTCCCGACTTTCATGTCATCTTAGGGAGCATTTATCAATTCAACACTAAATTTTGTCATTTATCATTGCGCTATTTTTGCTTTATCACATGCTCATTTGCGTTCATGTTGCGGGTCAAGCGCCGATGCGTGATTACAAGCCATACCAATGTTTTGGACACTTTCTTTCATGTTTGACTAGTTAACGTTTACCCTACATTTGAGTTTGCCTTACCTTCCGCTAATTGTGCGCATGCATTTGTTGCTCACATGGGGGAACATATTGTGGGGCATGACTTTGTCTGTTATGCAATTGTTAAAATCGGCGCATAAGCGGTATGCAATGTGTAACGAGAGGTTTTTTTCGCTCCCAATCGAATGGTCTTCGAAGTCATTGGACTTGGTATTTCTCCACGGGGGTTCGAGGACCTTAGTTAATATGGTCCTCGAGGATTCGACATGGATCCACTTTTAAATTCATGCGGCATCACATACGGGGGTGGCAACTCGGGAAGCTACGATTTTAAAGGAACGAAATTAAGCTCACCGAGACATGGCTGATAAGTTTGGCCTCATTTGCGGCAACGATTTTTAGCACTTTGGACAAGTCTTTGCTCAATTCATATGGTTTTCGAAAAAGTTTGATTTTACAAATTTACAATGTAATTTACTTTTTCCTTTCGTTACTATATTTTTAGAACTAAAAACTATTGTTTTAAATTTGCTAGCGTTTATGTGTTTCGCTGTCCGAAATTCGGGGGGAAAGGGGTTTGGAGCGAGTCGCGAGAATAACCCGTACATTTGTGTGTACGGACCGTACATTTAGCTGTACGGTGCATAGAATTGTCGCCGATAATATATCAATATCGGTGTTATTGGCGATAAACAACCGAACCGATAATTATCGGTTATTTATCGGCGATGACACCGATGTCGAAATATCTTTCCAATACATCGATTATCGGTAAGATGAAAATGCAACTCTGAGACCTCCATAAGCCCTCAAAGTAGGCAGCTCACACAAAGCCTCTAGGATAACCCTGACCTCCTTTGGCTAGATCAAGAATAACTACCACCCAGGTAGAGAGTGACTTTGATCAGTTTCAACCCTGTGAAGACAAGACTCCCTTGAGTCGATAGCAAAAAGAATCTCTGAATTTGCTCTCTTGAGCCGTGATTGCAACAAATGTGGGAACTTGAGAGGGGGGTGCCTTTGCTCTCTTGAGCCGTGATTGCAACAAATGTGGGAACTTGAGAGGGGGGTGAGAGGCAGGCTACTTTAGTTGTTTTACTGTTTTTAATTTTCCTATTCAGACCTAGAAAATACACAACTAAAACCCCTAATTTCTACGCTCCCGTTATTTTTTAGTCACCTTTCAATTTAAGACCACACATTCATCTGCAAAAGGATAATTTAGGAGATGGTACGGGCTTGGTCATCATATCTGCTACCATTTCACTATCTGGTTTGTATTCTAAACTTATTATTTTGTTCTCCACTTTCTCACTTACAAAACTCAGTCTAATATCCATGTGTTTGGCTTTGAATTGGTGTTTGGGATTAGAAGCAATGGCAATGGCTGCCTGATTATGACAAGTGATTTTCTGCACACCACTCTTGAGAAGTCCAAGTTAACCAAGCAAAGATTTCACCCAAATCAAATATTTACAGCAAAGCAAGAGTGGAATGAGCAAAAACCTTTTGCTGTTTGCTGCTCCAGCAGCAAGCCCCATCACCAACATACAATACATTTTCAAAAGTAGATCTCCTCATAAGAGCATCCTCATAACTGACATCATTCCAAGTGGTAATGTCAAAATTGTTTCCATCCAAATACAACCATAGTTCACTTATCGCTATGAGATATCGTAAGACTCTTTTAGCTGTTGTCGTGCATGAGGGAGAAGCAAGGAAATCATGCATTACAACCAGCAATTCATGCTTGCAAACATATCATACAAACGAAAATGAATGAGAAGGGAAAAAATGTATATACAACATCCAAAAGAATAAAGGTGAAGTTGACCAAATGAATAAAAGGGAAGAATACTCCCCTAGCGTGAAGTGACCCCTATAATTCCCCCCCCCAGCTCCTTAGCCTGCGGAGGAGCTGGTTAAAACCGCCGGCAGCTCACGACAGCCAAGGCAAAACTAATGACCAGCTGGCATAGCTGTCAATGGAGGAACTAAACACTCCATGTGGAACCCTTGGTTACAATGGTCGCACAATAGCATGGAAGTCTCGCCGTTTGCTCGCCTGCAAATGGTACATTCCGTCCCCTCTGTGATTGGCATCCTCATCGGATCCATATTCTGTGACAAATTCGGTAAGTAACAAGGTGCATAGTTCTTCGAATGCTCTCGAATTATCCTTGTATTCGCACCCTGCAAACCCAACATCCCATTAGCATCCATTTTCACCACACGAAAAATGTGTGGTGAAACATCCGTGTCCAAAGCGTCGAAAGATTGTCGTCGAAGGTAAACTTAATCTCCGACCCGATAAGATTTCTGTCGAGGCTTGCAACTGCCACTTCGCGTGGTGGCACAGCGCAAAGTATCCCGATGTTGGGCAATCTGCAAATTATCAAAGGCCATGAGCATCTCACGAGCGAAAAGCAAAGCACGGCGAGTTAGTTCTTCCAAGAATATGGTGTCAAACATTAGAGGCAAAGGTAAACTTGCTGTTTTCTGAATATTTCGACCGAGCAAGGGTGCTCAACCGAAAAGAATATAGTACTGGCTGAAATTAGCCAAGCTAGCCTGTACGGACATCCGGTAGCCCATGGTGATATAGCCCAAGGATTCATCCAACACAGAGATGTGTTTCTCCAAACAATGCTTTCGGAGAGCCCATTTGAGAGTTTGGACAGCTCGTTCCGCCAAACCATCAGCTTGTGGGTGATCACGACTCGTACGACGATGATCAGTTAAAGCTTCATCCAACATCTCTTGAAATTCCTCGCGGAACTCCGTATCTTGGTCCGTGAGAACCTCCGCAGGAGCTCCCTAACGCATGAGAACTTGCTCTTTAAAAGCAGCGGTGGTCAATTTAGCGGTCTTGTGGGGAAGAGCGACCACCTCTACCCACTTGCTAAAATTTTCAATCATTATCATGATGTATTGTTTCCCCTTTCGAGATAAGGGAAACGGTCCGGCAAGATCCACAGACCATCGATAAAACATTCCTCTGATAGGCAATGGTTGTAGAGACACCTGCCGATTAGAGAAAGAGGTGCGTAGCCGGTCGCATGTGGCACATTTGTGGAGAATGACCGCCACATCCGCTTGCATTCCGGACCACCAATAGCGTGCTTGTAGAAGGCTCAAAGTACGCTTGGTCCCATAATGGCCAAGCTCGGTATGTATCTGCTCAATCAAGGACAAGCGCTCGGTTGGCCGGAGGACATGCCAATGACTGTTGTCCGCCAGCAATCAAACTAAAGATCTGCCTAGCCACTGATAATTTTTGGCTTGTTTCTTTACTCGGTCTTCCTCCTCTGCGGTACTACCGGGCCGAAAAGTTTGAGAGGAGAGGAAGAGGATTAATAGGCTGTTGTGCCACGGATCTGTGGCCGGCCGAGGGTGAGGAATAAAAGAGAGACAGTAAGTGATATAGGAACCAGCCGACATGGCCGGTTCCTTGTCCTCGTCGAAATCTTCCCGGACACTGTTATCGGTGGTCCGGGTAGTGGATTCCGAGAAATCCCGTCGGCGTTCAAGCTTAACAAACCGGGCCGATGGATGATCTCAACGTTGTACTCTTGTAAAATTACAGCCCATCGGGCAAGCTTCCCTGAAAGCTTATCGTTGGTCATCAACCAATGAAGGGGTTGATGGTCAGTTAGGAGGGTGAGTGGCTTGCCGTAAAGATAATGTCGAAAATGAACAATACCCCATACCGCGACGAGACATTCACCCTCGTAACTACTGTAATTAGATTTTGCACCGGCTTGCGTATGCCACTATGTATTCCTCTCCGTTCAACTCTCTTTCCGTTAAAATAGCCGCAATGCCTGGCTTCACGAAATCGGTTTGTTGGCAAAAGGGAAGCTTGTGGTTAGGAGGTCGTAGAATGGGAGCGCTGGAAAGGGCGGTTTTCAGTTTTTGAAACGCTTCTACTTGGGCGGGTCCCCAAACGAAAGGCACCTCTTTTTTGAGAAGGTCATTAAGGGGAAAAGCAATCGTACTAATTTTCAGTACAAATTGACGGTAATAATTGGCTAATGCGAGAAAAGCCCTCAGACTAGTGAGATTTGTAGGGGCTGGCAGTTTAGTGATAGCCTCTACCTTAGCTTCCAAGGGAGAGATACCCTCAGCTGAAATAAAATGGCCGAGATAAGGCACTCCCTCGGCTCCGAAAGTACACTTGGCTGGGTGACCAGATTCCACAAACTCCAGTAATGACTCCGGAGTCAGACTCTCTCCAAGTTCCTCACCAACTTCGGGTCCAGACGGACCAACAACGCAATCAGGAACACACGGATCTCAACCAGCGCAATCAGCGTAATCAGCACAATGAGCGCAATGCGCGGCATCCGACGATCTCAGCCTCATAATTTCCAGGGGGAAGAAGATCAAGCAGCCGCCTGCAAGCAAGCTCTCACTTTGCCTACTCGGCAGTCTCAGGGGAGCCCTTGACCATCCAAAAGGTCTTCTCATCACCAGAGCAAAATCACTGGATTGAGGCGGCAAATGACGAAATGAAGTCGATCATGGAGGCTCAAACATGGGAGCTTGTGGACCTTCCTCCGGACCGAAAAGCGATCGGCAACAAATGGGTATTCAAGGTGAAGTTAAATCGCGATAACACCATTGAACGCTATAAGGCTAGACTTGTGGCGAAGGGGTACAATCAAAAGGAATGAATCGATTTTGAAGAAACATTTTCTCCGGTTGTAAGATTTCCAACAATTAGGATTTTGCTGTCCCTAGCTGCGAAAGAAGATATGGAAATCCATCAGATGGATGTAAAAACGACCTTTTTGCATGGAGAACTAGAAGAGACCATTTACATGCAGCAGCCTGAAAAGTACGTGGAACCAGGAAAAGAGCACTTAGTATGCAAGTTGCTAAAATCTTTGTACGGCCTAAAACAGGCCCCCTGACAGTGGAATATAAAGCTTGATGAATTCTTGACTAGTCTAGGATTTCAAAGGATAAGTTCTGATCACTCTGTCTACGTTCTAAAGGGTAAAAATGGGATAGTGTATATAACAGTATATGTAGATGATTTGCTATTAATTAGCAAATCAATGGCTGAAATTAACAAAATCAAAACTGCTCTAAACTCACGGTTCGAGATGAAAGACCTCGGTGAGGCAAAATATATTTTGGGTATCCAGGTAGAGAGGGACAGAAATTAGAAAATAATAAAATTGACTCAAAGAGAGGCTATTGGAAACATGTTAGATGAGTACGGAATGCGGGGGGCAAAAGGATGTTTAACTCCAATGGAGATTCGGCAGAAGTTAGAGGGAGAAGAGACAGAACCAGGTGTCATTGTTAGCGAGTATTTAGAATCAGAGGAGAATGATCCTATGACAATAATACCTTATAGACAGATAGTGGGAAGCTTAATATACTTCATGAACTGTACCCGTCCTGACATTGTTGCAGCAGTCGGGGTATTGAGTAGGAGTCTAGAAAATCCGAGAAAATCTGATCTTGATGCAGCAAAGAGAGTCTTAAGATATTTGGCAGGAACTAAAGATCTCAAACTCAATTTAGGGGAAGGAGAAGTCAAGCTGCAAACATGGAGTGATGCAACCTATGGCGACATGCCTAGCCGAAAATCCACCACGGGATTCGTTCTACAAATTGGGAACGGTACTTGCTGCTGGAGCAGCAAACTTCAAAAGGTTACAGCACAATCGACAATGGAGTCAGAATATATGGCAGCAAGCTCGGCCCTCAAAGAACTCTTATAGGGAAAATCCATATTAGAAGAACTAGGATACATACAAGTTGGTCCACAGGTGATCTCGTGTGATAACCAGGCTGCCATTGCCATTGCTTCTAACCCGAGTCATCACTTCAAAAGCAAGCACATGGATGTACGATTACACTTTGTAAGAGAAAAAGTGTTCTCTGGAGTGCTTAAATTGTGTTATTTGCCAGATGCAAAAATGATTGCTGATATGCTCACTAAAGCCCTTCTTACTCCTAAGCTGAAGTATTGTAGGGACACAGTGGGATAAAGTGAATAGTTCAATTGCTGCACTGCTATACAACCACTCTGCGATAAATCCACCATTGTGAGGAAGTGGGACTGGGTGACTTGCTAATTGCTATATTGCTATGCTGCGATGCTGCGCTAGTTTATCACCGCAGCTGCGCCGGGATACTAAGTCTAAAGCTTTAGGGGAGTGTTGTCTTTTTGGAAAGCTTTCAGTCTCAGAGCAACGTAGCTGCTTTATAGACAAAGCAGCGCAGCTGCTATACAGACAAAGCAGCGTAGCTGCTATACAACAGAGCAAAGCAGCTGCTATACAGCTAAACAGCGCAGCAGCAAAGCGGCGCAGCAGAGCAGCGCAGCAGCGAAGGTGCAACACAGACAGGACAAGACAACCACGATTATATTTGATATGGTCCGTACGGACAACGCAACGTCTGATATTCTTAATATGATTCTGTACAGGATAGAGCAACTTCGATAGATACGATTCTAGTCATCTTAGTGGGAACTCAGTGGTAACTTAGTGGGTAACTCAGTGGTAGCTTAGTGATAGCTCAGTGGTAGCTTAGTGATAGCTCAATGGTAGCTTGATAGATTAGTGGTAGCTTGGTGGTTTGACGTACCTCTCAAGTACAGTGGTGTTGTTAGTTCATCCCAAGTATAAGACTTAGGACTCATAACATATTATGTATCCAGACTTCCAAGGAGTAAACCTGCAGACAGTTTTTGGGAAACTTCTGAGCATTATATCTTGAGTGCTGTCGGGTCAATTGTGCTATAACTTTGGGAGTTATCAGTGTTTATGCTACTCTATATTTTGAAAGAGTTTTGTGAGGTTTGGATGCTTGTAAAACAATTGGTGAGCACTTAAGAACAACGGTTTGGTAGGATTCTTGATAACTTCTGAGAGTGTATCATGTCTACTTCTACTACTACTGCTGCTCCTCCACCTGCACCGGTGGTTGTAGAACAACAATATGTAGGTTCGTTTTGTCTTTAGTTGGTTTTGACTGTACGTGTTAGTTGTACCGGCAGTTCTTTGTGTTTCGCTGTTGAC
This sequence comes from Zygnema cylindricum, assembly GCA_037447655.1. Lineage (NCBI taxonomy): Eukaryota > Viridiplantae > Streptophyta > Zygnematophyceae > Zygnematales > Zygnemataceae > Zygnema > Zygnema cylindricum. Next base: position 238,276 of record JBBHKE010001434.1, on the reverse strand, counting down.
TCAATATGAGTTGTACCCACTTAGTGCCCAATATCTAGTTTGGCTTGAATTATAGTGACGTCACAGTAAATGTACAATATATTGCAGCTTATTGGGAGTGGGGAACTTCATCTTTTGTTGGAGAAAATGTCTATGAAATATATTGGCTTTTGTGGACAGTTCTTCTCGTGTGAATTATTATTTTTTGAATGCTTCCGCTGTAGTCTCGCACCCTGATTTTTGTGTAAGATCCTATCAATTGGTATCGGACCTTGTGTGCTCTTTTGAGGTGTAGAAGGGTGGCTAGTTTGGCCGCCATGGGGAGAAAGAAGAAAAATACCCCTTCTCCTTTGATGCCTTCTCTGATATTGTCGCAACCTTCGGATCCAGATCCTCCGGATCCATCCAAATCATCTTCCGATCCGGAAGTAGAAACTCCATTTGCTTTCACCGGCAAAACTTTTGAGGAGACCGTTCCGATCGATCCGGTTGGTCAAAAAGAGGAGAATGAGGGGAAAAAAAAGGAGGAAGATGACGCGATGGGAGATCGTCTCCAAAAACTGATGGATGGTCTTTGTGGATCAGCGGATCTCCGAGGCAAATCGTGTTACTAGATCTCCATTATTTGGAGATCCAATTCCGGATCAAAGCATCGGCGATACAGAAGGAGGTGTAGGAGATGAGGAGGAGACGAGGGAATTGATTCGAAAGGGAAAAATTCCCATCGATGATGATTCCGATCTTGACGATTGGAGTGAAAGGGACGAACCGGTTGAATCTATGTTTGGCAAGATTGTCATCTTCAATGGGACAAATTATCAATCGTGGAAGAAATATATCAAAGGTCAATTTAAATTGAAACGGCTTTGGAAGGTGGTAAAAGGGGTGGACAAGATGCCTACCTCGGATCGGAGAGCTTATCGTGTGTGGACGAAGAAAAATCTTTCCGCTATCGGCGGTTTATTTCAATCATGTAGCACTTCTATACATGATTTATTTCTTACTCGTAGATTCGCCTATGATTGTTGGGTGGCCCTTGAAAATCACTTTGAGAAGAGTCTTCAAAGGGTTGTTAGTATCCGCTTAGATGCTCATTCTTTATTTAGTACATATCTTCACGATGTACTAACTTTATTTGGCGGCTATCGCCTTTCTAAAAAGAAGCAGGTGTGTGCTATTCGAGAGGCTAGGCTCCATCCGTAGAACAGGTGGGGAAAATGGTGGAAGGTTTCGGCAAAGTTAAATTTAACTGGAAACTATATAAAGAAGGTGCTAACTATTAAACAGGGTAACTTCTACTGTTAGAACGGTTTGTATCT